>JAQQAC010015468.1:1643431-1654861 GCA_029783875.1 Phataginus tricuspis
CTAACTAGCAGATCAATCAGAAAGAATTATCCAGAATGCAGCACAGAGAGGAGAATGGAGAAGAGAGGTTAAGAGACCCAGAGAAGTGAACCAGAAGGGATGGCCTCCAGAAAGAGAGGAGCAAGGGAGCAGCAGTATTCTCCCAAGAGAAAATGTAAGAAATTCGAAGGCATGATAAAGCTGCCATCCATAGGGTCATGAAGACCAGTGCATCCCAAGCAGGATAATCATAAGAAATTAATATCTAAATATATCTTAGAGAAAGTGCAGGAAAAATTTTTAAAAAGGTAAGATAATTAAAGCAGTTGCAGGAAAAAAAATTACCTTCCAGAAAGATATTGGAAACACTCCAAATATCTGGAAACTAAGTTACATACTTCTAAGTAACGTAAGGGTGTAGGAAGAAATCATAAGGGAGTTTAGGAAGTATCTTGAACTGAGAGAATATCAAAATACAACATATTAAAATTCATAGGGCACAGCAGAAGCAGTATTTGCAGAGGAATTGAGAGCAGTAAACTCTTAGACATCTCAATCGATGAATTAAATTAGAAATAAACAACAAAACGTTTCCCAAATATTCGGAGACTAAACCCCAAAGAGGAAAGAATACTGCTTTCAGTTCTGATGCGGCAACGAGATCGTTTACCCTTTCCCTTCTGACAACTGGAAAACTGGACAAAATATATGATGCAGTGGTTTGGTTTCACTCGTCTTCCCCATCCGTTCCTTTCCCTCTGCCTCCCTCCTTGCTTCATTTCACAAAGCGTCTGAGGAATGTCATCCTATGGTCGCCTGTTTCATCAAAGCCAAACCTCCCAGAAGCTGATGCCTGGGTCTTCTGTTTTGTATCTCGCGTTCTAGTACAGTGTTCATGCATTGCAGTAGCCAATTAAAGCTGTTAAATTAAGCGATGGTCGGCCAGTTCAAAATCATGACCTCGTTTCACAGCATGCAGAATCTCTTAAATTTGTATTTTGCTCAATTTTCTTTTTTTGCTTTTTTTTGCTATTTCACTTCGTTTTCCCAAGAATTCTCTGCTGTGCGTGGGCTGATTTAATTTTCTCACTTTTCAGATGGCAGTGACCCACCTTATCTATACCACACTTGGGAGAACTTTACGATTATACTCTTTGTGGTTAGTCTGGTCCGTTGCCGTTTTGTTTCTCTCTTTGGATTTCAACTTGAAATCAGCAGAGGGCGCCTGACCACACAAAAGATACGCTCTAAAAGTTAATGATGTATTAGGTTTAAGATCATCCATTAAAGTTTCAAAAATGTGAGTTTCACTAAAATAGGACCCTCTCCTTAATCTTTTCACTATTTTAGGATTCTGTTCTCATTTTAAATGTTCTATTCTGTTTCTTTCTGGGTAATGAGAATTTTAATCTTAGGTTAATCACCATGACACATAATCCAAGGGCTTTCCAGTTTAGCTTCAAGATTCTTTTGGATAATATAAAAGTATTAAACCTTGTGCCTACCAGATCCTTCTAAATTTTCAATAGGGAATTGCTACCCCTACTTACAGCCCTGAGAGGGGTCCACTCTAATGTACTACAGACAGTTGCATTGCAACCGTAGGGCCATTTTGCTTCTCGTGCATTGCCTCAAGGTTACCAATATTCTTAGAAAGGCATAAAAGGATTAGGTACGTTTTTTAGGTCATATGGTGCTAGTAGGAAAGTGGCGGTTTCTGTAAGGCAGTAGGGAGGACATGGCCTTTTGTAGCTGACTGCTGAAGATGATTGTGTTTGGAGGTTCAGGAGCCAGGTTAATGTGAAATTCTGCAGCTACTTTTCGATCAGCTTCTACCTGGTTCTTTTTTTCTATCACACATGCTCTATTCTCCTGCAGGCAGTGCTGGAGACAATGGCAGCCTGAAGCCTATTCTACCTTTTCTTCCTATAGTTTCCCCCGATTTAAGTTTTCTTCTTAAAGAACTAGGTTTATGGACAAGGCTTGGAGTTGGTTGGAAAAGGACTCCTCCTGGGCTACTCAGTGATTAGTACCTGACTGCATCCAGGGTAATTTCTTTAAGACTGAGCCTTGTGGTGATTCACCCACAAAGTAAGAAACTAGACTATTTCCGGATTTATGCTTTCTTTCCCTCTGCCAAATGTCTGCTTGTCCTGTCCTTAATTGTTCCATTTTCTTGATGAAAAGCCTAAAGATGACATCTTCTAAGTAAGGATAGGCATCTTCCTTCTGCCCTGTCCAAACTCTACCACCCCATGTCCTACACATGGTTTTCCCATTTATAACGTCATTTGAGTCCGCTCCTGGAGTACGATTTTCCTAGTTTCTCAGGCTTGGTAAGCCTGTTGCTCTTGGGAGTGGGGTATGGTTAACCACTATCCACGAAGAAACGAGCCCTCTATGCAGGACATTGAGGAAAGTCGCGTAGAGAGCGGGGTGCAGGGCTGTTTTCCTCGTTTAGCCCAGTGCCCTGAGGCTAACGCGTGTGGCGCCCCTTACGTGGGAGAAGGGATTGTCTGCACTTAGGGTCTGCAAGTCCTTGGAAGGATGTGAACGTTTTTCTGGGGAATGAGGTCACAGCAATCATTTCATTTGCAAGAGGGTCCAAGGCATTAAAAATGGGCTCATCCACGGAGTCTCCAGTTGGGTGGGTCACTCTGCGAAGGGCTAAGTAAATGCCCCACACGGTAAACCCCGAGGCCGGCTTTCCAGCACAGCCCGGTGGCTCGCGGCGGGCCCACGGGAACGGACGGGGCCGCGGTCGCCCGCAAGGCCTGTGCCCCGAGGCACCCCGGAGCCGTCCGGAAGCGCCCGTGGGACGGACCGGAAGTGACGCCCTTTTCGCGCGCCGCTCCCGACCCCGCGAGCGCGCACTTGCGGCGGGTTTCCCCGGCGGCTTGGCCGTCTCCTCAGCCGGATACGATGGGCAAGAAGGGCAAGAAGGAGAAGAAGGGCCGCGGGGCGGAGAAGACGGCCGCCAAGATGGAGAGGAAGGTGTCCAAGCGCTCGCGGAAGGAGGAGGTGAGCGGGCCAGGGCCTCGCGACCTGAGCGCCGTGGCCCGGGCGCTGTGGCTTCCCGGCCGGGAGGCGCGAGGAGCCCTCGACGAGGGCTGTGCTCCGCGAGCCGGGGCCGCACCCCTGGGCCTCCCTCCGTCTCTTTGACGGGGGTGGGCGGCCCTCGGGCAGCCTGCGGTGGGCGTCGG
Source organism: Phataginus tricuspis (assembly GCA_029783875.1). NCBI lineage: Eukaryota > Metazoa > Chordata > Mammalia > Pholidota > Manidae > Phataginus > Phataginus tricuspis. Next base: position 1,646,614 of record JAQQAC010015468.1, read on the forward strand.
GGCAGCGGACTGGGCGCTCCGCCGCGGGCGAGGGACCCCGCCAGCCCCCTGCTCCCCCTCTGCCCACGGCCCCTTTCTCAGCTGGGTTGGCAGACGGGTCAGTGCCGACCTTAGCGCCGAGCGTTCGTTCTGTTGGCTCCGCTCACTGTTGCGTCTGGGCTCCCCAGCCTGGGCGCTTCATGACCGTTGATGAGTGTTCGCTGTGTGCCGCAGGCCGCGCTGTCTGGGCGTCAATCCGCGCAGCCAAGTGAGCTGGGCAGCGGCGGCGGCCCCATCCGACAGCGAGGAGTCACACAGCTCAGGGTCACGCAGCTGTGAAGTGACACGGAGCTGAAACTTGACCTGACGTCCCCAGTCCTGCGTTCGTGACCACGTTCCTATTCTAAAGACTCCACACACATGTAAACTGCTTCCTGTGCCGCAACCAGGCACTACTCCCATTTCACACGGGAACATGCTCCTCTGAAATCTTTCAGCCAGCTGTTCAGAGCGAGATTCAAACCCAGACAGTGGCTTCAAAACTCGTGCACTCAGCAGTTCAGAACCTCAGAATGCTAAGAGCCCAGACGTGGAAGGAAAGCCCAACCCCATTATTTGACAAAAGAGAAAATGGAGACATGAATGAAAAGGGGCAAAGGAAAAAGACAATAATATGCTTAGGAACATATTAGGTGGAGTAAAAGTATGAAATGTTTGAGAAAAAAAGGAGTTTCTAATTCCAGATAGTGGCTGCTTCTGGGAGGTGAACGGAGTATGCACAGGGGTGCAGGTGGCGGTTCAGGCCTACAGATTGTGGGGTTCCAATAAGAGGAACTGACAAGCCAGTGCACTTTAGAGTGAAGAGGTGGGGTGGAAAATGAGGTCAGCTGAATGGTCTGAAAGTGTCTGTAGGTGCAGGAAGGACGTCTACCTAAAGTGCAGAATGTGGAATCAGGGAACACTGTGTGTGTGTGTGTGTAGGTGGGAGGGGAGTCTGAGGGAAGGGGATGGGGAGAGAAGGGGGAGGTACAGATCTCTGGTGTCACCATGTGCAGGTGACGGGAGGGAGCTTTCAGGAGGAGAGTAAGGACAGAAGGGACGTTTCCCGAGACACAGAGGTGGGGTGGGGCCACTAGTAAATTTAGGGAAATGGGCCGTGGGCTGGAGGTAGGAAGACCAGGTTCCAGTGCCACCCAACTGTGCAGGTATGTCAGCACCTTAACTTCTAAATCTGTTCTGCACGTGCAAACACAGATCTTCCAGATTGGCTGCAGCTGATAGTTGCTGAGCCCCCGCATACAGGCACTGTTCTAGCCGACTGACGATTCTTCCTTGGTTGGAGCTCAGATTTTGTTATTCGTGTGAGCCAGAGGAATATCAGACACCACCAGGCAGTTTTCCTGGGTGTGTCTGATGTCACATTAAATTCTCATGTGACAAGTGTGACTATTAAACATAAATTGTGTATATCAGCCATTTTAAATGAATCTATAAATTATATGAAGAACTCTGAAGTCTTTTTTAGGCTTTCAAGCACTTGTGGAGTGGGCTGGAGTGAGCCGGCCTTGGTGTTCATGTGACTTACTCTGCTGCTTTCTCTTACTGCAAAGCAGGCTGGTGGGTGGCCGAGGCCTCGGTCTCAGAGGTGGTTGAAGGTGCTGGCCTTCACGCGCAGGTTGGGCTGGCTAAGTGGAAGGGAAGGCCCTTGGTGGGGAGGGTGAAGTTTTGGGATGAGGTGTCGCATGTCGTGCTTGTGCTTTGTGCATGTCCAGGAAGACTGCCTGTAAGGCCAAGCTCCGAGTACTCTGTGTGTGTTAGATTCTATGTCTTTGAAATAGGAGGAAGCTGTTCTAATTCATGGATGAGACTGGACCCTGGTCAGGTGCACGGAGGGGGGGGGCAGGCTGAGCCAGGTTTTGCCCGCCCAGTAGACTTTGAGTGGGTGTCTCAGGTGTGACTGCCTGTCTGCCTTTAGGAAGACCTTGAAGCCCTTATAGCCCATTTCCAGACACTGGATGCCAGGAAGACGCAGGTTGTGGAAACACCGTGCTCCCCGCCTTCCCCAAGGTAAGTGAGCAAGGACTCTTCCTTATAGCTTCTCAGAGTTTTCTTCATAAATTGAACAGCTGCTTTAAGTTGGCACCAGGTTTTCCTAAATAACTGGACACTTGGGACATTTTCATCATTAAAACGCGTTCCTGCTCCAGACCAGCTCCCTCAGAACATTTTTTTCACTTCTGAGTAACAGGAGTGAGGCTGTTCAGCTTTATTGTCATGCAGAAACATGGAAATGAGGTGTGGGCGACAGTGACACTTGGGTGCCCTGGGCCCAGTTTGGGTGGTGGTTGGCCAGGTTATGTTGTTACTTTTCCACAGAAAATTGAATAGGTGTTAAGTGAGAAAAAGTTTCGGGGTCAAAGAAGTTTGGGGATTACTAGTTTCCTCTTAAAAAATTTTTTTTTAGTTGTGGTAAAATATATGTTACACAGAATTTCCCATTTTAGCCATTTTAAACTGTACAGGTCAGTGGGATTACTTATAATGCTGTGCAACCATCTATTTCCAAAAATTTTCATCTCCCCAGAGAGGAACTCCGTACCCATTAAGCAGCCTCTCCCAGTCCCCTTCCTCCTAGACCCTGGTGACTGCCACCCTCTGTGTGTCCCTGTCGCTTGGCTAGTCTAGATATTTCATGTAAATGGAGACATTATCTGTCCCCCATGACTGGCTTCTGAGCATGATGTCCTCAAGGCTTGTCCATGTTGTAGCATGAATCCGAACTTCATGCCCTTTAAGATCAGATAATATTCCGTGGTTGGATAGACCCCATTTTATTTATCCATCTGTTGCTAGACACCTGGGTTGTTCCCGCCTTGTGGCTGCTGTGAGTAATGCCAAAATGCACAGGATCTGAGTCCGTTTCCATTGCCCTGGGGTCTGTACCTAGGAGAGGCATTGCTGGGTCACATGGTAAATCTGTTTAACTTTTTGGGGAGCTGTGAGACAGTTTTCCACAGCGGCTGTACTGTTTTAACACTGGTTTTTAACTGCAAAGTTTCTCAGCCTATAAAATGTTTCTGTGTACAGTCAATCCCCAAGAGAAAAATAGACTTGTCAGATTTCTCAAACTTTTTTGACCTTGAAACCTTCTCTTTCTTTAAAAAGTGTCTTTTGGAACACCCCTGGAGGGATACTGCCGTAGGCGATTTTGAAAGATGGTCATTTTTCTGGGCTTGACCCTCCCAGTTACTACCCGGTTCTTTACTTTGTACTGAAACTCTTAGGACATGTTTATAATTTCCGTATAGCTATTCTTTTGTCTTCATGTGTTAAAAAAGTAGAAAGTTTTTTGCATTTTCTAGTTGGAAGGTGTCTGGGATGCATATTGAAATGCTTTAAATATTGGTCTTTTTAGAGCAATTTTGATGGTGATTTAAAAGGATAGACCTTTAAGACAAGTCAGTTCTGGGAAATCTGGCACATGTGTAGGCGCACCTCGCCTTCCCACTGCCTGATGATTTTAGCAGGTGCTGCAAGTAGCCCAGCCAGGCGCTCCGGGAGTGTGAGCCTGCCCCTGGGGTGGTGGCGGGGAGGCCGCCTCTGGAGTGCTGCCTCGGCGCCTGTCTCAGGCCCAGGCCCCTCTCTCAGCAGCGGGGAAGGACTGGCCTGGAAGGGGAGCTGCGCAGGCCTTTAAGGCTTCAGTTCTGGCTGAGTTGCTTTTGTCTCATGCAGGTTAAATGCCTCGCTCTCTGCCCATCCTGAGAAAGATGAATTAATCCTTTTCGGAGGTGAATATTTCAATGGCCAAAAAGTAAAGTATATATTTTTTTCTTTTCTCCCCAGATTCTCCCCATGGGTCCCATCTGTAGTAAAATTAAAGCAGTGAGATCAAATATGCATTGGTCCTTTAACTGTCCTCCTGTCCTGCCTCCTAAGCTCTCAGGACTGGCAGGTTACATTGTCCTTGGTGGTTTTAGTGACCTTTAGGGCCCCTCCTCTCCCCGCCTGCCTGAGGCTGACCAGCACACCGGCCATGTGTATGGATCTGTCCTGCTGGTCTTCCTTGTGGTGGTTCCCAAGTTGTTTAGAACAGGGGAGTGCAAACACCCTCGGAGCTCATTTTCATTTTGAGAGTTCTATGTGAAGCAGCTACAGAGGCGTGAGTTCATGTCCCCTCCATGCGCTGGGGGTGCTGCGAGTCCGACCTGACTGGTCCGCTGCCATGTCAGGCTCTCACGCTAGGCCTGAATTGGAAGATGGGGGTCTCACCGAGCAGTGGGCCCAGTGCCCTGGATGCTCATGGGCCTGGGGCGGGCGGCCAAGGGGCCAGCCACACACTGCCATGCATCGGTGTGACTTTGTTGCTCTAGGACACACGTTTCCTAGGGGGCCTGCTGATTGAAGTCCTTATTTTCCCCTACTGGTGCTTGTGTGGAAGCACCATTCATAACACTAAAGTTTCTCTTCCTTTCTGCAGACTTTTTTGTATAATGAGCTCTATATCTACAATATCAGGAAGGACACCTGGACAAAGGTTGAGATCCCCAATCCACCTCCAAGGCGCTGTGCACACCAGGTATGTCAGCTGACAGTCTGCCCCGCATCTTTGCACGGGCGTTTCTGGGAGGGCTCTGTCAGGACGTTGGGGGTGCGGAGGGGCCTCACTCTGCTGCTGTCTGACCTGGACCCGTCATTGAGCAGCCTCGCTCTTCAGTGTCCTCCTGTAAGACAGGGAGACGAGCGCCTGCCCCTCCCTGGGCTCTGAGGTCACAGGGACCATCCAGGCAGCACACCTAGCGTGGTGCCTGGCGTGTTGCAGCCGCACAAGAGGCTCCTGGAGGCCCGAGGTCTGGTGTCTTGAGAGGAAAGTGGGAACAGGAATGTCCAGTGGTAGGGGTGAGGTGTGGAAGGAAGGGGATGGCTGTGGAGTGAGGCATGTCCTGACGGAGCGGCCCCCAGTGTGCGGCCAGCGCCCCCTCGGCTGTTCCTGCCCAGCCCAGGAGAGCCCCGGCAGAGCTGCTGTTCTGCTGGGTGGCATCCTGGGCTTGGGGTCTGGAAGGTGCGGGAGGGCAGGCGCTTGTCTTCCGGGTTCATGATTATAACCCGGTAGTGGGAACAAGCTGTGGCACCAAGGGTAAGCTGAGGAAGTGGTGCCTCTGGTGTGGAGCTGCCACGTGTGGGCCAACCACGGCACGATGGAAACTCCCTGCACAGGATGTACTTTTCTTTTCCTGATTCAGGCCTCAGAGCTGAACTTGGGTCTGAGAGGAGGGCCTGCCTGCCAGGACTGCACCAAAACCCTGTGCACAGAAGGCTCGCAGGCATTTGGACTCACCGGTTCATCATCTGGAAAAGAAAGATGTCCTTGCCCTCAGTTTAAAAAATCAGATCTTAGTAAGCTTGGATTCTGATAAGTAGGTGGGTCTTAAGTTCAGTCCTTTCGCAGAGCTGCTCCTGTTACCGAGAGCATCATCTGCCCACCCAGGCCTGCAGGCTGAGAGCTGGGACCAGTACCCGGGACCATGGCGAGCCCCCAGCCCTGTGCTGACGCCTCGTTAGACTTCTGAGCCCAAGAATGCTGCTGTCCTCGTGGCCATGGAACGCAGGCTCGCAGGCTTGGGGGTGCCTCATGCGAGCGTGAGTTAATAGTCATTAACTATCCTTGCAGAATCAGTGCCATGAAAGTCTTTGAGATGCCTAATGCAGCTGCTTTGGCCGGGAGCTCCGTTGCATATGTGTGCCTTATTAATAACGTCCTGTAGTTGGCTTGCTCTTTACTTGGAATTTCACAATGAATCAGTGATGGGAAACAAATTTTGTTATAAAGTCTTTTGCCTAAAGGTCAGTATGGTTCAAATCTACATTAAATTCTGAGACATAAAAGCTTGCTCATTATGGACGAGTTTAATGCGTCTTATGTGAGAAGTCCTGTTCTTTATCTTTAATCGGGACCAAAAGCAGTAGAAGAGAAACTTTATGCACTTTACTCTTTCCTAGCCCCTAGATCCTGGAATTTTGAGGGGTGAGGCTTATTTTAGTGTATTTTGAGAGTTTAAATGGCCCTTTCTAAAGTACAGTGCGGGGGGAGGAAGTGAAAGGTCCTAACATCTGCTGGACGTGTGGCCCGATGGCCTGTGCAGGCTTCAGCTGCCTGCTCTCCCCGCACACCATTTCCGGGGGGAGAAGGGATGTTCACGCTCTTCTGCCTGGGCTGTTGGGGTCAGGGCTGAGTGAGCTGCCTGGGATGGGGGGCAGGGGAGGGACGGGAGGTGGAGATCATGAGCTCGTGTTTGTTCATGTGGTGGTTTCTCCCTAAGTAGTAACTAAGACCCACTTGAAACAAAATGCATTCTCTCATAGAATAGAAGAGTTCCATATGGTTTAAGAAATGTCATCTGTATTTTATCAGCCTTAGTGCATTAATGAGCAGTAAGTAGTTTATGGAGAAGAGTTCCTGCGTATCAAAGGCTTCCTCATGAAGTGAGCTGAATTCCCTGGCAGTGTCTGTCTGAGCTGCAGAAAGGGTGAGCGTCCCTGCGTCACAGCTGAGCAGTCGTGTCATTGCAGGAGTCTTGGGTCGGGTCGTTCAGGCAGGACATGCTGAGCACCTCTTACAGGTGAGGCACCGAGGCACGGACTGAGGCTGGGATATGGCGACAGAATGTTCTGATTGCCATTCTTCATGCTGCTCTGTATTTACGTTTTCTTTGGTCCTGAGGCTGTCATGCATTTTTAGGACTCAGCTTTCACGAAGCTGAAGCATGCGGCCAGTGTCAGAATCCATTCACAGAGTCTGTGTGTTTATTTTGGACTCCATTGGGCTTTTTTTTTTTTGCATTTGGTGGGAGAGTTGTGAACTTCAGGTTTTCCAAGCAGGATATTATAACAGTTGAGACTTCAACAGACAAACCCAAATGCCTGGGAAGCATAGAGCCTCCTGGGCCCAGTGGGAGAGCAGATGCGAGTGAGGCAGCCAGTGAGGAGCAGAGCTCTACTCAGGTCCCTGCACTGACTTGCTCTTGTCAGATCCGGAATGAGGACGTTTATTGTCAGTGAGCCTGAACAGTTACTGCCAAACCACTGTGTGTGTGCGTGCATGAATATAAATATTTAAGGTGTTTTCTTTTTATCACTTCATCTCCAAAATTCATAAACCGCCCATAAGATTGCCTGGGGGTATAAACTCTCTCCGTTAGCTTGACAGTGCACAGCGAGCGAGCAGGCTTTAGGGAAAAAAGACTGCTTCCGTCCCTTTCCAGCCAGTGACTTTGTTTCTCTCTAGAAGTCCTGCCATGTAATAGTCCAGCTCAAGGCTTGATTATCTCCTCTGTAGGAAGAAGAATCCTTACCTTAGAAGGAGAAGGATTATTGGAAGTAATTTTGTTAAAGTGTTTTGACTTCCACAGTGTAACACAGAGAAGACAAGTAGTGACTCTAGCATCTTACCACTCTGATGGACAGTGACTGCAATGGGGTGTGAGGGGGACTTGATAATGGGTGAATGTAGTAAACACAGTGTTTTTCATGTGAAACCTTCATAAAAGTGTATATCAATGATACCTTAATAAAAAAAGTGCTTTGACTTCCTTTTAAGTAAACTCTTTAAGACATCCTTAGAAGCCCTGAACCTTTTTTTTTTTGTGTTATGTTTTGAGGTGAATTTGCATTTTGTGGCTTTCTACAAATAATTTTTTTCTTCTTCTGGACATTTTAGAGTCTTCTTGTTATTATAAGATCAGTTTTAACTCACAGTGACCTTGATAAAAATAAGTTCTCGGAGAAATTTGGCACTGGTCAGTGATTTAAATAGATCCCCTTCTTAGATGATATTCCAATTCATTTGTTTAACAGTTATAAAATACAGATAATTCTGAAAGAATATTTAACTTGGATGAGATTGAAGCCTTTGGGTTTGAATTATAATATCCTATTGCTAATTCCCAGATTAGCCATTTTATTCATTTTTCTTTTCTAAACCCATTTTTCTTTCTTCATTTTTTCTTGTTTTGTTGTAACATAGAGCTGTTTGTTTTACTCAAATAGTTGATTAAAAATATTTAAATGGGGCCAATTATTTGAAATAACTAGAATTTTGAAACATCTTATTGAAAGTGAACTGTGTGTTTTTACAATAGTGACATCTGTGCTTTTTTGACGCATGCATGCAAACTGGTTTTCCACAGAAAATGTTAGTAAATATGTTTAAGTATCAGTAACTCTAGAAAACAAAGTGCCAACCAGATGTGCAATACACATGCTTTTTTTTTTT
>JAQQAC010015468.1:1661500-1755751 GCA_029783875.1 Phataginus tricuspis
GGGCTAGAATTGAAGGTGTGTCTGTGACAACCTGTGAAAGCCAACGAGAAGCAGAGGCCCCAGGAAGGCTAGCAGCACGCAGTCCCCTCGGCGGCTGTAACAGAGCACCGCAGACCACAGGCTCCTAAACAGCATCGTTTCTCACAGATTGGAGGCTGGAAGTCCAAGATCAGGGTGCCGCCAGAATTGATGTCTGGTGAGGGCTGCCTCTGGCTGTATCCTAAAGTGGCTAATGGAGGAGTTCTCTCTGCCTCCTCTTATAAGGACAGTGATCCCATTACAGGGTCCAACCCCTCATGATGTCATCTAACCCAATCCCCTCCAAAGGCTGCACCTCCAAGTCCCACCGCCTTGGAGGTTAGGGCTTCAGCATAGGAATTCAGGGGACCCAAACATGGAGCCCATAGCAGCCAGCATGTGGTGTTTGCAAAGATCTTTCCCTTGACAAAGATCAGTGTGTGGGGCAAACATGAAGGAGACTGACCACACCTGTGGTGGAGAACCCCAAGCCCGTGGGACAGGCAGGGACTCCCACGTGGTGAGTAGCCCCACCCAGGGGCTTCTGGAGCTGGAGGAGATGCCCAGCTCCTGGGCAGGGGCCGAGGCAAGGGCTCCCTCTTACCTACACTGCCACTCCCCCGTTGGTGCTTCTCACTCTGGTGGCCTCTCTGTGACAGTGAGCAGAGAGCCGGGGACCCCTGGGAAGGGAACCGCATGTGTAGTAGGCCTGTGCTCAGGGGCCTTTATCTCCTCCGTGTCAGCCAGCCCGCCCAGCCAGCGCAGCGGACCTGTTCGTTAGAGTTCGGTGACGTCAGCCTGCCTCACTTCAAAGCCGGCATTTCTGAAGTCAGACCCCACTTTGCTCCCCGACCACTGGAGGAGATGCAGCTGGGCAAGGGGAGAAAGACTTTAGAGCTCTACTTCCTTTCCTTATTTCTGAATCTGGTGCCATCTCAGCTCATCACTATGACTACAAACCAGAGGGAGATAGTCACTTACACAACTCAGCTTTTTTCAGATGTTGTTCACATGTTGTAATATTGCCCTTTCAGAGTGTGTAATTCAGTGGTTCTTAGCATAGTCAGAGTCATGCAATTGGCACTGTTATCTCAGTTTAGAGCATTTCCATCACCCCAAAAATAAACACCACTCCTGCGACCCCCTCCCCTGCTTCCCCTCCCCCAGCCTCTGCGGCTTCCGATGTGCTCTGTCCCATGGGTTTGCCTGTTCTGGGCGCTTCATCTAACTGGAACCCTGCAGTATCTGCTCCCCTGTGACTGGCGCTTGGCATCATGCTTTCAGGGCTCACCCATTCTGCAGCCTGGGTCAGTATTTAATCCCTTTTTATGGCCAAACAATACTGCCTTGTGTGGCTAGAGCACATTTTGCTCATCCCTTCACCGTGATGGGCACAGGGTGGCTCCCACCTGTCCACTCTTCTGACTGATGCTGCCATGAACATTCGTGAACATACGTGCACAGCGAGCACATTTGTGTATGCACTGAAGCACGTAGATGACTGGCAAAAAATGGCTGAAGGAGAAATACACACGTAAATATATGAGTATGTGTGACACGTGTGTGTAGAACTGCTGCCTGGGCTCTACAGTGAGCTGGTTCTGGGCGAACAGGCTGAGGACTATCTGGACTCCACGGCAAGTCTGGTTGATGGGCAGCCACACAGCAGTGCCCAGGCCCTGCTCCCTCACTGCGGGTCGGCAGTCACTCTTGGTGATTCTCTCAGAGAGGGTGACTGATTTTTAGAGAAACTAAGATGTGAAGCCAAGGAGGTGTGGAGCCAAGGAGGTGTGAGCGTGGAACCCAGCGTTAGGCTGAGTGGTCCTTAGGCTCCTTAGGCCTGAGACTTGGGCCTCACCCGGTATAGTTCAGTTGTCAGCTGGGGGGGTTGTACATGTAGGTTTGGGGCCAGACTCCCTTGGTTTAAGTGTGGTTCTTAACTTCTAGATCTAGATTTTCTCATCTGTAAAATGGGATCAAAGATAGTATTTGCACATGTGGTTGCCGTGAGAAATAAATGCACACAAATAATAGCTTAGAACAAACACCTCACAAGTGGTTGCTTTACTATTAATAGTAGTAGTTCAAATACAAATAAAGCAGGGACTCAGTCTGACAGGCGGCCCGGGTCCCAGAGGCTGCTCCTAGGCACCCCTTTCAGCGCAATCTCACGCCCTGTACTAAGCCCACACTTCGCTGGTTGATCTGATCCTCGGAAAGGGGGCTGGATTCCAAAGGCGCCTGACTTGTGTAGGGAGGTGCTCTTGCACACGTTCCCTGCTTGGGTCATGTTGTCACCATTCTGGAAGAAGAGGGACCTTGTCTGAGAAAGAGCCGTTAGACTGAATTCCCTGTCAGGTTGGCCTGTGTGACCTTGAATGTCAGGGATTATGAGAGGGTTCTTGTGCCAGTGAGTGTCTTGGGGCTGCCTGGCATGGCCTGGCACTGTAGTGTATCATTTTGTAAGGTGTGAACTTTAAAATAACTCAGGGAAGCATTTGTGCACCGAATGCATAACACTGTGCCCTAAGGCCCTGATGGTAGTGGGCACATGTGCGTTTTCTGTCAGCCTGAGCACCAGCCTGCCCTGTCGGAGGCTGGTGGGTGCACAGCTCGGACACACTAACAGCCCTCACTCCCACAACCTTATACATGTGTCTTTGTGCCACATATAGATCTGGCTGAGTAGGACATGTTAATTTTTTAAGACTCCATATTTAGGAGTGATGGCAGTTGGAAAGTGCCTGTTGGAGATTCAAATATAAACAGGCTTTTTTTGATGGCTTTATTTTTCTTAAGAGCTATGTATAGTCTTTTTATAGAAAACTTCCTTTTTGGTTACAAAACACAGTGGTACTTTTCTGCTGCCACAAAAAGTGAATTGAGTCCTTTGTGCCTGGCTCACCGGGGAACAAAACATCTGAAGATTTGTGGGCAGGGGGCCAACAGGTGGTCCTCACCCACACTCCTCTTGGTTGTGGGGACTTGTTTAAAGTGTGCTGGCGCTGTTTCTGTAGGTCACAGGCCCTTAGGATTCATGGACTCTGTACTGACATTGGCAGTGAGTGTTCAGGTTTTCCCGAGTAACTGCTTTGTAGTAGAATTGGAAGTGACCGTGCTAGCTCGGTGCGGAATGAAAACCTGCTCCCAGATTGTGCTTCTGGTATTCTGTCAGAAAATTTCTCCAAAAGGGAGTTTGCCTCTTGCCCAGCATGCAGGATGTTTCCCTTCCCTGTGAGCTGCGCAGAGCTGCAGTGTGTGGCGTGGCACCTGCCCCAGCACAGGCGGTGGAGGTGTTGGGCCCTGTGCCGCCCCCTGCAGAGCAGAGCTGGCTCCGAGGAGAGCACTGCCCCACCGTGCAGAGGGGTGGTGAGGTCCTTGCCCACTGACTGTGCGGGCCCGCGGGTAGTGGGGTCAGGGCATGTCCAGACCCTCCTTCTGAGCCTTGTACAGTTGGTATTTTTATCTTGAACTTGGACAAGAAACTGCTTGCTAAATTTGTAGGAGGGAGAGCAAGTTGTTTAACAAAGTCAGCATCCAACATAATCTCCATGGACCAAACCAAAGCAAAGTGGGTTAAGTTTTCCTTGGAGGTTGCATATAAATATAAGATCAAGAGAGATGACTAAAAGGCTCCCTTGCCAGGAGAAAAGAGGGATTCAGTAATTTTTAATCCTGGTAGGCATCAGCATCTGACGAGGGTCCCCACGGTCAGCGCCGAGCGGCTGGAGTAACAGGGTGCAGCGTGTGAGGACACATGCTGGTTCTGTTTGGTTGACTTACCGTAGACGAATTCAGCGGTCACTTTGAGTGGCACATTAAAAGGGACATTAATAAACTTGTAACCAAGTCCGAGCTCATACACTCACTGCTTGGCAACCCAGTAAGTTGAGAGACAGGTGTTGGGGCAAGGAAAGTGGCCTTATTTGGAAAGCTGGCACACTGACAAGACGGTGCACTCATGTCCTAAAGAACCATCTTAACTCAGGGTTGATTTCAAACTGCTTTTATGCTGGGAAAGGGGAGCAGAAGGGAGCTGAGGTTAGGAGGTGACAGACAGCTGCAGACATCTGGGAGCCAGTGAGGGTCCAAGGAAAGTTGTGAAATTCCTTGTCCTTGGTTAGTTGACTTGATGGACATAAGTCTGGTCACGGTGTTCCTATAAATCTTTGGCAGGACAATGTTATTTTTGCACATACTTCCTTATCGCTTTGGGGCATGTGACTTTGGGTTAAGGGGCTGTTTTCATTAATCTTAAGACCTATGAGCAAAATTCCTTTTGGTGATTAACAAGTCTATGTGCAGGGCTAAGCAGAAGCCCCTTATTTCTGGCCCAAAGGGTACAGCAGCAAAGGAGACAAATCCAGTGTGGAGGCAGAGATGCCAAGCTTTTTTATCTGTTAATGCGCCTAATGAGGGCATTAGGAGGGGGAGACTGGTGTGCTCAAGGAGAAAGGTGAGAAGAACAGGATTCGTTCAGGCTCAGAGTAAGGAACGGTCCTGGGATCCTCCCAGTGACCTGTGATGAGCTGTTCATCTGAAATTTGCTAAAGGGGAGGCATTTGGGTTGGGCGACTTGAGCTTCCTGCTCATTTGAGGTTCTGTGTATGGATGCATCTTTTAGGGCCCCTGGCTTTGGGGGAAGCTGTACAGAATGCACAAAAATAAATGGAGAATAATATATTATACAAGTAGGTGCTGGACTGTGTGGTTCAGGTTATGACCATCTTTTGTAGCCTGGAGTTGCTGAGGTCTTTTTGGGGAAGCTGGACTTGATCGGATTCTGCAGGTAGCAGAGCCAGGCTCAGAGAGCAGCGACCAGCACAAAATGCAGTGAGCAGAGGTGCCTGGGGCGATCTGATGCCTGCATAGCAGTTGAGGCTTGTAATCCTTGAGAATTTAGGGAATGTGCCAGGATGACCTTTTTTAATCAGGTTGTTTGTGTTCATATTGTTGATTTTTAAAAGGTTTTTTATTTTGGATAACAGTCTTTATCAGATATGTCTTCTGCAAATATTTCCTCCTATGCTGTGGCTTCTCTTCTAATTCTCTTGAAAATGTTTTTTGCAGAGCAGAAATTTTAGATTTTAATAAAGTCTAGTTTTACCAGTTATTTTTACAGTAGGTCTGTGAGCTATTTGGGGTTAATTTTTATAGGAGTATAGGGTCTGTGTGGGTTCATTCTTTTGCATGTGGACGCCCAGTTGTTTCAACACTGTTTGTCGAGGAGACTGTCTTTGCCCTATCGTGTTGCCTTTGCTCCTTTGTCAAAGGGCAGTTGACTGTATTTGTGGGGGTCTATTTCTGGGCTCCCTAATCTTTGCTAGCACTACTCTCTTGATCACTCTAGCCTTACAGTAAGTCTTAAAGTCGGGTAGCGTCAGTCCTCCAACTTTGTTCTTCTCCTCCATTATTGTGATGCCTACTCTGGGCCTTCTGACTCTCCATATAGACATTAGAATCACTAGGTTTAGATCCATAAAATAACTTTCTGGGATTTTGATTGGAATTGCACTGAATCTGTGAAACAAGTTGGAAATAACTGACAACTTGACAATACTGACTGTTTCTATATGTGAAGATTGGAATGTCCCTTCATTTTATTTAGTTCTTTGATTTTGTTCATCAGAGTTTTGTAGTTTTCCCCATAGAGATCTTGTGCGTGCTTTGTTGGATTTATACCTAAGTATTTCACATTTGGGGTGCTAAATGTAAATTTCAAATTTCACTTGTTCATTGTTGGTATGTAGGAAAACAATTGGCCTTTGTGTATTAACCTTGTTGCCTCCAACTTTGCTGTAATTGCTTTTTAATTCCAGTTTTCTTGTCAGTTCTTTCAGAGTTTCTACATAGGTAGTCATGCCATTTGCAACAAAGACAGCTTTATACCTTCCTTACCTTTCATTTCCTTTTCTTGCCTTATTGCACTAGCAAGGACTTTCAGTACAATGTTGAAAAGGAAGGGTAAGAAGGGACATCCTTGTCCTGCATCTTATTTTAGTGGGAAAGCTTCAAGTTTCTCATTATTAATTATGTTAGCTGTAAGGTTTTTATAGTCTTTATCAAGTTCAAAAAATTCCCCTCTATTCCTAGTTTACTGAGAGTTTTTATCATGAATGGGTATTAGATTTTGTCAGATGCTTTTTCTGCATCTGTTGATATGATCATGTCATTTTTCTTTTTTAGTTGGTTGATGTGATGGGTTATATTAATTGGTTTTCAAATGTTGGACCAGCCTTGCAAATCCTGGGATAAATCCCATTTGGTCATAGTGTATCATTCTTTTTATCCTTTTTTGGGGGATTCAATTTATTAAGATTCTCTTGAGGATTTTTGCATCTGTCTTCATGAGAGATTGGTCTTTAGTCTTCTTGTGGCGTTTTTGTCTGGTTTTGGTATTAAAGTGCTGGCCCCTTAGGATGAGTTAGGAAGTGTTCCCTCTGCTTCTATCCTCTGAAAGAGAGTGTGGCAGTGTAATTTCTTCCTTAAGTGTTTGGTAGAATTCACTATTGAACCCATCTGGGCCTTCTGTTTTGGAAGGTAATTAAATATTGAATCAATTTCCTTAATAGATAGAGGTCTATTCAGATTGTTTTATTTCTTCTCCTGTGTGTGTTGGCAAATTGTGTCTCTCAAGGAATTGGTCCATTTCATCTAGGTTATCCAACCTGTGGGCATTCCTTTACTATCCTTTTGATTTCCATGGGATCTGTAGTTATAGCCCTCCTTCATTTCTGGTAGTAGCTATTTGTGTCCTCTTCTCTTCTTTGTCAGCTTGGCTAGAGGCTTTTTGGCTTTACACACCTTTTCAAAGAATCAGCATTTGGTTTTACTTATTTTCTCTATCAATTTCCTGTTTTCAATTTAATTAATTTCTGCTCTAATTCTTATTTCTCTTCTTCTGCTTACTTTGGGTTTAATTTCCTCTTCTTTCTCCAGCTTCCTGAGTTGGAAACCTAGATCACTAATTTTAGATCTTTTTTCTAGTATGTGCATTAAGTCCTATAAATTTCCTTCTAAGCACTGCTTTTGCTGCATCCCTCAAATTTTGATAAGTTGTGTTTTCATTTTCATTTAGTTCAAAATATTTAAAAATTCCTCTTGATATTTCTTCTTTGACCCATGTGTTATTTAGAAGTGTGTTCTTTAATCTCCACATATTGGGGGGTTTTCCAATTGTCTTTTCTGTTATTGAATTTTGTTCCTTTAAATTTGTTATGGTGTGTGGTCTACTCAGCCTGTGCTCTATCTTGGTAAATGTTCTGTGTGAGCTAGAAGAGAATGTGCATTCTGTTCCTGTTGGATGAAGTGGTCTGTGGATGTCAAGTTATACCGGTTGATTGGTGGTGTTGAGTTCAGCTATATCCTCACTGATTTCTGCTTGCTTTGCCTGTCCATTTTTGAGAAGGGCCACTGAATTCTCCAACCACAGTTGATCCTTGAACAATGCAGGAGTTAGAAGTGCCAAGCCCCCATGCAGTCAGAAATCCCATGTATAACTTTTGGCTCTGCCAGAACTTAACCACTAATAGCTTACTGTTGAGTGGAAGCCTTACTGATAAAACAGCTAATTAACACATATTTTATATGCTATACATATTATGTACTATATTCTTTAATATATTAAGTTACAGGAAAAATGTTTTTGAAATTGTCACAAATCTCCAAAAGTTTTCAAATATATTTATTGAAAAAAAAATGCATGTCTAAGTGGATCCTTGCAGTCCAAACCCGTGTTGTCAAGGGTTCACTGTATGATAATAGATTCATCTATTTCTCCTTCTCTCCTTCCAGTGTTACTAGTTTTTGCCTCATCCACTTTGACACTCTGTTCTTAGGTGCATACATGTTAAGAATTATGTCTTTTTAGATAATTGACCCCTTTATAATTATGCAATGCCCTTTTGAATCCCTGATAACTTTCCTTGTTTTGAAGTCTGATTTGTCGGAGGTTAATGCTTCTGTTCTTACTTTGGTCAGTGTCAGCACTTGTTCTTAGCGATGCTCTTGTTCTTTGTTCCTATGTTTATCTTTCACTCTTTGTTTTTCTTTTGTGGCTTTAATTGAGCATTTCATCTGATTCCATTTTCTCTCCTTTCTTAACATATCAATTATACTTAGGATTTTTACTTTTTTAGGTGGTTGCCTACAGTTTGCAACATACATTTACAACTAATCCAAGTCCACTTCAAATAATGCTGTGCCACTTAATGAGTAATGTTCTTACAGTGACAAAATAATCCTAATTTCTTTGTAGCATTGCCTTCATTCATTTCACTTGCATATAAATGTACGTAAGTATGTGTGTTTAAAAACACACATAATCCAATACATTGTTGTAATTATTTTGAATGAACTATTATCTGTTAGATCAATTAAGAAAAAAGAAGTTTTATTCCTCCTTCCATGTGCTTCCTTTCTTTATGTAGATCGAAGTTCCTGACCTTCATTATTATTATTTTTTCTAAAGAATTTTTGACCTTTCTTTTAAGACAGGTCTCCTGGCAACAAATTCCCTGATTTCTTTGCCTGAGACAGTGCTCCACCCTCACTTTGGAGGATGCTTTTGCAGAGGACAGAATTCTAGGCTGGTGGCGTTTCCCTTAACAGTTTCCTCTGTTCTCTTCTTGCGCGGGCCCTGTGGGAAGCTCAGGTGTGAGCCTGACCTCTCTTCCTCCACAGGTCCCAGGTGCCCCTGCAGCCCCTCTTAAGGTCTCTCCATGTCTGTGATTCTCAGGAGTTTGGATACAGCGCGCCTGGGGGAGGCTTTCTTGGCACAGATCCTGCTTGGTGTTCTCTGAGCTTCCTTCCTCTGTAGCTTGGTGTCTGCGTTCAATTTGGGGGAAGTCCTCAGTCCTTAATGTCTCAGGTGTTTCTCCTGTTCTTTCCCTTTCTTCTCCTGGCATCCCCACCACGTGCAGGGACACTGTCTGTACTTGTCATGCAGTCCTTTAAGGTTCTTTTTCCCAGTGTTCGTTCTCCTTGGTGTTGGTCTTTGAGATATCCTGTGCTCAGAGCTTCTTCCCACAGCCTGTCTCGTGTGCTAGTGAGCCCGTCTGAGGCATTCTTCACTTCTGTTACAGTGTTTTTAATCTCTCGTGTTTTCCTTGGGTTCATTAGTAGAGTCTCCCTCTGGTCACATTGCCTGTGTATTCTTGTGTGGTGTGCACTTTGTCCATCAGAGCCCTCAGCAGATGTTAGTGATAGTTCTAAATTCCTGGTCTGATAGTTCCAGCATCCCACATGTCTGGGTCTAGGGCCTGCTCTGCCTCTTCAAATAGTGTTTTTGCCCTTTAGTATGCCTTGTAATTTTTTCCCGGTAGCAGGGCATGATGTAGCAGTTTAGAGGAGCTGTGGTAAACAGGCCCTTGGAGGGAGGAGGTGGGGTGGCGGAGGGAAACAGGAGTCCTGTGGTGAGTGCCAGTCCTCTGGGAAGCCTGTGCCTCTGGACTGTGATCTTCAGGAGGGCTTCTCAGTCTTTCCCTCCCCTCAGGGACTGGGTGGCTAGAGCCAGCTGGCCGCAGGCATTTCTCTTCCGTGGGGGGTCAGGCTCTGGTAACTGGTTTCCCTGGGGGGCAGCCTTGTTGAGAGCAGAGTGCTCTGGGGTGTTTCTGAATGGTCCTCTCCCGCTGCTGGAAGCAGGTGGGGCTTCTCTTTGACGTTTACTGTGGGAACCTGGCCAAGCCCCTGGAGGTAAGCCTCACAATTTTGCGGGGCACCCTGGAATTTCTCCTCACTGACTTGTCCTCACGGCATCTCTAGCAGTTAACCCACAGTTCTGTGCCTCCTGCCTGGCCCTGGTTCCTGTGGCAGTTTCTGCTGGTGAATCTCTGTTGCAGAACTGTGATCCTATATTCCCCCGTCTGTCTCTGATTTGGAGGGCAGCAGTTTGACCCTGTGTCCTGCGCTCTCTTGTGGGTCCACAGAGAGTTGTTGGATTTTCAGTCTGTTCAGTCTTTCACTTGTTAGAACAGAATGGTGACTTCAAAGCTCTCTGTGTGCGGAACCAGAAATTGGAAGTCCCTTCTATGGTTTTTTATTGCTGTGTATATCAATTTTATTGAGACATAATTATATGTAATAAAATCTGTACCTTTTAGGTGTCCAGGTAGGTGAGTGTCAGCTGGTAGATATCCCCCACCATACTCCAGCCAGATGCTTCCACCGCAGAAGGCTCCCTGCCTGCTGCAGTGCCCGGTGCCGTCCGTTCTTAGCCTGACCTCTGACTCCAGGCAGCTGTCATCACCATAGATTATCTTGAGTTTTTCGGAATCTCATAGAAGTGGAGTCATACAGCATACGGTCTTCCTGCGGCTGCCGAGCCAAGGCTGGAGGCCCATCTATGTTGTAGTGTGGACACAGGCGGCTCCTCCAGTTTGTTCAGTTACAAATAAGGCTTCTCTAAATGTGCAGGTGAGGGGGGACTTTGCACGCACATGTTTTTTCACATCGCAGTAAATATCTGGTGTCGTGCTGTTGGGGTGTATGTGAAGTCTGTGTTTCATGTTGTAAGAAGTTACCACCACAGTCGCTCTGTGTCAAGCCCTCCCCAGTGCCACGGGAGTGAGCGCACGCCGGGTACTGCCTGGCTACCTCGACCCTTGGTCCTGTTTTGTGTTTGGGACACTGTGGTGGTATATGGTCGGAGTGCATTGTGGGTTGGATTTAACTAAAAAACTGACAACAAATGATGTTGAGCATCTTTTCACGATTTTTTTATAGGCCGTTTTTGTGTTTTTTTTCTATTATATCTTTTGTGAACTTTCTGCTCAAATCTTTGGCCTTTAATTTTATTGGGGTGTTTATATTATTAATAGTGACTTAGTAAGAATTCTATATATGTTCTAGATGTAAGGCATTTGTCAGATACAAACACGTCAGGTACATGTTTGCAAAAACATTTGTCCGAGTCTGTCATTTGCCACTTTATTTTCTGGTGTATTTTGAAGAGCCACCGTTTGTATTTTGATGGAGTCTCGTTAATGATGTTCAGCCTAAGAAATCTTTATGTCCCCAAGGTCCCTGTTCATCCTAGATGTTTACTGTGACTAGATAGGCTCGGGGAGATTGTGGTGGCCTACAGTCAGGTTAAATGGTGCCCAGTACTGTGAAACAGAAATTGTGTAAAAAGTGGTCTTTTCTTTCTTTTTCCCCATTTTAGATCAACAGGAGGTCCTTCAGGTCGGAGTGGGCATCGGATGGTGGCCTGGAAGAGACAGCTGGTCCTCTTTGGCGGCTTCCATGAGAGCACAAGGTCGGTACAAAAGCATGGCCTTCCTTCCCCAGGGGCAGAAAGGAGTGGGCGTTTCATGGTGAGAACCATTCTAAGTACGTGTGGAAAATGCTTCCCACCCCAGAAAACCACGGCCAGGTGATGGGTGTGCAGCTTGGGCGGCCACACGGGCCTTGGTTCAGTAGCACCCTGAGCCTGGTTTAATGGAGCACTTGGTAAATCTGGTTGCTGGGCCCCACTCTCCGGTTTCCAGCTCGGCAGGCCTGGCATGCCGCCCAAGAGTCTGCATATCTGCAAGCCGGCAGGTGCTGATGGTACTGGCCAGGGCCCCCCTTTGAGAGCGACTGGGCTAAAATAGTTTAGAACGCCTCCGTGTTGGGCACACAAAAGGTAACCTGCATTCTGCCGTGGTGTCTGAGCGGGGCATCCGTTGTCCTTCGTTGCTGTGAGCCAGGGTGTGTTCCTGGCCCGGCCAGCAGCTCTGTTTTAAGCCTGTCGCCTGCCCTCCTGCATGCCCATAGTTCAGTCCAGGGGAACAAGACAGAGTGAACAGGTTAGCATGCTTGTCACCTTTGTGGTGCAGCCACGCTGTGGATGAAGCGCCTGGACCATGGTGCAGCCTGGGCGTGGTCCTCTGGGCTTGGGAAACAGCTTGCTTACCAGCTTAGCAGTCGCTGCCGCCTTTCCATCACATTATGGATCCAGTTGCACGTTTTTCTGGCAGTTACTGGCTCATGAACATAAGCCCTTGCATGAATGTGAAGGAGGAGGTTTGGGTGAGTTGGAGTGTGGGTCCCAGTTTCTTGAAACCCCCACCTGAGGCTGAGCCCGGTGATCATCACCATGGGGAGGACAGCCTGGGCTATTGTAAGAATTTATACCTAAAGGATCGTTGCTTGTATTTATTCTTGAAACTTTCTGTTAAAACAAGTACTTGCAGACAAGGGGATTCTTGAGTTTGTGAGTGTGTTAATTCAGCACCTACTGTGTGGGTGGGTGAGTGAGCCAGCCACACAGCCCCTCCTCCCTGGACTCAGATTATAAAGTTAATTCCTTGCTATAGTGGTTGTAACTTGAAACCATTTCAGAATCAGAATTTTTTCCAAAACCCTTGTCATCCTCTTACCATGTTTAAATTTATTGCTTATGAACTATTTCAAACTTAGAGAATAAATGAAAATACTAGAACAGATACCTGTGTAGTGAACATCCAAATTAAACAAATTAGTTTGACTTTAAAAAACTGAGTAACAGTTGCTGCTTATCTTATGTGCAGAATGGAATTTTTACTGAAAATCTGCACTGTGAAATCTGAAAAAACAGTAGAACAGGGTGAAGCCTTTTAACAACCACCAGCCCGTGTACCCCTCAGGATGTGTTAAATGCCCCCATCCTGCAGAAGGGTGCACCTGGTCTTGTTCCAGTCAGAAAGTTCATGTGGTTCCCGTGTCTTCCGGCTGGGGACTTGTCCTGTCACAGTGATGCCGGGGTTCTTGTTCACAGAGCCAAAGAATGAGCTTAGCAAGCACTCAAGGTAGGAGAGCAAGGTACAGGCTTTTATTTAGAGATAAAGCGAGAGAGGACAGAACTCCTGGCTCACGCCCTGAGGGGACAAGAGAGTCCGTGGTTGGCTCGTCGTTGTCTAGGGGTTTTAGGCGTGGTTGAGGATTTTCAGGAATGGGGGTAAAGGGCTAGGGGTGCAGACTTGTTGAGTGGTCCCAGAATGCTCATTTTTGATGAGTAATGGAAGAATTTGCTACTCTGAATCTTAGGATAGCAATTTCCCTCTGGGAGCATGTCAATTAAGACTGCCTGCCCTGCCCCCAAGGTGGGCTGGATTGTTGCCTGTTGGCTATAAAGTGTGCTAAGAATCTTACTTCTTAACTTCTTGGGCTGTTTACAGCTGGGCTTGCTTACTGAATTAGTCTTTTTCCTGGTTTGCATGTTACTTGATCAGGATCAGAGAAGGAAACACAGCACATAGGTACAGGTAAACATAAGCTGGGCCTTATAGCAGGCTAAGGGTAAACTCTACAGTGTCATGATCTAATTGATATAGTGAAGTCATGGGTTATGCTGAGACATTTCTCTTTATCTGCAGAACACTCAACATTCCAGTCCAAGTTGCTCCTGGCCTTTTGAGCTTAACTGATCTCACTGAAGATGTCTGTATTCCTAGTCTGGTATCTTTACCCTAGAGAATTAGTGTGACTCTGACTTCCTGTAATGCTTAACACAGAGTTTCAATAGGGACTTCTTTGCACATTGTTGCATTGTTCTGACTGTAATTATCTTGCTCTGCTTTTTCTCTGGAGGCCTTCACCCTGCTCTGCCTAAGTCTGCAGTCCCTGTCTCAACAGTGCCCTGCCTTGCCCAGCATTCCAGGGCCTAGCAGAGCGAACCAACCTTGCGCCAGCTCCCTTCCAAGCTGACCCTTCTGTCTGCTGCACTAGAGAGCCAGGCCTGGATCACTGAATGCCGTGTGTAATCAAAATCGCCCACACTTGTGATGGGGTTTCTCACTTCCTCTATGTTTTCTTCTTTAAAAAAATCAGTTCTAGCTCTCTACTTGAATACCTGGAGAGCACCTCTGTGGGTAATATTGTAATATTTCCAGACTATCTCACCTGGCTTTAGTATATCTGCATATCAACCGGTGCTCAAGGGTGGAGAGAAGTATGGCTTTAGTGCATTTGCATCATTCCTCAGGAGTGGAGAGAAGTTCATCTCCATATCAGTGGGTAATTACCTGGGCTTGGAGGGCTCATCTGTACCCAAGAGGTGAGGGGGAGGGCTGGTTTTTGCTTCTGCTGGCTTCTTCCAGAGCAGAGAAGAAAGATGGCCAGGGACTGCAGCTCGTGAGCAGTAAACAGATTTTAAACTTTATTTCTCCCTTTGACTGATTTCAGTTTTTAGAGGTATTTTGCTCTGGGAGTTCCTCTCCCTGGACTTACAACCTCTTTGTTCACTGGGTGTAGTTCCCACCCAGGGCCTCTTGGCTTTGCCCACAGTGGTCTGTCCAAGCCCCCGTCGGGACATGGCTTTCTCTCTGTGCCTCAGGCAGGCAGAGCTCATGCTGTCCATGCACTTGGGGCCCCCCTCTGAAGGGCCCATCTGTATTTTGAGTCCTTTGCCAAGTAAGTCCCAGTTGCATTAAGCAGGGTGTGCCTCCTGGAATGCCTCACGCGGCACCCTCTTTGCTGTTGTGGGGCTTGGAGACCCGAAAGATTTGCCTCTGGAATCTTAAAGTTTCAGGAACGCTCCCCCCAGCCCAGTTTCTCCTCACAGCCCTTGCCAAGCTGTAAATATCTGTTTTGAGTATTCTTGTAGGTCTGTAATTCATTGTTGAGTTTAAGATTACACTCCTAGTAACCTGATATAATTATTTACAAGGTTGAGATTTTGTAAGCTGTGTAAGGCAAAATGGTGTAACTCTCAGATTAAAGACTTTCAGATCCAGTCAAATCTCTGTACTTCTGCGGGCTGGCAATATTTCTGGTTTTCAAATGCAAACTCGTGTGTATTTGCAGTCCCTTCATAGGAATCTACACCTTAAATAAACCAGTAACAGAACAAATGATAGCATGTTTGCCTTTAGTTTAAACCAGGTTCGCTTTTTAATGTCATTGCCTTTTTGTTTGTGTTCCTTCATTGTGACCAGAGATTACATCTATTACAATGACCTATATGCCTTTGACCTGGACACGTTCACGTGGAGCAGGCTGTGCCCGTCGGGGGTTGGGCCCACACCTAGATCGGGCTGCCAGATGTCTGTCACTCCCCAGGGCAGCATCCTCGTCTACGGGGGCTACTCAAAACAGGTAAGAGTAGGGACTGGAGTGACTTCTGTCTCTTTCTTTCCAGTCTCACCAATAGTGAGAACTTCCAAATCAGATTGCACACGAGTTTAAAATAAACAGTTCTTTATTTTAATTTAGAAATGCACAGAGTTAGTGTTGATCTGCTCTTTTATGAACACATTAAGAGTTTTACAGCCATGTTATATTCTAATCCATATGCCCCGAAAATGCTGCAGTGTGAATAAGTCCATATTCTGGGGGTCTTGATTCCTAAGCAGTGTACACTAGCTAGTGTGTAGTGCTCCCGTGTAGAATATACCACAACTTACTCTTACTCTTTTTGTCAGCAAGTGGTGTAGACATGCGGCTGTGAATGGTTTTGCATGCATCCCTTCGTGCGTGTGCCCTGGAGGCCTGTAAATTTATGGCACGCTTCTTCCCATGGTGTGCCTCCCGTGCGTCAGCAGCGCACAGGCACTCCTCAAACATACAAGTCAGTTTGCTTCCCTTTGTCCCTGGTGGGCACCTTCTTTTGACTGTCATGATAAGCTGCTCTGAGCATTCTTGTGCAGGTCATTATGTGGCTGCACATTTTGATTTCTCCTGGGGAGACATGGAGGAGCAGACGTGCTGGGTCACAGAGTGAGTGTTAGCTTAATTCACAGGAACCATCTACCTCTTCCCAAAGCTGTCACACTGAGTGTCGAGAGTAGTGGTTGTCCCATATCCTTGCCAACACTTGGTGTCAGTCTGCTTATTTTCAGCATCTCTGGTGGATATGTGGCATCTCAGTGTGGTTTTAAATCTCAGTTCCCTGGGGTGAAACAGGACCTCTGACTTTGTGACTGAGCTGGTCGCCTGTGGATTGTCAGGATGAGTGGGGCTGGGAAGGTGCCCTGTAGCTGGGACGTGTCCCGTGACCTCCTCCTTCTACACCCTTCCCATCCCAGGGAGCATAAGGGAACTGACTTGTTTTCAGCAGTTGTGAACTGCCCAGGCCTCACCTAGTTGTTTGATGGTCAGGAGGGCATGATAAATGGCTGGTGTGGTGAAAGCTGTGCCGAGTGCCCGGATCTGATGCCTCATCACGGCAGATGCTTTGCTGAGTGAAATGGGGTGAGGAACAGTGAAAGCTTGTTAAGCTGACGCCACTCGAATCAAAGTATTGCCTAGTTCTCAACAGCTGCTGTTTTCCAGCCAGGCACACCGACCCCTGTGGGTAAGTGAGTCCAAACGCCTTTGGCGTCTGAATTTCAGTGAAAAGCTTGTCTGTTTGGAACACTGGGGACTTACCAGAACTGGGGAAGAGCTGAGCTGTGGGCGCTGTAGGTATTGACAAATGTCGGACTCAGTAGGCGGCACAGAGTCACGGAGACGGTTCTGCTCAGCCCCGACCAGAATGCCCTCCCGGGCCTGGAGTCCAGAGCAGAGGAGTGCTGCTTGCCCTGGCGTCACCACCACCAGGGGCTGTCTGGTGGCCTGCAGGGTGGCGTCCAGGAGCAGTGCCCTTAGACCTGTCTGAGGCAGCCTGTGGAGCAGGGGCTTAACTCAGGCCGGCTGAGAGGTGCAGCTTCTTTTGTACTTTATGGGCGGTCTAGCCAGGGACCTCGGCTGTCACCATGCCTGGTTTTGAAAAATTACTGCTGTTGTAAACCCAGGGCAACCAGGACAAAATTCTGGTGACTTTATGAAACAGACCTCCTGTTGGCCGAGATGCTGAGGGTGTCTGGAAGCCATCAGCAGAGTTGGCAAGCTGGGGGAGTAGGCAGCGTGCCCTCTCCTCTGTTCCGGACACGGGAGCCAGGAACTGTAGGCATGATTTAAAGGGGCTCACCCCGCCAGTCTGGGAGGGCATGTCCGGCATGCTCAGGTCGGGGCATTTCTGTCAGACCACAGTACAGCGCAGCAGTGCCACCTCCTCTCCCACTGCCCCTGCGTGTGGCCAGCAGGCCCCCTGCTCTGGCGGTCAGTGCGTTGCCATGTCTCCGCTCCCGGGACTAGAGCGCCAGGGGCCCTGTGGCAGACAGCAGGGCTGCTGGAGCACTGTCTCCCTGCCGCCCCCTGCCCACCCCCAGCACTTCTCTGGAAGCCAGCAGAGCACTTACTTGCTGGTGGAGTCCTGCCTGGCACAGCAGGCCTGCGTTTTGATGTGTTTGGTGAGGCTGCTGTAAGTGGCCCTGGAAAAACTGGTTCCCTGAAGATAGTCCCCTGTTTAGTCCTTTTCGTTTTTTTTAATCTTGACCCGGTTGCAGCTGCTCTGTGTAGCACCTTCCCGACCCTTTGGGGGTGAACTTGGGGAGGCCCCAGAGAGCAGGCGTGAGATGGAAAGCACGTGGGGGGGCGAGTCCGCTGCAGTGCAGGGCCTCTGCTCACCTCAGAGCTGTCACTGCCCCTTTCAGGGACTGGGTGCCACTAAAACTAGGAGTCGGGTGGCTGGGGTGTCTGCTCCCCTGGCAGTGGACTGAGTCCATCTCTGAGTGTAAGGCTGAGGAAGCTTGAGTACAGAGTGCACATGTGGGCTGTAAGGAGATGCTCCGTGCTGCCGAGGAGGAGGGTGGCATACACAGCCTGGTGCTGAGCCCTGGAGTCTCATGATTTTCAGAGACAATGGGTTGTTTTTCAACGTAACCTTGTAACACTTACATTTCTCTTGAATGTCTTTAGATTCCGCTAATACTGTATTAGACATGAGTGGAGAGGTAAATCGTCTCTGAAGCACGCTCCCAAGTTAATGCTGTGTGGCATGAACGTCAGCTCTCCTGAGCCTCAAGAAGGGCTCGTCCTTAGAGAAAAGCTGTGAGACCCTTTTCAGAGCTTTGCACCCCTAGACAGAAGTTTGACATCTCCAAAACTTCATGCAAAATCTGTTGCCTCTTCTAGTACAGTTGAATCAGTGAAGACTGGGTTTAAAGCCAGTATGATATGCACAGACAGGAGTTTGTGGAACAGGTGATCCAGAACAAAGGGTGATGCAAGGCAGCTCATTGCTCATGTGGTTGCCTTTGAGGAAAAGGAGGTTGGGTTTCGGGGGAGGTCCGTCCACTGCAAAAAAAGAAAAGGCTGTAACAGAAAGAGTGAGAAGCTGTTTGGGTGTGCATCCCGTTGGCCGGTCTGCCCCAGGTGGAAGTGGCAGGCTGACCTCAGCTCCTGGCAGGCTGACCTCAGCTCCCGGCCGTCCAGGGCTCCTCCTGCTCTGTGCACGTGAGCAGAGCAGCTCTCGGAAAGGAGTCCAGCTCACAGGGCCTCAAGGGGACGTATGTAGGTGATACGGCATGAAAGATCCCCCCTCCGCTTATTGGTTCTAAGGAAAAGTCATTGCTGTCAGCAAAATGGCACCTTTGACTGCAGCAGGTGCATGTTGACAAGGAAGCTGTGACAGAGTGGCTGGCACTCAGCTGTCTCTGAGTTTCTAGCAACACAGAGGTGTCCCTGAATTCCTTCAGTGTCCCCTCAGTGAGTGGGGCCTCTGCGTGTAAATTCAGCCCCTGGAAGTGCTGGATCTTTTGATGTAGAGGGTTAGGCATGGATGTGAGTCATTTCCTCTGTGTTAACCTACTAGAAAAAGAGAATATCGAGTCTTAATACCTGTCTGTAATATGCAGAAAGGATGTCAGTTGAATTGTGTGAATGTTTTTCCAGAGGGATATCAAAAGGGTGCACACCCCATTATCATTTCTGGAGGTTCAGCTGCTGCCCATATGTGATGCATATGTTGGACCTCCTTGGTTTTAGGACATTCGGATCGTCCAATCCATGGACAACGGATTGTTCTGTTTTCTTAGCGGGAAATCGCTTCTCTCCCCTTGCAGTAGACACAGTGCCTGTGTACTTCCCAGGTCTGTTGGCTGAGAGGGCCTAGAACAGTAACGCCCAGTAGCACTGAGTGCATGTGGTGCCCAGGTCTTGGTCTCTCACACCATCTCGAAGGAAAGGAAGCAGGGCTGGGGATCCTAGGACTGGGCGGGAAATGTCCAAGGAGAGCATCTGGTAGTGCCCAAGCTTAAGGAAGTGCTTCTGAGAAACCCGGGTGATGAAGTGCCAGAGGGCCCCAGAAGCCGCCTGAAATTGCTCCTTGGGACCAAAGCTGGTAAGTGAAGTGGTATTGGATGACGTCCAGAGGGCACCGTAGATGCACAGGAGTCCATGCCGTTATGGACAAATGATGGAGTAAGTCGGGGACAGACATATCCCTGTGCAGAGTTCCACATAGATTATGCAGACATTGACCGTCCAGGCGATGGAGCAGGGCTCCCCTCTCCCTCGGTGGGCCGGCTTTCTGAGAGGACAGTGTGGAGAGGTGGAGTCAGGAGAGACCTAACACATGCCTCAGCCAAGCCAGGTGGCCCCGGCCAGCACCTGCGGTGACGACACGATGGCGGCGGGCACCCTGATGCGATGGGTGAGGAAGGCGCTTCTCCTCTGGGACCCACTACCCAAAACCCCCAGCCCCGTCCAGTCTTGAGAAAACCTCGGACTAATCCCAGTAGAGGGGCGATCAGTGCCTCACCTGCCCAGCCCTCCTCAAATTGCCGAGGGCATCGAAGGCCAGGCGAGTCTGAGCACCCGTCACAGCCCAGAGGAGCTAAGGATGCGTGACAGATGTACTTGGTGTCCTGGGGCAGAAGGGACGTTGGGAAGGCAGGGCCACCTGAGTAAACTGTGGGCTGAGGTAACAGTGGCGTGTCAGTTCTGGCCTGGTGACTGTCAGGGATGCGCCTCACTGTGGACTAGGGTGACAGCGGGACTGGGGACCTGGGGGTGAGCTTCTCAGTTTCCCTATAGATGTAAAATTGTTCTGAAGCTAAAGGTTTATTTAAAAACCAGGAATTTGAAGGCCAGATACCAAGAAAAAACTAAGATTTACTGAAACTCTCCACCCAGGAAAGCCATTTTGCTGAGCAGCTTTCTAGATGTTTTGAGGACTGTAGGATCCTGCTGTGGAGAGAGGAGTGTCTAGTCTGGCTGGGCTGATTAAACTAGTTCGAGCTGAAGACAGGGTTAAGAAACCTGGGCTTTGCTGTTTAAGAAGCTCAGAGAAATTTTGTAAGTGCGCACTGGCCCGAGTCGCATTTGAAAGGTGATAGGGTTGGGGCCACGCAGGAACTGGAGATGAGGGAGCTGTGCCACGGGCCTGTTGCGGCCCCTGGGGGCCCCTGGCGGAGCCCCCCTGCCCCAGAAGGGCGTCGCTGTGGCAGCCAGGGGTACTCCGGTGAGCGCCATGCTGTGCTCCGCAGGAGTGTGGGTGTTAGAGCAGCAAGCCGTGGAACCACAACTTGTTCTTAGTTAACAAGTCACCCCAGAATTTATTGAATCTTTTCAGGTGAGGTCAGGTGAACCTCTGATATTTCAGATTTTCTTCAAGGCTGGTCTAGAGGCAAGACTCCCAGGTCACCTCCATGGGAAAGTAGACCCCAGCTTGAGGGTCTGCTGGGTTCCCGGATGGCACCCAGCTAGTTCTCACACAGCTAACTCTCCTTTCCTTGCAGAGAGTCAAGAAAGATGTGGACAAAGGTACCCAGCATTCAGACATGTTCCTGCTGAAGTTCGAGGAGGGACGAGAAGGTACTAGAACTATGTGGAGGACGGGCCATATGGGCGGTCTGTGCGTCACTGCAAGGCAGGGCCGAGGCATGGAAGCCCAGCTGCCCTGTGGATGTGGCACTGGTTTGTGGGAGCTGTGGGCCGGGCCAGACCCTTTGTAAATAGCCCCCTGGGTGCACAGGGCTGCGGGGTGCTCCCCTTGGGGGTGCTGAGGGTGGGCTGCCTTAGAGACAGGGTGGTGCTGATAGGGGCGCCCCTTGGGAGGGGATGCTGCTTCACAGCCCTTTCCCTTGTTCTTGCTCAGGAGTGAGTGACTGCTGTCAGGTTTGAGGCTTGGGGACACTTGTGGGGTTGCTCTCCCAGTGTGTGTTGTTTACAGCTCAGACCATAAGGCTGTGGTTCGTCATGTGCCGCAGTTTGGGGAGAGGACCACAGTGGACCAGGGGTCTGGGCTGATCCTGGCTCTCCTTTGTGACCTGCAGCAGGTCCTTGGTCCTCTGCTTGGGTCCATTACTGTAAATGAGAGGATGGTCGTGCAGGACACCTTGCCCTCTCCTGTTGTAAAATTCCTCAAACCAGGGCTTCCTAAGGCGGCTGGCCACACTGCATTGCAGTGACGGGCACGAACACGTGCCCTCCCTTTGGGGACCAAAGCTGGAGCCAGGGAGTAGCTTGGCTGGCATATACCAGTGAACTTGACCTTGAAAGCTGGCCTGTGTTCCAGCAGGGCTCGAGCCCCATATCCCAGCCTCTAGCCCTCGACCCCATGAGAACACTGTGCTGCAGGAGCTGGCACGCGCTCAGACATGTCCCGCAGCCGACAAGCATCTGGCCCTGACCACAGGGGTGTCTGGCTTTTCCCCTCCCTGTGCCCGTAAAGCCTCACGAGTGAGAAGCTTGCGGGGGGACTGATGTGTGCCCAGGTGACGGCGCGACTCGGTAGGGAGTTTCCCCTCTGCTGCTTCCATTAAGCTTTTTAAATGTTTATTAAAGGGAAAGTCTCAGTCCTTCTTCCTGGACATGGTGGAAAGATGTCCCCCGTGGCTCATGTGGGGTTACATTCTGGGGTTACCACAAATGAGGCCCATGCTGAGGAGGAACATGAGGCAGGGTCAGCTAGCGGAGGGCTGGTGGCACCTGTGGCTCCGAGTCCCTGTGCCCACGCGGGAGCGGTGCTCCTGGACGGGTCCCCTGGAGGGCAGTGCCC
This sequence comes from Phataginus tricuspis, assembly GCA_029783875.1. NCBI lineage: Eukaryota > Metazoa > Chordata > Mammalia > Pholidota > Manidae > Phataginus > Phataginus tricuspis. Next base: position 1,683,300 of record JAQQAC010015468.1, read on the forward strand.
ACTGGCCACCACAGCTCGCTGCCCCTGCCTGCAGAGCGCCGGTGGAGAGTGCCATGGGGGTCCTGCCCCAGCATTGGCCCCTTGGTGCGGGCCGGACTGCACACTGTGCGTCTATGGGAGCTGAGCCGGTGCCCCAGGCCCTCGCTGCTTCTGGGGGACCCCCGGTGTGGCCTTGGGGGCTCTCCCTCACCCCTCATCCTGCTCTCTGTGACAGGCAGGTGGATGTGGACTCGGATTAGCCCTTCGGGAGCCAAGCCCACCCCACGCTCTGGCTTTTCGGTGGCTGTGGCCCCAAACCATCAGACGCTGCTCTTCGGGGGCGTCTGTGACGAGGAAGAGGAGGAGAGGCTGGAGGGCGACTTCCTCAATGACCTGTACTTCTATGACGCCGCCAAGAACCGCTGGTTTGCAGGACAGCTGAAGGTAGAGTAGGGCTCGGAGGGCAGGGCCACGCCTGCTCCTGGCATCAGTGCCCCACTGCCTCCTTCCAGGCGAGGCCCCCCACCCCAGTCCCTGTCTGCGAGGCTCGGGAGCCTCACCACCTGTACTGTCATCATAAGGAGGGACCCTGCCCGGCCCTGTGTGGCACCAGCCCAGACAGGTGGCATGGTGGATGGTGTCCACACGGGTTCCCCCAGGGGCTTCTGGTCTAGATGAGCGGTCAGGTCAGTGACTTCAGAAACTGGGCCCCAGGCTGGAGGAGGGCAGTGCCCTCAGGGGGCAGACTCCGTTCCTGTCCAGGTGCCCCGGCACCTCGGCTGGGCTCCTGTCTGGACTCGCCGCCCTCTTCCTCTGAGGGACTACACCAGGCAGAGGCCGGGGGTCTCGGAGCGAGCCCAGCAGGGCGACCGGGGTTCCGTCCTCCAGCTCTTGGCGCCCACCCCTGGTGGGTGGTGTTCACAAGTGGCTTTTTAATTTGCCTGTGTTTGGGTGCCTGGGGCGCCCCGTGCTTATACCCTCTGTCTGCTGCCTTGTGCTCATCGACAGGGCCCTAGGTCGGAGAGGAGGCGGTGCAGGCGGGGCAGAAAGGCGGAGCCTGAAGGTGCGGACCAGCAGGAATGTGAGGGGGCTGGTGCCCAGGAGCCCCTGGAGGTGGTCAGAGAAGTGGTCGCGGACGATGGGACTGTGGTCACCATTAAACAGGTGCTCGCGGCCCCTGGCCCGGCAGCACGGCCACCGTCCCCTGGGGAAGACAGCGCCAACGAAGCCAGCAGCCCTGCGGTGGGGCCGAGCCCCCGCTCCAACGCCATGCTGGCCGTGAAGCACGGGCGGCTCTACCTCTATGGAGGCATGTTTGAGGCCGGCGACCGCCAGGTCACCCTCAGCGACTTGTACTGCCTCGACCTCCACAAGATGGAGGCGTGGACGGCCTTGGTAGAGATGGATCCAGGTGAGCTGGCTGGGGAGGTGCCTTCCCGACATCCTGTGTGTTCTCGGCTTTACGGCCGTTAACGTGAGGGCAGGCCTGCCTAGGCACGGTGAGCTGCTCGGGAGCTGAGGGAGCCCTAGACACACCCAGGGGTGTCTCGGACCTACCTGGGCACCACTCACTGCAGATTTCACCTGCATTGGCTCTGATGGTCGGCAGCCTGCTGTGTGCACACAGTCGCCCAGGTGGGCCATCTGTGCTGTGCACGACCTTCTAGTTGACCCTCGGGCCTCTCTGATCCAAATGGCAAGTCCCTCCAGCCCTTACTTCCATGTTGTACCCAGGGCCTCTGGACACAAGCCACTGATCACCTCTTTAAGGTCTGAGAGCACAAAGTGAAGATGCACGCGTTGGGGAGGCTCCAGGCGGCTGGCACAGGCCTCCTCCCTGTCTCCCAGCAAGCTGGGTGGAGCCGGGGCATTGGGGCATCTGTGGGCTGCCATGCTTCTGCCCGCCCCACCGTCACTCACCTCTGCTCCGAGGCACAGACAGGCTCTCCAGGGACTCGCATTCAGCAGCTGCTGTGGGTGGAGGGTGGAGTCCTCAGGAGCACGGGCTCTGGCTACATTGACACCCCAAATGTGCGTTTTGCTCTAAAGAAACTCAGGAGTGGCTGGAGGAGACCGACTCGGAAGAGGACAGTGAGGAGGTCGAGGGTGCGGGGGGCGGAGGTGAGGACGAGGAGGATGAGGAGGATACAGACGGTGGTGGGAGCGGTGAGGACAGAGGTGAGTGTGCTGGCTCGGTGCCCAGGAGGGGCGGGGGCAGCCCAGGCAGGGCTCTCGGCTCGCCTCCCAAGGACCTTGTTGTCACTGCCAGTGAGAGACGTCCAAGTGTCACTGGATTTTTATTAAAACTTGACTTGGCCTTGTACATGCGCTCCCAAGGCAGGCTCTGGTGTGCATGCGGACAGCATGATCAGCGCCACAGCTCCCCTGGGAGGGGAGAGCGCCCTGGTGTCAGTGCGGTGCTCACATGTGTGCTCCGTCAGGCTCTGAGCGTGCAGCTCTGGCCCTGCCCACCCGGGACACCTTCCTTGGCTGAATGTGTCTCTTTCTTACTCCTCTCCGCCCCCACGGAAGAGCAGCAGCGACCCCGGGTGACACCTAGTGAGCAGTTCGTAGACTGCCTGCCCAGGACGCCACCGGGCCTGACGCCGAGGAGAAGAGAGTGCTGAGAACAGCCCGCGCCTTGGCCACAGCTTTCTTCCGTGACTCAGCGTGGGCTGCCACATGGGGCAGAAGTCGGCCTGAGTCAGGTGTTCTCGCTGTCCCTCCGCGTCACTGGGTGCGATTAAAATAAAGTGGATCTGGACCGAGGCCACAGCATGGGTGGTCTTCTGTGGGGCTGCGCCAGCTGCGAGTGAGGCCGGCCCATGGCAGGCGGCCTGTGAATGGGGGACGGATCCTGTTGTGCTGGGTTGGGGTGGGAGTTCTCGAACACATACCGGGAGACCGGTGTCCTGCTGGGCCACACGCCACTAGCTGGAGCCCCTGTGGCCGGTCGCCAGGTGTCAGCAGCAGCCTCGACTTTGGTGGGCACCTGGGTGACCTGCCCATCCTCAGGTCAAGCGCGCGCCGGCCGGGCGTCTCTGTCTCCCCTGCTGCTGTGGGCCTCACTCAGGCTCTCTGAGCAATGAACCTGGCTCCTCGGAGCCGCCCCTTAAGCCTTTTTGGGCTGGAGGTGGCAAGCGTGTGGGCTCCACCTTGTCCTTTGCCGAGTGGCAGGAGGAGGGAAGTCCGAGGGCAGGCCCCCCACAGTGTTGCCCCTCGGCTGCTCGCTCGGGAGTGGGGACCTCGGCAGTGGGGTCCAGTGTGCAGACACGCCGCCTGACCCTCGCTCCAGTGTTCACAGAAGGAGGCCACTTTTCTTTTGGGGTCAAAAGCTAGGCTTTGAATTTATACTAGGTTCATTTTTTAACTTAAATATCTTCAGCAGTGAGGATGTAGTAGAATTTTGAATTTTTAGCGACGGGCAAACATCCCGTTCATTATCACAAAGTTAAAATAGAGTAGGAATGCCTACCGTGGGTGGGTCAGGTCTTGGCCCCAGGCAGGCAGTGACGGGAGGACGGGGGCCGCCTTTGCCCAGACACAGCCCCTCACCCAGCTCGGCCTTTATGTTCACAGTGCCCGGCCCCCACACTCTTCTCGCACCCCCTCACTGGTCACGCTTCTCTCACCTGACGTGTGCGCTGCTCTGTGGGCTCGTGGGCTCCAGGCCAGTCAGAACCCGGAAGCTCCTTGGCAGTGGCTGGCCTGCCGTGTCTGCCTGCAGGAGGCTCCCAGTGGGTATGGGGCAGCAGGGCCCCCAGGACCCCTAGTCCTGGAGAGGCCAGGCTGGGTGTCGGGCAGCACAGTGCAGGCCTGGGGGTCGGGCTGTGCTGGGGATGAGCTAGGCGCCCGGGTCTGGCATCTGGCTGGACGCACTAGCCTTGGGCGCTGGGGCAGCCTGAGTCTTGTTCTGACTGGTGGGTGGGTTCCAGCAGGAAGACCCGTTGGCAAGGGTCCTGGGGCACTGCAGGCCCAGGGGTGCCACTTCTGGCTTGGCTGCTGCTTTGGAGGAGGTAGTGGGAAGACCGTGGTGGCCCCAGGGCAGCGTCTGTTACCAGAGGCCGCTCTCCTTCATTCTGGAAACTGGATGAGATTTGGAGGAAGGAGATGGTGTTGAATCCATCAAGTCAAAAGAAAAATAACAAGCCCTTTTTTCAAAGAAAAACGAAGAAGAAACGTGTTGCAAACATGTCTGTTTTGCTGTCATATCCACGGGGTTATTGGTGAATCCAGTTGCGCTGCAGAGGCTGATCAGAGCCACGAGGTTTGAACAAGCTTCCAAGAGAGGAGCGTCGCTGCTGTTCAGCTGCTAGGAGGGCGCCCTGGGTGCAGGCAGCACCCTGCCTCTGCCTGCCTGGCTGGCTGGCTGAACTGGACATTCACGATGCCTGATGGCCGCCACGGCCGTGAGGTGGCCCCTGTGAAATTCTGAGGCCCCCGTTCCTCCTTTGCTAGAGCCAGAATAGCCGGGAGCCTGCTCTGCTCGTGGTTGGGGAGGGGCCTGTCTTGCCCACACCGTGATTTGCTGAGCTCTTGGTAAGCCAGCCCCCCTCACCCACTCTCTCATTGAATGGCTTCTGCACCTTTCTCTGGTGCTGCCACCTGGCCACATCACCCCTGCGGCACCAGGCCAGAGCTCCCCGGGGTTTCGTGGGGTTAGGGTATGAACAGCTGTCCATTCTGCCTGCTTCCCCGGGGCACGTGGCAGGCTGGGCCAGGATGCAGAAGTGACGCAAAAGGCTGGTCTGAGTGGGCAGGTTTCTTGGGGTTGGATTGGGTAAAAGGGGAACCTCAGTTCAGCTCCGAAATTGTCGTTGTCCAACACGGATTAGTTTGTAAGGTGTATGGTGGCAGCTATTCCAGTTTGACGTCTCTGCCAAGTTGGTTCTAGCAGGAAGCCAGTAGCTACGTGACAGAAGCACACTGAGGGACCAGATGCTCAGCAGGCCTGCTGTGGGGGGGTGGGAGGGAGCCCAAGGGACCCCCCCCACGTGAGTTTAGGAATGAGCTCTGGCAAAGGTGAGGGAGCAAAGTGGGGTTCTCACCTGGAAGTGTTGAGAGAAGATGATGCATGTCGACTTGGGGGGAGTGGCCGGGGGGGGGGCTGTTGTTCCCTAGCACAAAGACAAGTCCAGTCAGCTCAGGGTGGAGCATGAAATCTGTCTACCGTCTACTGCCTAGTTCTCTGAGCACTGAAGGAACTTTCTAGTTCCTGTTTCCTAGGCAATTTAAATGGGGAAGCAAGCTGTAGGCTCTTGGCCACCAGACACCAGTCTCCTCATATCCGGCTGGCACCTGAGCAGAGAGACCATGGTGGTCTTCATTTGTTATGCAAGAGAGCTTTGACAGTGCCGGGTCCAGGCCGGGCCTGGCCACTCGGGGTCTCAGTGTGCTGTCCAGCAGGAATCTGTGGCTCATGGCCACACAGATGCTGGCTCCAGGGTGACCCAGGCTCCTCTGAGCCAGGCACAAGCCTAGCATTCTCCTTGCCTCGGACCTGACAGCCCCTCGGCCCCCCACCCAACCCTTGTGCCGGGCAGGAGCCATCTGGGTGCGAGGAGCACCGGTCATAGCCAGGGCTGGGCCTGGTTTGCTGTGCTGTACAGGAGCGGGGCTGGGCTGGGCTCTGGGCCAGGACCGAGCGCTGGTGAGCGCAGGATGGCCCGGGAGGGGTTCTTGCCTCTGTGGCCTGGGAGGACCCTGGGTGTCAGGAGGATTCTGAGGCAGGGGAAACTACACGGAAAGCAAGGTGCTGAGTAGCCGCCCTGTGAGAAATGTGGGTGTGGAAGTTTTAAGAAAATTAGCTTTGAAGAATGGATGCTGGGAGGCCCTGGCAGAGCCCAGCTTCAGGCCACCTATGCCCTTCACCAGCTGGCAGAGGAGAGAGTGCCACATCCGGTGGGGTGGGGTGGCCTCGGGCACCCCGTTCACAGTGGGAAACCTGGGCCCTGAGACAGTGGATACAGGAAATGTATTGTAGGCATAGGAGGTGGGGGGCACGTTCCAGATTCATGTTCCTGGATCTCTCAAAAAGCCCCAAGACCCTCCAGATAGGACAGGAGGATGCTGTCGGGGAACATAAGCTCAATTCTATCCGAAGGAATTCCTGTTTATTCATCATGAAATTTGGACACTAGGAGGAACTTACACACTGGTTTATTACGAGGTGGTGCAAGTCGTCCAGAGTTTGAAATAACTTTTGTTACTAAAAGGAGCAAAATTTTCTTTAATCTCAACAGTGTCCCTTGCTTTCAGATAGTGAAATACGTAGTAATGATATGATTTAAACAGGTACACTCATTAAAGAAAATTATTTTATTTTCATTTTATAAGTAACCAAGCTATTTTTCCAGCTAAAAGAAAAAAAAAAGACTGAGGTAATGTTTTTAGCCACTTCATCAGTAAGAAAAATCAACATAGTCAACATTCTCTTTTGTCAATGCACAGAATGATTGCACCGTATTGACAGTTTACATGCACCAGGAAAATGATGGAGAAACGAAAATGCAGATTGAGACTGGTTTATGTTAGAATTCACAAAAAGGCATCTGCGTCGGGCGAGTGGTCTCATGTCTGGAGCGAGGGCTGGCTTTCACATGGCACACAGCAGCGGGGACGTCCTGTCAGGTGGCCTCGGGGGCAGCTCTTTGGCAATGGTGAGTGGTGCAAACAAGCAGGGTCCTGCTGGAGAGGTGTCAGCCTGTCAGCTCGGTGTGTGGGAGGCACTGGGCCAGTGCCCCAGCTACCACGTGGGAGGGTCTGGTGCCAGGCTTTCCTGTTCCGGGTGGCACTGGCCCCTGAACAACAGGGCTCTGCTGGCAGGGGGAAGGGCAGGGGGCCCCAGGCCCTGCACGCAGCAGCCTGGAGGAGGTGTGATGCACGACTCCGCCCCCAGAGCCGACTTCTTTCCTTTCCTGCCTCCTATCTGCTCTCCTGGAACCTGTGCCGAGGTCAGAAGCCCACCCTGGGTGAGGGGCAGGGTGCAGGCATTGCCCACAAAGGGCCAGCTGCACAGCGTGCCTGCTCCATTTGTAATCGCTGGTGTTCAGGCAGGGCTGCACACGTGCTGGGGTGCCCATGGCCGAGCAGTCCCGAGGGAGACCCTCACCTGTTCATGATCAGCCCGTGGGAAGCTGGAAGCAAGGCCTCTGATCTGAGGGGACCAGAACCCCCACACCTGCCTTGGTGTGTCAAGCGCTGACCTCCAAAGAGGCAGCCTGGGCGCCTGTCCGTCCTTCAGAGCAGGCATGCAGAGAATTAGGTGGGCGCTGCTGGCAAGGTGGGGGAAGAGGGCTCTAGCCAAGCCCCTTCTTGGCCATTCCCGGGGGCCTCCTGCCCCTCATGGGCTTGGACGTTGGTTTCATGTCACCAAGCAGTGTGGTGCAGCTGGAGGCCTGTGCCCGCGGGTGGCGCACAGGACGAGAAGGGCAGCGGGTGTGGTGTGTGCCTGTGCTGTCTGCTGCTCCCCGCTCAGCCCTGCTCTGCCGTCTCCCTCGACCTCCAGGCCGGGCCCACTGTGCCCCAGACTCACCGGGCCCAGCTGATCACACCCGCACTGATGTGCCCCTGGCGAGCCGCCTGCTCTTCTGAGGTTGAGGGACGAGCCGGAGCAGAAGGTCCTACCCTTTTGTATTTCAGGCTCCTTCACACTGGGCTGTCACACAAGCAAACTCCAAGAACAGTATTTGTTCACAGGACGGGGCCCGTCCCCTGTCTGCCTGCACGGAGTGGCTCCCTCTGTAGCTCTCCCCCATCCCACTGGCCCAGGAAGAGCTGACCTCAAGTGCTTCAGTGACCATGGCCGTGTGCCCCCATATCCCATGGCTCACACTGTCCACGCATATGGACACGGTGTAAAAATACAGCTTCATTTTGTTGTAAAACAAAGGCAACTGTGCTTTTTCCTTTAAGGCTGAGTCAGTGATACTTGTCGGCACCTGGGACAGATCGCTGCTCCAGGCTTTGCCGACGGTATCGCCTGGCACCTGGCCTGGCCTGGGCAGGACAAAACCCACAAGACATCTGCACTTGGCGGCAGAGCCGAGCACCGCCACACCCCTTCTGATCTGGAACCTCGGGCCTGTGCGGGGGGCACACTCTTGTCCCAGGCAAGATGAAAAATGCCGTGGTGGGAGTCAGGACTGGAGAACAGAGGCATCCGTCAGCCACACCAACGCAGCCAGCGACCGTGGGGTCGGGCAGCAGGTCAGTTGTGGAAAGAGATGCCACAAGTCCAGGAGGTGCCTTTGTGCTGTTTCTGAGACCAAAGTTCAGAAAATTGGAAGACAAGCTGTAGGAGTTGAAGAAAGCTTGAGGTAGGGAAGAGGGTGTGTCGTTGCTCATGTCGGGAGGGGGCACCCGCTGTGGGGCGGGCAGGGGCACAGTGGGCATCCCAGGGCTCCCACCATACCCCACGGGTACAGGGAAGCCCCACCAGGAGGACACCCCTGCCCAGAGGCACAGCCCTGGTGCAGATCCCAGATTCTTGGAAGCCTTGAAAGGATCAGAAACCTGAACTAAAAATAAAAGAAGGGCAAAAAAATTACACTTCATCTCATTTCACTCTCCCAAATAGCCACTCGCTTCTGCAAGTCCATGATATTTTGGGCCTGGTGTCTGACTCCACTGGGTGCCCAGCTGTATTCTTCAGATTTTAAGTGTGGTGGCCACGGGGTTTATTGTCCAAACTGGGGCTTGTTTGACAGCGAAGGGAGCAGTTTATGGCCAGACTGGGGCATCAGGCATTGGCCAGGACATGGGGCTGCCCTATTTGTGTGCCCTGGGCCCCAGGCTGGGCCTGGAGGGGAGTGTGTGGGCTGGTGAGGCCCGGCGTGTGCGCTCCACACTTTGCTGGGGACTGTCGGACTGGTGCGTGTGGGAACGCGCTGTCGCCCCACAACATTCGAGTTCACTTGCCCCAGACGGTGTAGTAGCAGAGAAGTGAGCTTGGTGGCGGTTAGATGCAGCTGGTGACTGGGAGGGTGGGGAGAGCGGCCTTGAGCTTGACGACGCCCCTCCCCTCCAGTGGTTTTGGCAGCAGGCCTTGCACTTCGGTGGCTGTTCTGGATTTTTCTAGGTTGCTGGCATCTTGTCCGTTCTTCTGGCTTATGTGTTGCTTATGGGATCTGCCCTGGGAATCCTGTTAATGGTTATGAAACTCAGAATTCACAAGAAGGGACCAGGAGACTTTCCCAGGAGCTGGAAACTGGCCAAGCACTTCCCAGGCACCATGCAAACTTGAGGAAGCACAAGCGAGGCTGAGGCGCGAGCTCCCTGAAGCAGGTCAAGGCCAGGGCACATGCCCGGCATCCCTCCTGCTCCCCTGGGTAGGAGTGGGGTGGGGCGGCAGCTTGCTGGGCCTGGCTATCTGCAGTCACTCCATGTCTCTGCCTCTGCTTTACACATTCAGGGCATGGAAGCAGCTGTCGGGGGAGAAGATGGTTCTCATGAGGCCGCTCTGGGACTGCTTAGAACTTGGAAACGCTCTGCACATGGGGGCCAGCTGTGACATGCAGGCCCATGTCCTGTCTAGCTCAGCACGCACGTGGCCACCAGGAAAGCGCGTGAGACAAGCACGTCAGCCGACTGGCACACCTGTCTGGACACCGGAGGCTCTGGGCAGGTAGGAAGGGCCGGGAGGGTGGGCAGAGGTCCTGTTGGGCAGCCTGGGCTTTAATTGGTTTGGAAACTGATTACAAATTAGCTTCTAAAGTCTCCCAGACCCAGTACTTTGTGGCCTTGGCAGGACCCACTCGACTTGCGGGAGGCCAGGGCAGGCGGGTGGGGATCTGGGTTCACAGGAGTGTTACTGGCAGCCAGAAGTGACGGGATGTTAGCCAGTCGCCTCTGTGCATCCTAGTCATGAAACCAGCGCTCCCCACATGCTGTTCATCATGTTCCCTGAAATGCTGCGTGGAGTGTGCATGTGAACGTGTAACTTGCATCTGTAGGTACCGTTCTGTGTCATGCAGTTGCTGCGAAGGACAAAAGAAGAGTTGCGAACATTTATAAAGCACAGATCCCAGCACGGATGGGTGAGGGTGCCGGGGGCAGGTGGCTTTCCTCGGCGCATTTCAGGTCTGCAGCAGCGCCTCCATGGTAAGAAAGAGGAACGGAAAGTGGGTGTACAAATGACGGGACTCCCTTCAGGAAGCAGCTCTGTCAGGCTGTGGCCCCACATGCCCGCCCGCCCACTGTGTCCCCACTCCCCAATCAAAATGAGAAGGAATGGGGAGTGAACATGTAAGGAAAAAAAATAAAACTGAATTTAACTGGAACATGCTCTAATCTTTAGTTTATTTCTGGTTAAAAATATAGCAATCCAGTGCAGTTAAGTGTAGTAAAGAAATCTGCTCAAAAGGTGGCAGAGAAACAGCTAAACATAAGCAAAGCAAGGCAGAGCCCACAGCACGGCTGCAGCCAGGACGGCCGTGGGAACTCACTGTCAGGACCTTCCAGGCGTGGGCTTGGGGGCTGCACACGGACAGGCCCGTGGCCACAGCTGCCCGTCCATGCTGTCCAGGACCACGGGGCACCCACACTTCCTGGGGCCTTGTTCTTTTTTTGTTTGGATGATGGAACAGCGCTGGCAGAGAAGGCAGAAATACCAGGAACCTGTCTCTGTTTGAGACAAGTTAGGCTGTCTGTTTTGGGAGAGGGAAATGCAATGATTTCTTAGGAACTTCCCACCAACTGGGTTTCAATCACATTTCTGTCCTGGGACCAGACCAGCTCCAGAGCATGAATGAGGGAATCTGGAAGGAATATGCAGATACGGGGAAGTGGAAGCAGGTACGGGACAAAGATGTGAGAACCCACAGCTTAGTGATAGCAAGAGAAGACGACATCACATAAGGGCCATCACTGCCTTGGACATCTGACGGGGAAGGACACAGGTCCCTGGAGATACCCTGCATGTGGCATACGGAAGTGCCACCTGCTTGCAGACCAGGTGTGATGTCCCCTCGCCGTCCTTGCCCTCCAGACGTCCACAGCCTGGCCTCCCTGGGGCCCGGGAGGAGCATGGCAGGGCTGGGAGGGCAGGCGGGCGGCAGAGGGAACAGGACTTTGCTTTAAGACTCAGCGTGGGGAGTGGCCTCCATGGAACTTGTGGGGCAGTGCCCAGAAGAGAAGGCAGAGCTCTGCTTCCCTGAGTACACGGCACAGGGCACAACAAGGCGGCCCCGGCTGCTGTCAGCTGGGATGGGATGCCCTCTTCCCCGGGCCTCATGCCCATGCTTGTCACCCGCTCTTCCAGACACGCAGGAAGAGCGGGCTAGCCGACTGCACTCCGCCTCACAGCAGCTGCCCCCTTCGCCGGGCACCGCCGGACGCCAGACAGGTCCCCCTCGGGTTGCCACATTTTCCACGTCCTGGATGGGCTGCGATGGAGGTGATCTTTTTGTGCCCCTGAGTTGCTGGGCTCCCTTGTCTTTCCACATCAAGCTGGAGGGTCGGCGTGCTGGCCTCCTTCTGCCATGCCACACAGCATAGTGTTATACAAGCAAGGAATTTTGGCTAAAATCCAAAAAACATTACCCAGAAAAAAAGGCAAACTGTGAGTAATACCCAATCCTGTGTTTCTGCGAGAAGACTCAGAAGCACTTGTCGGGCTGTCTGAGTTACGGGCTTCCCTTTTTGTCGTTCTGACATCCCCCTTTTGTATACCGACTGTTACTCTTGCTAACGTGACAATCTCATCAGATGAAAAAGTTAATAAACAAAATGGCGACTCCGATGTTTAGCAAGATCACCATGGCTACCAGAATAGGTGCAGAGCCCTGGAATGGAAGAGAGAGAGGTGAGCCAGTTGGAGCGCCGTGCTTGCGGCCACCCCTCCCACCCGCCTCCCAAGCCAACCCAGGAGTGCGGAGGGGCCGGTAACCGACACTGAGTTACTGGAGCTTGAAACCCCTCAAAGGCCAGGCGAGGACAAGGTACCTCCTCCCGCCTCACAGCCTAGAGCCTGCAGGAACTGGTGGTGGGGCTTGAGTGGAGCTGCCCCTGCCCGCTGCCCTCCCAGCGTCCTGTCCCTCCAAGGAGGTGCCCCACACCTGCATGATCTCTGCCACCAGCTCTTCTCTGTTCCAGAAGAGTGCTGTCACTGGGGTTTCAGCTGTGGCCAACCTGGAGTGGCCTCAGAATTCAGCCTACGACCCCAAAGGCAGCAACGGGAGTTCTCGCTAACCCTCCTGGGAACCACCCCTTGCCCAATGCTGTTCACTGTGCTGGCTGCCTCCCTGAGCAGCAGCCAGCCCACGGAAGCTGCAGCAGAGGCCCTGAGGACCCCAGAAAGGGTGCCGAGATGCAGGGTGCAGAGGAGGTCTCAGCACCAGCCGGAAGCCGGGTCCATGCCCCTGCCTCTACCCAAGGCCAAAGAGGCTTGAGGCCAGGAGGGCACTTTCTGACAGGACGCGTCCCTTCCGAGGGGCCCTGGTGGCAGTGCTAGGTCCCAGAGGACCCACTGGGATGTCAAGCTTGGGTGTCTGGGGTCCTAGTGTCCCTCCTGCAGGTGACAAAGGCGCGTGTCACTGCACCACAGCCACACCACACCACAGCCAGGCCATCCGCCCGAGTGGCCCAAGAAGGTGTCATCCTAGCCCTGCTGCCCTTCGGCCAGAGGGGCAGGCGTGTCTGCTCGCAGGTGGAAGCTGCTGGGCAAGGGTCCTAGGACTCCGATCTGTCCTCCAGGCCGCTGTCTGTTGGCGGTGTGCGCTCAGGGCAAGTCTCATGAGACACGAGGTCCTCCACAAGCAGGACCCAGCAGTCCCCCAGGGCGAGCTGAGCCCGCAGGTTGGGGCAGGCCCTAGAGGCTGCCTTCAGGCCTCCCAAGGAAGGCTGACCACGCGCGAGGAGCCATGCCTGCGGGGAAGGGAGGCCCCGGGGCGGACGGCCCCACGCTTTGAGTCTGATTTGCCGGAGTAGGCTCCAGGGGCAGGACACGTGTGTTCTGGTGGCCGCACGGACCCCCTTGCCTGGCCACAGGAAGAAGGTGCGGCCTGGACAAAGGTGTCCAGGGCTGGCGCCCCGCCCACGTGCTTGTGTCCGGCCCCCTGGGACATGGGACACTCCCCCAGCTGCATGATGGTGTGGCTTCTCGCCACAAGACCACCCAGCTCAGCAAGGGCCAGCAGGAGGCCTGAGCAGGCCTGGCTCCTTTCACCTCCCAAACCACCCAAGTGCTTTCGCTGATAGGATTGAGCCTGGGAGTGACCCCGCTCCACTGGCTTCCTATGCGGCAGGTCCCGGTCCCTGGTCACAAGTGCCGCCACGCTCCAGCCTCCCTGCCTGGCCCTCCGCTGGCTGGGGGACCCCAGGCTCTCAGCCGTCAGAGCTGCGCCCACTTACCGTGCTGGACTTGAGCTCGTCCCCACTCTCCTCGTCCGATTCCCGGGCCACAGGAGAGGACTTCTGGGGAGGGGAGAAGGCCAGGTCCCAGCGCAGCAGCCGGGGCTCAGCCCTGCCCCCCAGCCGCAGGCTCCCCAGTCTCTGCACCGCGGGTTCCACACACGGGGCTGGCCTGGAGCTCTCCTTGTTCTGGGACTTGGACCTCGGTCTCTGCACCCCAAAGCCCCGGTCTTCGGAGCGGTGGTCCTCCCCCAGGCCCCGGCAGGCGCCCCCCTTGCTGTAACGCCTTTTCTGGGGGGCTGCCTCCTGCACGTACGCATCCATCCTCAGCAGGGGCTTCATCTCCATCTCGTAGTTGCTCAGCTTCTCCTCATCCAGCTCCAGCAGCTTGGTGCCCCCAGAGCTGGGGTTGCTGGCCCGGTGGTGGGAAGTCCAGGAGAATGCAGGGGGAGACTCCGTCCGCCGCTCCCGGGGCTTGGGGTTGCTGGGAGGCTTGTGGCCCAAGCCCCGGGTGCGGAAGTCATCTGTGGGCTGGCTGCTGCGGAGGGCACCGCCACGGCTGGCCCTGGAGCCCCCCGCCCTCTCCTCGCCCCAGCTGTTGCGGACATAGTCCCCTCCTCGGCCCTCCAGGAGCATCTGGATGTCCCCGCCTCGCTCCTCATCCACTGAGACCTGCCGGGAGAAGTGGGCGACCTTGTTCCTTGAGGCGGGGGCCGGCGGCGGGGTGGCCGTGGGGCTGGCAGGGAAGCTCTGCAGGGGGCTGTCGTCGGGGGTCAGGTCCGAGGGTGTGGTGCCTTTGCGGTACAGCTCAGGACTCTCCTGCTGCAGGGGTGTCCCGGTGGAGACCACCTCGATGTCACTGCTGGAGAGCTGATGCTTCGGCCTCTGGTATTCGAGCCCTTGATGGAGGGGCAGGAAGCACACACAGGTTGGGCTACTCAGACCCTCTGTGCTGGGACCTGTCGTGCCCAAGCACGCAGGAGCCCAGGACCAGGCTGTGGCGGCGTGGGGACAGGGCCCAGGCTAGGGTCACGGGCAGCCAGGCCCTCACTGCTCACCACTGGGGTGAGGGCTGAGGGAAGCGGGTGACAGTGCGCCCCCACCTGCCATGGGTACTTTGAGGATGGCCAGGTCATGACAGGCAGTGGTAGCAGCTCCGAGCCCGGCCCCAGCTGCAGGGACACCCAGAGCCTGGAGAGCATGAGAGGGCACCGCTGGCCTGCCCCAGGGCTTCTCAGGTCCCACCCCGACAGGCCCCTTCCACGGATGAAAGGAAGCGTCTTGCTAGGTGGCCCACACGGTCTTGCCCAGGGCCTTCTGGGGGCCGGGGTGGTGTGAGAGAACAGGCGGGGCCTTCCTTCCTCCAGCCTGAACTGGAGCCTCACGCCATCAGAGGACCCCCCAGGATCGTGGCCCTGCCCTGCCCTGACCGACCGGGACTCCCTCAGGGCAGGGCACACATCCGAGACCCTAGGAGCCCAGGTGGGCCTGGACACATCCCTGCAAGGTCCACAGGCAGCCCCGGTGGAGCCCCAGCCAGGCTGCTAACCCTACACCGCACACACAGTGACGCCCTGTCAGCACCGCCAGCTGGGAGATGTCCTCAGCTCCAATGGGTTCCTGAGCACGTGACATTCCTGGAAGCGCCTCTCTGGAAGCCGAGGTGGAGCTCGGGTGTCTGCGGCTGAACCCCAGCCCCTTCAGCCCCTATCTTGGGTGCTGGGGTTTCTAAGGCCACTCAGGTTCCCCGGCCTCCCAGAAACAGGCCTGGCCTCCATCCCTCTGCTGCCCTGAAGGCTGGGGCTGGGCTGGGGGCTCTGGGAGGAGCACCCGGTGGGGATGGGGACAGCCTGTCAGCAGCAGCTTCCAGTCGGGAGTCTGGAGGAAGCTTCTAGTGAGGCCAGAAGGGAAGCCTGGCCTGAGGGCCTCAGCAAGACGCCCCTCCAGCCCTGCCAGTTCCCGCAGGCTCCGAGCTGTGCCGAGGTGCCGTGGGCCAGGCAGCCGTGACCCTGTTCCCAGTCTGGAAAGGTGAGGGCCGCGGGTCTGGCCACTGCTGCTCCAGCTGCCGCCATAGGACAGGGCAGGAGGCCACCTCATTCTGGAGCCGTGCTCTCCAGCATGGCACCGCCGACCACATGTGGCTCTAAGTGTGAGTGCGTGAGCCAAGGCGACATGAAGCTTGAGACCTGGCTCCTGAGCCACCCTGGCCACAGTTCCTGCATAGCTAGGAGCCGCCTCGTTGGACAGGGCAGGTAATGACCAGGTCCCTGGCCACAGAAGGTTCTAGAATAACGGGGACGAGCAGAGAGCCTACACATGGGCAGGTGTGCAGCTCCAGCATGCGTGGGAGGATCAATGCATGGAGGAGGCCGGGTGGCAGGGCCTCCTTGTGGGGCCCAGACTCACCGTTTTCCCTGTGCTGGAAGGATGGGGAGAACTCTTTGGCAGTGATCCTGGCGATGCGTGCTTCCTCCTGGGCCTTCTGGGCCGCTGCAAGGGCTGCCTCGGCCTTGGCCCGGGAGTGGGATGTCCTGATGAGAGACAGGGCGTTAGGCGCTAGGGGTCGCGGGAACTGCGGAGCCCAGGCGTTGTGCCCCCAGGCCTCCACATCTCGTTCACTCAGCAGACCATGCACCCAACAGCTGGCAAGGGTGCCTGAGAGCGAGCAGGTCTGGGTGGTGGTCCACGTCTAGAACATGCATCCCGGGTGAGCCCCAGGAGGTGCTGCAGGCATCCCTCCCGTGTCCTGTCCACACTTGAGGCCAAGACCCTGTGCCTCACTGCTGAGCCTCCAGGGACCAGTGGTGCCTAATCAGTGTTGACAGCCCCAGAAATGAAGTTTGGGGGACAGCTGCGCCTAGCTGGACTCACCTGGGTGAGTGACCAGCTGGCTGGGCTTTTGAGCAGGAACTGGATGGTGGGACCAGCCCAGGAGCAGCCCAAGATGTAAGGGGCAGCACACCTCCCCTGGCAGCAGGCTGGGCCCCAGCCGTGCTGGAGGTCCTCAGAACCTGCCCCCTGCCAGGCCGCCCACCTGCTGGCTGCTGAGGGTGCCCCAGGTGCTCACTGATCCTCTGTCCGACCAGCCTGACCTGGGTGATGCAGCCTTGTTCATCCCGGCAAAGGGCACCTGCCACCCTGGAGCACGGCTCTGGGAAGGGAGCTGCAGGCTAGCGGAGTGCGCAGGACGCCCTGTTCCTGGGGGTGGGGACGAGGGGCGAGCGTGGCCGCCCACGGGCATCCCAGCTAAGTGGCTCGTATGGGGCCAGGCTGGTAGTATCTCAGCCATCACCTGGAGCCTTCTGGAAGCTGGTATCGGACCCGTATTTGGGGAGGAGACGGGCTCAGAGAGTTTGGGAGGCTTCTCCACGTTGGCATGAGCTGCAGCCCCAGGTGCTGAGAGAAAGCAAGTCCGTTTCCCCCGGGGTCTGCCCAGAGATGGGGCCCAACTCCTGCCAGCACTTCATGTGGGGCACCATGACCCCTCCACGTAGGAGCCGTGTCAGGCACGGGAGGTCACGTGGTCTCGGTGCCTCAGTTTTTGTCTCAGTTAAAATGGGAGGTGATGACAGCAGTGAGCTCGAGTGTGTGGGGCGCGTGAAGTCCCTAAGCACAGGCCTGGCTTGGGGGACAAGGTCCAAGTGGGTTTGCCCTCATGTCAATAAGCGTTGCACACGCGTGTGCCAGGAGTCCAGACCAGGGCAGGCATGACCTGCGCCGGGCTTGATGAGTCTGCCCAGAACCTTGCAGCAGGACCTACCTCCCCACCTGGGGGTCCCAGCGACCGATGTGGGACCTCAGGGTGTCTCCCTGCTGAGTCCCTCTGTAAAACGGGGGCTGGGCACCTCACCTGCCTGGCATCCTGCTGCTTCCCAGCACCTGGGAGACTGACCCCCCACAGTGCCCAGCACCCTCGTCCACAGCCTGGCCCTGAGACCCCACGCTCCTCGGGAGTGACTGGGCCACTGCTCGCAGTACTCCGCTGTGCCAGTGAGGGGCAGCCCGTTGCACACACTGTGGCGCCAGGGGAATGAAGCCACCAGCAGTCCCCAGGCACCCCTTCTTCCCGCCACCTGCTGGGCCACCTGGGAGCCACCCGGGAGACAGAAACCGTGTGTGGAGGTGAGCAAACCCAGTCCTTTACATGTCCTAGAAATCAGGAGAAGGGACACCTCAGTATTGCTGCAGCCCATGTACCTAGGGAGCATAAGCTTAGCAGCCCCCCTTCTAGAAGATTCCTCAGGAACCCTGTGGTCACAATTAGAAGACGAACAGGGACGTATGGAAAGGGCCACTAATAAATAAAGCACTATCACTAATTTATCAGTAACAACACATCGACTGATAAATTCTTGCAGCAGCCTTTGGGCCCAGCCCAGCCCAGCCCACAGCCCCAGAACCATCTCCCCCGACCTGAAGCCGGTGCTGCCCGGCCCCAGTCGTTAGTCACAGCCAGGAATCTATGGGAAATGCAGGCTGGAGGCTGGCAGGGTCGTGTCTGTACCAGAGTGGGCCGTCGGCGCCGTCGCGTCCGGGAGTGGAAGTCAGAGCCAGCTGCATCTCAGGGCTGGAGGTGAAAGGACCGGATGGCAGGGTGTCTGGCTGCACTGGGGTCCCACGGGATAGAACAGGGGCCCACAGAGCCAGCTCCCCTGTGTGGGAACCACTGGGAGACGCTCCCTAAGCGCCAAAGGGGCTCCCGGGGCCCTGGAGAGGCCACCTCACCCACATCCTGCTGTGTCCTCGCCTGTGACCCTGGTAAGCAGGAGAGCACAGACACCCAGCCCAGCCCTGGAGGCCCTGGGCACCCCTTGTGGGCTTCTGACGGGGGCCTTTGGGTGGGTCTTTGCGCCCCAAAATGCTCAGTGCTCGACATGGTTTTCTCCTTTGTGCCAAGCACGGGGCCCACAGCTCTGGCCAGATGCTGACGCCCCAAAGCCAGGAGGCGCTGGTCTGAGCACAGAGGGACCCTGAGGGAGAAACGCCGTGCGTGGGTGGCTCGGTTGTGTGATGGATGCTGGGGGAGGGGTGCTTTCTCCTCGGCTGAGGTGACGGGCTTCCCTCCAGAATATTCCACAGGAGCGCTGTGTGTGTGGTAGTTACCATTTTATTAATTATAACCATTTAAAGTGGTTTTCAGTCCTCTGCACAATTCACGACCATCAGCACAGTGAGTTCTGGAATATCTTCACCTCCCTGGAAAGAGCCCGGCCCCTGGGTCGCCCTCCCAGCAGCCCTAGGCAGCCACCACAGTACTACTCCAATCGGCCAGTTCTAGATGTTTCATGCCCAGCTTCTTTTTAGGATTTATTTGGGGGATCAAATTCACATAACAGAAGGGACGGCATTGAAGGGGGTGGTTCAGTGGCATCGAGCGGTTCCAGTGTGCGGCCCCTCTGGCTGCTCCGTGACCTCTGTGGAGCCCGCCCCCATCGCAGTCCCTCCCACTTGCTCCCTGCCCAGCCCCAGGGGTTGCTGAGGACAGTTCAGCTGTTACACACATTCCGCCCCCCACGTCCCGGGGTCTGACTGCACATGGCTGCCACATGGGGTTCCATGGCTTCCCTGGCCAGCTGACAGGTGGGGCCACACTGTGTCGCTCCTAATCCCGGGGGCCTGGGCTGATCAGCTGGCCAGACAGCATCCCCAAAGCCATGCCGGTTGGGATGGGCCGACCTTGGGGGCACGTGCTGTGTGCACGGCTGGACGATGGAAGTTCGGAAAGTAAACACATTTTAGGGGCTGTGAGCCAGGCACTGAGACAGCAAGCACCTGACAGTCAGACGAGGGGCGCAGCGGCTCCCCAAACCTGGCAAGCAAGGCGGCTTCAAGGACAGGAGGTCAGGAAAGGTCAAGGACAGGCATTGTCCTTGAAGCCAGCATGTCGGCAGCTGGCAAGGGGTTCCACCCAAGCTCCCAAGGACGGGGGCCCTGACACTCCGGCAGCCCCCACCCTCGGCGGCGTCCCTTGCACATGCAGCACGAACAGGAAGCGCCCTGTAGGGCCACTGTTTGGCTTCCACATCTTTACTTAGTAAAAATACCACAAATGGTAACCCACCAACATCATACATGTATTTGCACACATATGTTCACACATACATAAAAAGAATTTGTTGTGCCAACAAAAATAAAATTAAGTCAAGATGAGTGTGTTTAATAGAGGAGAAAACCTCCCAACACATTGCAACGGTTAATTTTTAAATGACGTTCAGGGCTTGGCCCAGAGCCAGGCTCAGGTGGGCACGGGCCAAAGGACCGCAGGGCAGTGAGGGGGGTGGTGGGGCACAACGTGACGGCAGGGCTGGGTGGGGACGGCAGGGCAGCGCCTGGACGGCAGACTGGGGACAGCAAAGCAGTGAGGACAGCGGGGCAGCCTGTTAGCAGGCGTGAGAGCTCGACGCTGGCTTTAGAGAACAGAGCATTTCACCCAGCTTCTTGCTAAAACCCAGGTAGTTGGCTTCGGGCAAGGATAAAATGAGAGCCACCCAGAGGGGACCCCTTCCTGGCAGAGTGAGCCCCACACCGCTCTCGGGCCTGGGGCCCTCCCACCTCTTATCTTAGGCATCTTGTCCCGCCCCGCTCCACCCCCAAGACTGCACGAGGTCATGGAGGCCCCCGTTTTGCACGTGAGGAACTTTGAGGCCTAGAGACTTGTTCAGGGTCCCCAAGAAGTGGCAAAGGGCAGCTCAGGGGACAGTACAGATTCCACATTGTAAGGAGAGCCCCGAAGTCACTGGATAGCAGCCACTCCAGTGCCTACACATGGCCCCATCGGCCAGCTTGCCAGGTCCCAGCCCACAGCGCTCCCTGTCCGCACCTCCTTGGCCATGGAGGAGAGCAGGGACGGGTTGGGACCCAGGCAGGCTGTGGCACTGAGGCCTCCTGGCTTGGAGAGGCCCCAGACAACACGAGACAGCAGCGGGGTTCCACGGTGAGCACCGGCGGGGCGGAAACCCACATGGCCCGCTGCACAGACGGGAAGACCGAGGTCCACACCAGCATCACACCTAGGGGCTCAGGCCTAGGGGCTCGGCCCCAGGTGAGGAAGCGGGCCTGGCAGCCCTGAGAGGCAGGCTGGACTTCCCTTCCTGTCCTGAGAGTGTGGTGTCTCTCAGTCCTGGGAAGATCTTTGAGCACCACAAAAGCTATGTGTGTATGTTACAAGCTGAATTATGTTCCCAAATAGGCATGTTAGAATCCAGCCCCTGCTACCTGTGAACATGACCTTATTGGGGACAAGTTAAAGTGGGGTCACACGGGTGGCCCTGATCCAGTGACTCATGTCCTTACAAGAGACCAGGACACAGACACACAGACGGACGACCACGAGGACCTGGGAGAAGGCGGCCGTCCCCACGCCAACAGGAGAGGCCAAGGGAGAAAGCCACCAGCCGCCTTGGGCTGGGACGTCTGGCCCCAGACTGAGGACAGATCTGCCCCTCAGTCGTCATCTGTGGCACCGTTATGCAGCCTAGCTGGCTACCACGGTGATGCTGTGAACGTGCCCTGTGCCTGCAGTGTCTCCAGCTCCTGGGCTGTCACAAAGCTTCGGGTCACACCTAGGCTCCCACTGACCTGGTGGCTCAGGGTTGCTCAGACTGAACTAATTCCAGGGCGAAAGAAGAAAGCCTCCCCTCCACCCCCAAAGCAAGCCAGGCTCCCAGCATACGAGGACAGGGAAATGGCCCAGCCTCTGGCTGTGGTGGCCGAGGCCTCTGAGCAGTGCCAGGAGCACAGGCCAGCCGGGACGCAGGCCTGCCAGCTGCTGACTCACTGGGCAGCCCCTTCCAGGGAGGGTGGCGGACGGTCTCCTGGCTTCAGGGCGCCCAAGCCCTGCAGCCCAGTGTCAGCCAGCAAACGAGGAATTAGTGTTGCTCCTGTTTTGTAGATGAGGAAACTCCAGCTTGCCCTGTGGCCCCCATCTCCTCAGGCCCAGAGACTCACCACCAGGCCCCGAGTGGGAAGCTGGGGACAGCCTGCCGGTGGGCCACCTCCTCCCCTGGCCTCCCAGCCGCCCTGGATCTGTTTTGTATGGGGGCTGCAGCTTGGGCCAGCCTGTGCATGCCTTCCTCGCCAGAGTCCGCTGCTCTGATAAACGGAGCAGGGCGACCCTCTCCAGGCCAGGCTGGGAGAAGAATGAGGTCAGGACTGGTGGGGAAAGGTAGGGGGAGATCCTGGTGGGGAGCCAGTGGCCTCAACAAAAGTACACTCAAGTATTTTGGGGGAGAATAGCCAATCTCACTCCTCAGGGCCCCACCAACAGCATCGCCGGGAGCTGGTCAGAGATGTGGGTTCTCCAGCCCTGCCCAGGGTTGCAGAAACTCAGTTCTGAAAAGGCCAAGCTGAGTCCAAGTCCAGGGTCCCGCCCGCCCTGACTCTGGGGTGCTGGGAAGAGGGGGCCTCCCTGGGAGGAAGCCGGAGATGGGCTGAGTGCTCTCTGGACTGCAGTGAGAGTCTGGGCTCGAGATCTGGCCCTTCATCCTCCACCCGTGGGGGCCCGGGCAGCCTGTCCTCCCACCTGGGGAGGGGAGACACCTGGAGAGTCAGTGCAGCGCACCCTGGAGGGGCGCCCGAAGCTGCCGCCTGGCCTCCTGCCCGCTGGTGGGGAAGGGCCCGCGGCTGCCGAGCCTCCCGCATCTTCCCTAGGATGCGACGTGTTCCTCCCCCGGGCTCGCCCCTGCAGCCCCTGCCTGATGCAGCTAAGATTCCCCCGACCACCTGAGCTGAGGGGGAGCAGACCCCCAGCAGGGCCAACAGAGCTCTGGGCAGAGCTGACCCTGCTGCCAGGGGGCTCTGTTTTGAGTTAAAAGAAACTCTTTGCTGTAAAAACAGACAAATCTCTAGAAAACCACTCTCCTTGAACAAAACAGACAAGGTGGGTGTAAAAACCTTCCCCCAGACACGAAGCGTCTCCCACTGCTCATCGCCGCAGGCCCCCAGCGGCCCGGGAGCCGGCCTGGTGTGCTGTGCTCGGTGTGAGCTTGGTCCCCGCCGCACCACGGAGCAACGCTCCGCGAGTGGACACAGTGCTCCCAGGCCTGAGAACAGGAGGGACTGGGCAGAGGACGAGGGCCCCAGCCAGCAGCGCATCAGAGCCGGGCGAGGCGGCAGCGCTCCGCGAGCCGGGGGAAGGAGTCTGGGTGGTGGAGACGATCCTGGACCGCGGCTCAGAACCTTCACCGTCGGCCTGTTGTGGCTGGATATTTTCTTTTTAAAAATATACAAAAGCAAATATGGGTCTCTTAGGTAAACAATGTGGAGAATGAATAAATTTCCCCTTCGATCCTCTCCCCCCAGGCCAACATCCCTCAGATCACCACCCTTAATTCTTCGGGGTTCTCTTCCAGCTCTTCGGGTGCTTAGAGGTGTACACAACCCATCGTTGAAATATACATGGGGTCATGCTCTACAGATTTTCCTATTTCTTGTCTGTGCCATGAAAACGTCACGCACACCTCTCACACGTTCACTAAGGAATGTCTTACTATTTTAAGGCCGGTGCATTGTCTTTCCACAGACGGGGGCCGGCTGCCCACGCGCACGGACTGGAGCCCCGGACGCTAATGTCACTTACTCTGTCTCTTGCCTTTGTTTTTAACCCAACACTGTATCTTTGGGGCTTGTTCCACATCAGCAAACAGCTGTCTTGTTCTTTTCAATGGATTTGGTGCCAAAATATACGGAGCCTGCCCCCGTGATGGACCCACGGGCTGTTCTCCACCTTCTGCTTTTACATTCATGGCCCAGTGAGAGCCTGGTCCGATTGGCATTTCTGCACAAATCTGTCCTCGGGGAACATTTCCAGAAGTGCCGTTGCCCATTTCCCCACATCCTCTCCGACCTGGCGGGTCACCAATTTTTTCTTTAATCTTCCCCAGGCCGACAGGCGAAAGCCCTCATCCCCCATCACAGCTCTGGTTTGCACCCCGGGACTGAGCGCGAGGCCGGCTGCCCCCGGGTCACCTGCAGGGGGCGTCCTAACGGAAGCCCGAGGCGGCCGCTGCCCTCGCCCCGTGTCACAGGTGAGAGAGCGGAGGCCTCTGGAGGCGCCCTGCCTGCAGCGCCCCCGGTGGTTCCCCATTTCCAGCGCAAAGCCCAGAGAGAAGCCCCGTCAGGCCCGCCCTCTGGTTTCCGGGAGGGGGCGGAGAGGGTGGGGGTGGAGGGGGCGGCCCCAGTTGCCATGGCAGCCCGCAGGCTCCTGCTCAGCAGACACCCAAGTTTTCTAAAGAGCCGATTTTCCAACACCAGCTCGGCCTCCCTCCCGCCGCCCACCCCCGAGGCTGCCGTCTGTGTGCAGCCCCGGTCCCCTTATCCCTCTCCCTCCGGACCCCCGAGCCCCCGCACACCCATCGGGCAGGCGGAGAGACGGCGGGTGCGTGTGGCCGGCGTGGCCGGAGTCTGTGCGCCTGGACCGACAGGTGGGCGGCCAGGGGCCCGGGCGCGGCAGGCGTGCATGGATGCGAGATGAGCCCTACTGAGCCCGGACTGCCTTGCTGTGGGAGGGAATGCAGCGGTCCCCCCGTACCCACGGGGGACGCCTTCCAAGGCCCCCAGCGGATGCTGAAACTGCTGTGTCCCCATCAGCGCGTGCCCGTGGGTGACAGTTCAATTCATGCACTAGGCACGGTCAGAGAGGGCCGACGATAACGGAGCAGGACGCACCAGCCCGCTGTGGGCCTCTCTCTCTCTCACATCCCGGGCCACACTCTTGGGATGATGTGAGCTGATACGATGCCCCTGTGATGCGCTGAGTGGGGGCAGCGATGTGGGCACCGGACTCAGCGTGAGGCTGCCGGGACCTGATGGCAGGGCAGGAGGAAGGCTGTCTGCTCTGGGCGGCGGTGGGCGGGGGACCTGCACCCGGGTCAGGGGCTGTTGTGCACACTTGCTTCCTAACACCTGTTGGGGAAGCTCATGTCTGTGTCCTCTGTGCCGTGGCAACTTAATGCCCTGCCTGATCTCTGAAATAACTGTCCTATTCAGTTAAAAAAGGAACCAGTTAGTCCACATATGGACCGACCCAGGACCACTGGCCTCTGCAGGTCAGGGAAGAAGGGCCGTGCTGTCCAGGAACCTCCACGTGGTAACACCCAGCACGAGACTCAGCAGTACCACCCCATCACGGGCCCGGGGGGCAGTGCACCCTCGAGAGACACGGCCCGATGAACCTGCGCGTGGAAAGGACGGTGGGACAGCACAAGCACAGTCGTGGAAGGGGGGCAAGAGGAGGCTGGCCGAGGGGTGGCGCTGTGCTGAGAAGGGGCTGCTCACAAGGGCAGGACCCCCTGGGCCCACCCAGGACTGGTACATCGCCATTCTCATAGCAGAATCCACAAAACCAGGCTGGGCCCTGGGGGCTCCATGGCAGCATGGCCGACAGGCAGGGCCCGAGCTTCCAGGCCTGGTGGGCAGGGCCTTCGTGGGCTCGCCCTGTGGACGTCCCACCCTGGCTTGCTTCTCCCAGGGGCTCTGTTATGGGATAAATGTGGACACTGGCCTCAGAGAGACCCCCTGGGCCACCATCCCTGCTGTGGGGCAGCAATGCACAGCCGGTCTGTGAGGGTCTCAGGCTTCTAGGAGCCGGCTGCAGGCAGCAGGGTGGGCCTCGCTCTGCCCCTGGGCTGCTCTGGACGCTCCCACCCCCCATCTCCGTCTGTGGGGGTGGGGATGCTCTGGGGACCATTAAAGGAGCAGCTCTGGCCTCTGGACAAGGCACTGGGCTGGCCCACGCAGCATTTGCAAGCTGACATGGTATCTAGAAGTAAAATGGGGGGTCTAGACCGTCAGCCCATGTGGGCCCTCCCACCTGACCAGGCTCTGGAGACGTGCCGCGCGCTGCGGGCTGCTTCCGGCCGTCCTGCCCTTCCCTATGCTGGGAGCCCACTCGGCCTCCCCACCTGGTCCAGCAACCTCTGGAAGCCAGGCCTGGAGCTCGGTGTGCAACAAGGATGGGGGTGTACCGCCTGCGAGCACACCCCGGTGCCCTGCATGTCCCACCCACCAGAGTTCGGGTGCCTGGTGCTAGATCGCCCCTCTTTACCGAAGAGGCTGCCGAGGCCTAGGGGTGACAGGCAAGCAGCTAAGACAGGAGGAGGGCTGGGTGGAGCCCAGGCCCCTGCCCTTCCCCTCTGAGAGAGCACCGTTCGGGGCACGAGCTCCGGCCGACAGGTGACCAGGCCTCTCCTTTCTCAGCCCTCCCAAGTCAGGCCTGCAGAAGTGTCCAGGGTGGGCCCTCAGCCTTGCCGTGCCCATCCCAACGGCAGGCAGGTACCCTGAACCCCAAATGCCTCACTGCCGACACACCGGGGTCTCCTGCAGGTGGGCCAGGCTGCCCCAACACCCATGGGTAGCCGGTTTCTGCCAGAGTGACCACCGCCCTGCCCTGAGCACCCCCAGACTGCAGGCATTCGTTGTCCTATCCGGCAGGAGGTGGGAGACCCAGCAGCGTGTAATGCTTCCTTGTCCGACGGGAGAAGCTGGGAGAGATTTCCACACTAATCTTCAGTTCTGTGAAGGCAGAGCTGCGCGAGCTTACCCACCTGGGGCCTCGGCGAGGATTAATGACATGTTTGCAAAGTGCCTTGAGCTCCCCGGGGACCGGGTCCAGGAGTGCGCGAGAGCCAGCGGAGGAGCCCCCGCACCACGTCCCAGGTGGCCCGGAGTCCAGCTCTTTGGTCAGGGAGGGCGGGAGCTCTGGCGGCTCCGAGGCCACCGGCAGGAGTCCTGGAGACTGACAGGCCGGCAGCTGGCAGCCTGGTGCCTCAGGAGGGGACAGGCTCTAACGAGTCCTCAGCATGCACGGCGGGGGCCCCAGCCAGCTCCCCTCCCCCCCAGACAGATGAGTCTCTACCAGTCGTTTGCTGTGAGGGACGCAGGGTGGGCACGGCAGGCCGGCTGCACTGTCACTGCCCCTCTCACAGGGAGGGACTGAGGCCCAGCTCCGCCACCCTCACCCCAGGGAAGGGCTTTGCAGGCGTGATTATGTTAAGGATCTTGAGATGGACGACCATCTGGGTGCCCAGGTGGGCCCGAATGCTGTCACATGTGTCATTCTCAGAGGAGGCGGAGGGAGAGCAGAGACAGAGGGGCCTTGTGACCACGGAGGCAGAGGCTAGAGGGACCCAGCCACGAGCCAAGGACACTGTGGCCCCGGGAGCTGGGGAGGCGGGAAGGGCCCCAGAGCCTCGTGGGGAGTGCGGCCCTGCCCCATGGAATCTCAGGCTCGGGACCAGAGCTGGAGGCTAAGGGCGCTGCTGCTAAGCCTCTGGCCTGTGGCGCTGGCTGTGGGGGCGCCCGAAGGGCAGCTTGGGCAGACGACACCCTCAGCCATCCGGGGAGCACCCAGGCCCTGGAGTGGGCCGCCTGGGTGTCAGATGGAGGAGACATGGATTTGGTCTGCCAGGGCTGGTGGGGACGTGGCAGAAGCTGGGCTCGGGGTGGGCCGGGAGAAAGGTGGCAGTTTCTGGGGTCAGCTGAGCCGCAGGTCCACCTCCCACCCCTTGCTTCCCAGCCCCCAGCCCTGAGGGTCAGTGTGGGCCTGGAGCCCCAGGGAGGGGTGACATGGGGCTGACACTGAAAGGCTGGGGTCTCACAGGAGACCACTCCACGGCCCGTTAGCTGGCCACCAGGGACCCTCCGGGAGCCATCAGGAACCCCTCACTGAGTGGGGCACGGCCTGACCTGCTGTGACGCGTAGGGTGCCGCGCTGAACCCCACTGCCAGCACTGAGCGGCACAGCGAGAACCACGGGGTAGGGCAAAGGCTCTGGGGGCACAGACGTGAGACCCTCACAGTGACACGTAAAGATGGGCCCGATGAAGACGGCTGCCAGCCTCACACGGGCTGATGGCTGATGTGAACCACAGGCAGGGTGGGCGTGTCGGGCAGTGCCCACAGGTGGGGCGGCCGGCACGCCCGGGAGCGCGGAGGCGTGCACACTCCATGTGTTCCTGCCTGGCTCAGTCCTGGGGAGCAGCCACCCGCATGCACCCATTGTTCCTGGAGGACACAATCGTGCGTAAGACAACACAGACTTTGCGTCATGTTCAAAGTCCCCTAATGGGTCTGGAGCAAATTCAGGTCTAAAAGAGTCGTTGGGCAGAGCTGACTGTCCAGCGCCATGCCATCCAGAGTAACCTGGGGACGATCCTATCGCCTGATCTCAGACGGGCCTCAGGCCTCCCCTGACTGTCCGCTTTGGCCGACAGCACGTGGCAGGTGACCTGGAAGTCGTCAGAAAGGCTGGTGCGGTGCTCCTTCCTGCGGGCAGTGGGGGGCTACTTTCAGCGGGGGAGGTGGTCACGGAGCTGCCCTGAGGGTGGGTTTCAGAGGGACACAAGCGCAAGACCCCTGGTTGGGGGTAAGGGGGCTGAACAGCATTTCTATTTAAAGGTAAATGAAGGAAAGCCAGCTGGCCAACTCCAGGACACAGTGCACACGCACCCCAACCCTCCGCGGGGCCAGTGGACACGAGGGCCTGACCCAGGACTGGCCATGGAGGGCCGAAGCTCACCCCCCCCGATCTGCTCCATCCACCCCTGAGGACCCTGGCCCCAAAACAAACACCCCAGAAGACGAGCCACGAAACCTGTGCTCTGTTCCACCAAAACAGCCATAAAATAAACCCAGGCCAGTTAGCCGACATTCTCAAAAAGTCAGACATGAGCCCAGCAAAGTCAGACAACGGGTGTGGAGAAAAGTCCAGCACCCTCTTCGTTTTGGTTTCACGGGGACACAGAGTCTGCTGCCACAGAAGTAACTGGCTCCTGTGGCCTCCAAGGTCGGCGGAGCACAGCGACTTGGGCGGCCGGCCTCAGGTGCAGGCAGGAACCGGTAGCCTGGGCTCCAAGCCGGGGTCCAGATGTCTCTGTGTCAGTGGTAAGCCGGGTGGGGGGCTGCTTTAGGATGGCTTTAAATGCAGAAAATAAATGTGTAGGTTACAGAAAGCAGTTGTTCTGCAGTGTTATTTACAAATCACTTTGTGAGACAGACTCACGTGCCCCGCTTCCTGGAGAGCGTGTGGGCTCAAGGGACCGGAGCTGAGCAGAGCTGGGAACCATCTGGGGCGCCCACTGCTGGTAAAGGCTCGGGCCCTGCCCTGCCCCGGGGCTGGGTTGCGCTCAGCTGGGGGCAGTGCCAAGCCTCGTTCCCGTGCCAGTGCCAGTGCAGAGGTGGTGGCCCCATGCGAGCTGGCCAGGACCCTGGTGCGGGCCCTGCAGGCACCCCGCAAGCGGGCACGTCCTCCTGGCCCCTTCTCTCCCCTGATTCCCAGCTCTCATCACAGTCGGGGTGCCCAGCCCGACCCCTGAGGTCCAGCCCTCCGAGTCTGCGGTTTTCCCTGATTCAAACAGCAGGTGGGGATGGTATGGCCAGTGGCAGTGGCCCCCGAGGATGTCCCTGACCCCAGAGCCTGGGACGTCGTCTCACACAGAAAATGGACTTGGCAGAGGTGGCTTAGTCAGGGGCCTTGAGATGGGAGATTCTTCTGGAAGATCCAGGCGGGCTCAGCGCTGGCACAAGTCCTTGTAAGAGGGAGGTGGGAGGCTCAGCACGGGCAGGGCATGTGACCCTGCTCGGCGGGCTTGGAAGGTGAACGAGGGGCCCCCAGCCGAGGACGGGCGCTCCCAGAAGCTGGGAAAGGCGAGGAGCAGACTCACTCCAGGGCCTCCGGGAGGGCCCATCACACACAGGAGGTGAGGCTCGGGGAGGCCACGCGGGCAGCCCACGGGAGCAGCGGGTGAGGGTGTGGAGACAACAGAGCCCAGGGCACGGCTGGCGGGAAAGCAAAATGGTGAGGCTGCTGTAAAACAGTCTGGTGAGTCCTCAAAAATGAAACATATGATCCAGAAATTCCCCTTCTGGGTACACACCCCAAAGAACAGGGTCTCAGAGACAGATGTGCACACGTGTCCCTAACAGCATCGCTTGGAGCAGCTGCGTGGCCGAAGTAGCCAAGTGCCCGTCGATGGACAAGAGGATAATAAAATGTGGTCCATCCATCCGAGGGAACGTTATCCATTGTCCATCCTTATAAAGGAGGAAACGCTGACGTGCACAAACCCTAAGGACAGGACACCGAGGAAACAGCCAATCACAGGAGGGCGGATACTGTCTGAGCCGCTCACAGCAGGTCCCTAAGGTGCCGAACCCAGGCACACAGATGGGGGGCCGGGGCCGGGCAGCCCGTGTTCAGTGAGGACAGGGTGTCAGTTTCACAAAGTGAAAAGTTCTGGAAACGGTGGTGGCCACACAACCGTGTGACCCTACTTAACAATGTTAGTATATTGTGACCTGAGTGCTTAGAAATGGTTAAAATGGTAAAATTTGTGTTATGTGTATTTTACTACAATAGATATTTGGGGAAAAAAAAAAAGCTATGCACTCAGGGCCCGAGACGGCAGCTCACAGCAGAGAAACGCAGTCAACAGGCCAAGCGCCCGTCGCTTCTCTTCACCCGCCCCAGACAGCCGAGGGGCGCCGCCCTCCCATGGCCCCTCTGAAGGCACCTGCAGCCCACTCAGGCGCTTGCCCGAGCCCACACTGGCCTTGGAATCCTTCTCAGCCCGGAGCCCCTGGCAGCCACTTGTGGGCGGCATCCCCAGCACCAGACACGGGGCGGCTGTCCCAGGTCACAGCCACGCGGTGCCCGCTGGCACCCCCCCCTTTCCGGGACCTCATGTGACTGCTGTGCCAGCCCCAGCCAGGCCGGCTGCAGCTGGGGTGATGAGGCAGGCGGGCGCTTAGTCCGAAAGGGAGGGACCGGGACACAGTGGCTGGGGCCCAGCCCCTCAGAGAGCCTGCGGTTCGTCGGAGCGGGCAGCATGGAGGGCTGTGGTGGGGAAGCACAGCTGGCTGCCCCCGGCCCCAGCCCTCCTCCCGGCCTGCCAGAGCCTGAGTGGGGCCACCGGGTGCCCTCCCTTGTCCCCTGGATCCCTGCCGGAATCCACAGGGGGAGACTGAGACAGATACAGAGAGACAGAGACTGCGAGAGACATCAAGACAGGCAGAGACAGCAAGATAGCCAGTCACAGGCAGACAGAGAATCCCTGTCCCACTCCTGCGGAGCTGAGCCCAGAAGGCAGAGAACAAATTCTCCACCTGACGCACTGCGTTTGGGGCCCAAATCTGGCCAGGCCGTCAGCGGCTCTGTGACCTCAGGCAGTCACCTCCAGCTTCTGCACTGCCCCCGACTCGGGCAGCATCTGCCAGGCATCTCCAGGGCGCCAGGTTTGCAGTAAGTCCCGAGATGACAGGTGACAGACAGGCCTGGGCACCAGAAGATGGGTGGCCCGGAGCAGGTGGGGGTAACATGCCAGGTCCCACGGCCTTGCGGAGGGGGGCGGAGGGGCTGCTGCCCCCGGAAGCCACTCGCTCCTCCCCCCACGGCGGGGGTGTGGCCGCCAGGACGAGGACATTGCATCGCCCGCCGTGCAGATTCCCGGGCCTGCGACCTGGCCCCCGGGCTGTGAGCACAGCGAGGCCTGCCCTGGAGGGGTGCCAGCAGGCGCCACCCAGCACGGTAAGTGGCTCCTCTGCTCGGGCCGCCCTTGGCCTTCCTAGTGTGGTGAACACACATGACGTAGACGTGCGATGCCGGGGGATCAATCACGTTCAGTGTTTTACGACGACCATCAGGCTCATTTCAAAGCCTCTCCCACCACCCCAAACAGAAATCCCCACCCCTTAAAATGAGGAGTCGCTCCCCAACCACCCCTGGGGCCTCTGCCCTTCTTCCTGGGAGTGCCTTTTCCAGACACGGCAGGTGAACAGGACAGTATGAATTGTGTCCCCTGCCCTCCAAACTCATGTGAGGCCCTAACCCCCAGACGCAGCTGTATTTGGAGCTAAGGCTTTTAGGGGGTAGTTCAGGTGGTGAGGTCCTAAGGGTGGGGCCCTGAAACAGGAGGAGTGGCCTTCTGAGACGGGAACACCCTGAGGGTGGGCCGCAGGGGGGCTCCGTGAGAAGGTGCCCTCCACAAGCGGAGGGGAGCTCTGGGCAGACTCCCTGCCCTTGGCCTCCGGAATGGTGAGCCACGTATGCTGTCGACGCCCCGTCTGTTATGCTGCGTCAGTGACACTCCGGGCGCAGG
This sequence comes from Phataginus tricuspis, assembly GCA_029783875.1. Taxonomy (NCBI): domain Eukaryota; kingdom Metazoa; phylum Chordata; class Mammalia; order Pholidota; family Manidae; genus Phataginus; species Phataginus tricuspis. Next base: position 1,714,721 of record JAQQAC010015468.1, read on the forward strand.
TGGGGGCACCCGAGCCAGAGGAGGATCGAAGCAGGAGGCAGTTGTTCCCATTGCTGTGACGCGGGTGCGACGGCTCCTCTGCCGCCCTGAGGGCCCCCCAGGATGGCTGCAGGTGTGGTAGCGCCCGCTTGGCTACTCAGCTCCAGGAGGGCCGCTCACAGCCAGGGCACAGCTTCTGGCGGTCCGGAGAGGCCCACTACCGGGCTCCCCTGTCTCGCAGCAAACCCCATCCCCAGTGGCCCCACAGGGCAGGTGCCGACATGGTGACTGTCACTCCAGGAATAGTCGGGATTGTTTAGGGGAAAGAGGAAGCAGCATTTAAAACTAAGGTAGAAGCTCAGAGAAGACAAGTAGTGATTCTCATCTCACTACGCTGATGGACAATGACTGTCATAGGGTTGGTGGGGGGGACCTGATGAAGGGGGTAGTTTAATCATCACAATATTGCTCATGTAATTGTAGGTTAATGATACCAAAATAAAATAAATTGTAAAAAAAAAAATAATAATAAAATGAAATAAAACTAAGGTAGAAAGCGACTCCAGTCTACGGACAGGGGAAGAGGCTCGGGAAGGCGACAGCCCTGCCCGGGACCCGAGCAGGGCCGTCGGGCCGGGTCTGGCGGCCTCGCCCGGAGGCTCACGTTGGCGGGCTCCATTCTCTGGGGTGGCGGGGAGGGGCAGCAGGCCACACAGGCACCCAGGGCCGGCGCGGACGGAGGTCACTTTCTAGCCTGAGGGACACCCCAGACCAGGCAGCTCGGCCGCCAAGGCTGCAGGGGTCACTCACTGGGTAACCGGAAGCTGGGTGGACACACCCTTCGGGTGCTCGGCAACGGGAGCGGCTTGTCGGTGGTGACAATTTTTCCCAGAGCCAGACTCGGGTGGGAATTTGTCATAAGTCCCTGCCGGAGTCACTGGGTGACAGGTGCACACATGTGGTCCCCTCGGGCTGGCTGGAATGGTGACCGGACCCCCGGGGAACAGCACCCGTGCACGGTGGGCGAGCTTGGAGCTCGGCTGAGGAGCCCCCGCCCGCTGCTGGGTGCCGGTTCCGCCAGCCTGGAGGACCTCGAGGTCACAATCCCTGAGGGCTTCCCGGCGGCAGGGCCGCCCTGAGCCGTCGGCCACCACTCACCTGTTCCCAGCTGCCCTGGGGCCGGGGTGGGTGTCGCTGATGTCCAGATGGGAGCACCAGGGCTCAGGGAGGCTCTGGTCCGGCCCCTGAGCCCACGGCACCTGCTCCTGACGTGGGCGTCTATGCTAGAAAGATCTCCGACTTCCCCTCCTCTTTCCTGTACCTGCCGGGCACTGAGATGGAAACTGTCCTTACTTAAGGGCGCTCACAATCCCAATACATTAACAAGCGCTCCCCTAGCACAAGACAGATGCCAAACACAGAGGGGAAAGTAAAGTGCACTGGGGGCACAGACGGGGAGCTGCCACCCCCTCTCGGAGTCGAGACGGGTTCGGAGAGGCACATCTGGACTGGGTCTGAGGGGTGCATGGCAGGTCTCTAGGCTGGACTGAAGGAAAGGCATTGCAAGCAGAGGGGACACAAGCCTGCAGGGGAAAGCTGCCCGGGGGGTGGGCAGCCGTGCAGGATGTCCACCAGGGGGTGCTGGGGGCCTAGGCCGGGAAGGCTGTTACTGGGCCGGGAGTCTGGGCTTTATCCCGGGGTTGTGAAGCGCTGCTGACTGAGAGGTCAGAGTCTGTCCTGAGAGCTGACCTGCCGGGTCACTGTGAGTCTCCCAGGGAAGGAGTATGGGAAGCGGGGGCCTTGGGCTTGTTAGTGCCTCTCTGCACACCTGCAGACCCTCTAGCGCTGGGTCGATCTCCTGCGAGGTCCCAGACCCCCAAAACCAGCCACCACAGATGGTCTTGCAGCACCCAGTCCCCTGGCCGGCCCTTCTGGGCCTCCAGGGCCATCAGGAGGCCAGTCCGACTACGAGGCCTGAGAGTCACAGAAAAGGGCTCTGTGGGGTGGGACCCAGACCGCCTGGTCTCTCTGCTCCCCACAGTGCCCTTTATCCCAAAGTGCCACCAGCCAGGGCTCATGCCCGTGGAGAACAGGCCTCTTTGGGGCCTGGCACTGGAGGGCCCAGTCCAGCAGAGCCGAGCCTTGAGGTCCAGGATGCGGCGCCAACTAGGTAGGCTCATGGCTGCTGTCCCAAGACCCCCCAAGGGCCTCCTGGGCCCCCGCCTGTGCTGTGAGGACGGGGAGGAGGGCAGGGCCTGCCGCAGGGCCCCCAGGACCCACAGGGGCCCAGTGCCACCCCAGTCACAGACGGAATTAAGGGGCTCGGGAAAGTTATAGGCATTAAGCTATGGGGCCGAATTCAAGTACTGCAATGTTCATAAACGTCCACCTTACAGCTGCTTCTGTCTTCTGCAGAGATGGGACGTTACACATGTGACTTTGAGGCCCATGCATTTTACTTCAGCCTCACATCGAGACCACATTAGAAAGGGAGGGAGCATACGTCCAGCTGGTCTTTTGCATCACACAGAGAGGTTCCAGACACCCCTGAATGAAGCGCGCGTGGGGAACTACAGTCGTGTGCCAGGTACTCCTATGTAGGCACGTCTGCACGGGAGAAGCATGGCCGTGACACAGGTGTCCCAGCATACCAGCGGGCACGCGGGTGGTGGGGCTTGGAGGCTGCGTCTTTATCTGACTCTTTCACTGAATGAGAGGAAGAAACCAGTACCATTCAGAGCTGAGGGAGACAAGCCAGGCGCAGAGGCCAGCCCGAGAGGAGTGTGGCAGGCCCCCAGCCCGGGCCGGAGCTGCAGCGGTGGGCAGCCTGGTCGTAAGGTCTCAGTGTGCAGGGCCCCAGCTGCCAGCATGGCCTCCCTCTCATCCACCAGCGGCTCCCCTGGGTCCCTGCCCGGCACTCACAGCAAGTGGACGCCAGGGCAGTCATTCCCCTTTGCCAACACGCAAGGCTGCTTTGGCCCAGCTCCCATCCGAACAGCATGGGCTGGAGGCACCGGGACCGCGGCCTGCCTGGAGATGAGCCGGCACAAGCCCAGGCCTCCCTCCGCTGCCCTGGGGGACCAGCCAGTGCCGGGCGAGCCCTGCACCCACTGTGGCAGGATGGACTTCAGGTCAAGCAGTCGGTGCGGCTGCCAGGCTGGGTCAGCTGCTGCAACAAAGAGGCCCAACCGCCAACAGTGCTCAGCGCAACAGACGTTTTACGCCAGGTCAAAACCGGGTGCCCCAGGACAACAAGAGACCAATGCCCATACCTAGCCACTGGCCTCCCCAAGTGGCCCCTTGGCTGACACGTGCCCGCTGTCTCCACACTTCATCAGCCCCCCTGGGGACACAGCATCGGAATCCTATCAGGCCTCGGGTCTAAGCACCACTCTCAGGTCATCCACAGGACAGAGGAACACAGGAAACCCAGGCCGGGACACGCTCAGGCCGTGGGAAATTCTACAGGACAGCAAGCTGGTTTCCGCCACGAGCAAACCGCAAGAGGAGAAGGCCGGCAGCGAGCCCGGCGCTCGGGAGACCTGGAGTCACATCAACCACTCACAGCCCACGGGGCTTTGAATCCTGACTTAGACAAGAAGCTCCCGTAACACGGAGGCAACCAGCAGTGGGGTGGGGCCTGAGGCCAGGCGGGCAGAGCCGGGATTCGAAGCCTACACCATGCCCTCCCCCAGGGCAGCGCGGGGGGTGTGGGAGCCGGGCGCGGAGAGTGACGGGCACCCTCCTGCCTCCCCAGTGCTCCGGTAGCTTCGGTAACTTCCTGGGAGCATGGGTGGTGCCCAGAGGCTCAGGAAGGCCTCAGGCCCCGAGCAGCTCCAGCCCCTTCCCTCCCCCCTCCGTGCCTCCAGAGGCTGCGCTCAGCGGGGCCTTGGGGCGGGAGGGCCGTCTCCCTGGTGACAGCTGCAGGAAACTGAGGTCTGTCCCGAGGCCGAGGCCGGCCCTGCCGCTGCCCCAGGACAAGCCTGAGAACTGACGTCTGAGCGGCCAACAGCCAGCGCCAGCTTTCCATCTGGAATGTTCCAGCAGGACCACAGCCGCAGCCCAGTGGAGTCAGCCGCAGATGACTAATGCCTTCCTGTTTTAAGCCACTAAGTTTTGGAGTCTTTGTGACACAGCAGCCGATAGATACCAGGAACACTCCTCTCCCTACAGCTGGGCAGGGCAGAGGGAAGACACGAATGCATATTAAAAATGCAAACTGCAGATGGTATTCCAAAGAAGAGTCACACGTGGCCACCAGACACACGAAAAGATGTTTTGAGGTCATTAGCCACCAGACGATGCAAATCAAAACCAGAGGGAGATGCTCCCTCACACCCGCTAGGATGGCCAGAATAAAAAAGATGGACAATCATACGTGCTGGCAAAGACGCGGAGAACTGGAACTCACCTGCACCACTAACAGGAATGGAAAATAGAGCGGCCACTGTTAGCGTGGCTGTTCTTCAAAAGGGGACTCCTGGACCTGTCGGGGGGCCCAGTTCCTCCCAGGTGTGTACCCAGGAGAACCGAAAACACTCATCCACACAAAAACATATACGTGGGTGTTCACAGAAACATCATTCATAATAGACAAGAGTGGAAACAACTCAAATGTCCTCAAAGGATGCCGGATAAACACACGGTGGGCCGTCTACGCCGTGGAGTATTACTCGGCCACGAAAGGAGCGACGCACTGACACACTGCAGCACAGGCGCTCAGCGAGAGAAGCCGGGCATAAAAGGCCCTGTACCGTAAAGCTCCACTTACGTGAAATGTCCAGAACAGGCGAATGCATGGAGAATGTGAATCGGTGGCTGCCAGGGCTGGGGGAGTGGGCGCGGGATGACAGCTGACGGGTACAGGCTTCTTTTTGGGGGATAAAATGTTCTGGAAGTAGTGATGATGGGTGCACAGCTCTACGTTCACTAGAAACTCCTGGATTGTACTCTTTAAGAGGGTGATCTTACGGTACACAGATGTATCTCAATAAAAAGCCGCTGGATGCATGCCTCTGTCGTCTCAGACATGAGGACATGAGTCTGTGCCACTCCCCTCTGAAGTCTGGACAGACCTCCCTTGCCCAGCGCCGCCCTTGAGGGGCCACCGCGCCCCACTCCGTGTCCTAGTGGGGCATCAGGCAGGGTATCCCTCCTCCGACCAGCCCCGCCCATTAGAGGTGGGCACATGACCCAGCCTGGCCAATCAGAAGATTCCATCCCTCAAGGGCAGTGAGCGGGCAGGTGCTCGAGGTTTTCCAGATGGTCACTACATGAGACCCACGGGAAAATGGTCACTCCTTCCCTCCGGGGTTGGGAACTAAGGGTTCCATGAGTGCAGATCCTTTCCTATCACATGCACAGAACCTGCTGGAGAATGAAACTAACACACAGAGGGAAGCAGAGCCAAGACAGAGAGGAGACCTCGCGGTCTCTGAACGCCTGGATCCAGCTGTGCCTGAAGCCAACACGGGAACGACAGTCAATACAGTCCCTTTGGCCTGAGCTAGTCTGAGCTGTGATTCCCTGACATGCACCGAGTCCTGATTTGTACAGTCAAGTCAATTTTTACACAGATGTAGTTTTGGAGAAAACCTCAAGTCCAAATTACTCTTCGAAATCCCCTGAAGTATGGCTAGATGGTTAGGGGCTCTATTAACCAAAACATACAGATCTTTAAACACTAGACACGGTGGAGCAAGGTGCTTACACAGTGAGACACCCCCCTTCCCCACCTCGGCCTTTCATCCCCCGCCTGTTTCTCCCTCCAGCCTCCAAGCTGGCAGGGTTGAATCCATAATTCTAATGCTGCAATGGTGTGCCTTCCCTGGGTACTAGGCAGGCTGGGAGAGGGGGCCCGGTGGCGGACGGCCCGCTGCCTGGCACAGCCCATCAGTGGGACTTCTGGGAGGCGAAGGGAGTCCTAGGGCAGAGTCTGGGTGTGGCAGAGCTGGTGGGGTGGACGATGGAGAAAGCCTGGAGCCCCAGCTGGAGGAGGGGCTGGGCCTTCTAAGAATAGTGCTCTCTGTGCACTGGCAGGCTCCTTCAGTGACCAAGATAGCCCCCCTGCCGTCTCTCCAAACCCTCTGCAAAGTCCACCACACACCCCTGGTGCAGGTGGGTGGGTGTTCACGGAAAGCCGCCATGGTCAGCAAAAATCCAGGAAAGCTGAATGCGTGCCCCAGGAGCTCGAGAACACGACCCATAAGCACCAAGGACCTGAGAATAAAGACACTTAATGGGGTGGGGGCTTGAGCTGACTGAGGGCTAGCCCAGGGAATAAAAAGTTCTAGCCCAAGCTGTCCGGAGGGCAGGCTCAGTTCCAGAGGCAGGAGCTGTGGTTTAGGGAGGCACTGAGGCGTGCACAGCCAGTCAGGCTGCAGTGGTCGAAAGGTGGCCCCCAAATTCGCCTGGGTGTGACCTTGCCTGGAACAGGGTCTTTGCGGCCATCATTAAGATGAGGTCATACCAGATTAGGGCGGACCCTAAATCCAATGACGTGTCCTATAAGGAGAGGGGACAGAGGCAGAGATGGAGGGAGGCGGCCACAAGCCAAAGGACCCAAGCCCCCAGGAGCCGCAGGAGCCAGGAGGACCCTCCCCCGGAGCCCCCAGAGGCGGCGTGGCCCTGCCCACCTGGATTTTTGACTTCTGGCTCCAGAACCGGGAGAGAATACATTTCTGCTGGTTTAGGGACCCCCATTTTGCGGCACTTGGTCACCGCAGCCCTGGGACACTCACGCGGTCAGCCCCGCCCCAAAACGGAGGCTCAAATACTCATTTATTGTCGCTCAATGATCCCCGTCTGTGGGGATCGCATCCCAGGGGTGCAGGCTCCCCAGGGCAAGTCGCCATGGCGTTGGCGGGAGCGCTGGAGCCCCGAGCAGAGACGGTCGGAGCGCCCAAGGTCCAGGGCCTCAGCGTCGACCGGCAGGTCCTCACCCCTGCCTCATTCAGCAGCCGGACAAAGCACCACGGAGCCTCTAGGGGGAGGGACCGCAGAGTCGCGCGGCAGGGGCGAGGCAGGCAGGGGGCAGCCATCAGGAGTACGCACGCACCCCCACAGTGCTGGCCAGCCTCCAGGCCCCACTGGAAGGAACTTACACAAACTACACTTCCCAGATCTGACTGGCGTCCTGGGCACTGCGTGTGTGGTTTCACTCAGTGGGGGCGTGGGCAGGAGCCGGCCCCCACATCCCTGACACCTGCCAGCCCCCTCAGACATTAGACACAGGCCCAAGGTCAAGAGTTCCTGGATCTCTGGGACCGAAGCCAAGGTTCATGGGCACCTACAGCCCTGCGCACCACAGTGACACCCCGGAGAGCCCTCGGCCAGCCTGTCGCTTCCCAGGATCTGGCACCCCATGCCCAGTCTCTCCTTCTCCGTGTTTGTTTTTTGTAATGGTGGGAGGCCAGAGCTGGAACAGATGGCTCTCCCCCACCTGAAGGCCCCTCCTGGTAGGTGGCCGGCCTCCCCTGGAGGCAGGAAGCCGCACGGACCCTGCACAGAGAGCCCAGCTCACCAGGGCCTGGAAGCCCAGCCGCAGAGGAGGCCGCCTGGTGCGGGTGGAGTGGGAACGGCCCACCGGGTCTCAGCTGGGGAACGCTGAGCAACACGCCCGCTGGGAGTGGGGACGGGGTCCTGTGGAGCCGCAGCAGGTCTCCACATGCTCAGGGGCTTAAACAGCACACATTATCTTTAGTCCTAGAGGTCATACGTCTAAAATGGGTCTGAAAGGGCTGAACTCCTGGGGCCACAGGGCAGACTGCTCTTGCCTTTTCCAGCTTCTCAAGGCACCGCAGGCCTTGGCTCAGGGCCCATCACTCCCGCCTCTGCTCCTACCCTCACCCCTCTCAGACTCCGACCTCCTGTCCTCCTCTGATAAGGACCTGTGTGGTCACCCAGGCCCCCTCGGGACTCCGGCATGACCCCTCACCGCATGGGCCTGACCTCAGTCCCTTTTGCCATGGACGGTCACACAGCCGCAGGTCCCGGGGACAAGGACGTGATGCCTCTGGGGATCACTAGCTGCCTGCTGCAGGGGAATCCCCCTCCACGACCCAGCAGGCAGCCGAGGCCGCCCCACCCCTCCTGCGACCCAGCCTCCCTGTGGCAGCATCTACCTCAAACCTTAACCACACACGTCAGCCAGCCTCACTCACTCTGGGAGATTATGGTGCGGAAACACACGTGCTGGCAGCAGAGGGGGTGGACAAGGGCGATCTGTGCTGCCTTGTTTGTGACCAAAAGGTGGGATGCATTGAAAACATTCATTAGCAGAGTAAGGGCTGGACCAGCATGGCGCATCCGTACCACGGAACATCATGCAGCCGTTAGAGAGACAGGGGTCCGGGCCCACTGCTGGGAAAGGTGTCCTTGATGTAAACACAGGAGGAGAACCACCAAAACAAGGGCTGCAGCAGAGACGCAGGGGTGACGGGTGCATCTGCTTGTGCGCGGGGAAGAGGCCTAAAATCTAATTCCCTCTAAAGAGATGAAGAGGTCCTGGCGGGATGTGGGTACTTTACACCAGTCTGATTGTTTGATATTTTTACCAGGATATGTCATTTTCATAATGAGTAATATTCTTTGATAAACCCAAACCATCCCCACCCTGTACTCTCAGATCCTCAGGGTGTAAGGTGGAAAGACGCCCAGCCAGAGACCTGCCCTGGTGACCTGGCGGGCCACTTACACTCTCTGCCCGGAGCCCGGACCCACTGGGGCCCTGCAGCGGCCTGGTGGAGGTCCCTGACTCCCAGGGGCAGCAGAGCGAAGGCAAACGGGACCCTGAAGCTGCCTGGGAGGCACCAGCTCAGGGCCGGGCATTCAGCAGGTGCTCCAATGTGGCGGGGGTTTGGAAGGCCCTCCTGGGGCAGGCCACCCCTGAGGCTCTAGACACCCAATCCCTCCAGTCCCAGGGGCACCGCTGTGTTCAGAGAGCATTTCAAGGCCAGCCAGCCCCCACATTCACAGTCAGGGGTCCCAGGATCCAGTCCTAGCTGAGCTGTGGGCCAGCTCTGCGGCCGGTCGCTGCCCCCGTGGCCACACGGCACACAGGCTCACGCTCCCTCCGAGGCAGCAACGAGCCCCCCATTCCGAGCGCTCAGATCGGTCGGCCATGCCTGACAGACTGTGGGGCGGAGGGACAGCCAGGCTGCCGGGAAGATGCCTGCTCGGGGTCCCTCCCCAGCTCCGCCTGCCCGTGGTTCTGCTCGCTCACAAAGCAGCACCAGGCACAGCGATGGGCGGCAGCCGGCACGGGGCCTGCTGCCACCGCCCTGGGACTGCCGTGGCCACCTGGTGGGCCTCCACCCTCAGGAGCAGGCGCCTGGCCCACCCGGGGCCCATCCGGGCTGTCCCTGCCCGCGCCTCCCCTCACTCACCCCACACTGTGGTCACTCCCAGCTCAAGGTGGCCGGTTTAGCGCCACACCAAGAAGTGGGGGCGGGGACGCACAGCAACGGCCTTTTCCCTGGGTTCTGAATCCCACCCACCTCCCCACCCACCCCCAGACACGTCAACCTAAATGCAAATTCAGGAGCAAACCTGGTCCCCTGCAGGGCTCTGGGGGTGGAGGTGGTGAGCACTGAGTCCCCATCCTCGCCTCTGGGCACCCACACGCCCTGGCACTGTACTTAGCGTCGCATGGACACCATCTCACACAAGCCCCACCATGCAGGGCCCCAGGGCAAGTTTACCCCCATCACCCTTTGCAGAGTCAGCGACCTGCCCAAGGCCACACAATGAGCCACAGCGTCAGGACCTGGACCCGCCTGGGTGGCAGCCTGGGAACGCACGCCGACACGCGGGAACACGCAGTCCGGACCCCAGGAACCGGGCCTGGGAGGGCCCACCTTGCGCCCTCGAGCATCTGAAGGGTTCCAGCCCCTCAGAAAGGAAGACACGGCTGCAGCAGTCCCGGTTCCTGCTGACCTCGGCCCTGCCGCAGCCAGGCTCTGGCCCCAGCCCCCAGGTGACCAGCCAGTGACCCTGGTGAGGACAGAAAGTGGGGCCTGAGCCGCTCACACATTTGTTCATGCAAGTATAGTCAGACCGCACCCTGCCGAGCCGCGCACACTGTCCGTGCACCAGGTGGCGAGCCAGACAGAACCCCTGGCCCGGTGGCATTTATGTCCCTGGATGCAGCAAACCGTGATAAATATACCACCTCCTCTGAGCTCATTTTACCGCTTTGCGAATCCCTTAATATCTCTCTACAGTGACATCTCTCTGAGGTGGCAGAGGGTCCCAGAACGGACGCCACCGGAGCTCCTTGCGACTCGCGGGTCCGCAGCGTGGGAGGGGTCGTCAGTTTCACACAGGCCAGAACCCTCCCTCCCTTTGGGGCCTCCGTTCCCCTGGGGCTTCCCTCCTCCTCTGAGGACCCTCTCCCCTGGGGGCCTCCCCTCCCTGGGGTCCCCCAAGAGGTGGAGGGGCCGGCATTGCAGGAGCTCATGAGCAATGTGGGCTCTAGGCCCGCCCGGGTCGGCCCAGGCAGGAGCTCTGGGGGCAGGGCCCGGCCCTCTAAGCCTCACAGGCCTCCAGGGCTGCCCACGACACCGGGGTCCCCGGGAAAACTCTGCAGGGCTCTGACGCCCAGGAACGCTTCCGTGTCTTACAGCCCCCAGGGGATGGATTCCTGCGGGGCTGAGAACAGGTGCAGACCTTCCCCGGTCCCCCGAGTGTGAGCCCTCCTAGCTCTGGGCCTGGGTCTGCCCCATGTGGCAGGGATACAGGGACCACCTCTGGAACACAAACTCTGTGCGACCCCCACCCTGTGTTCCAGGAAAGCCTGAGTCCCCTGCCCTCAGGGCAGCTGTGCCCCAGAGCCGCTCTCTGGAAGGTCCCGGGCACCCTGACGAGGGCGTGCCTCACCGGGTCTCACCACTCAGCTCAGCAGCCCGCGGCCAGCCCGGACCCCAGGACAGGGTGGAGCCTCTGCCCGCAGCCCCGCAGCTCCCCGTCCGCCGGGCCCTCTCCCGGCTGTGACTGACTGGAGCCCACCCGGGGCCAGCCGCCCTGCACCCCACGTGGCTGCGGCGGCAGCTTTCACGCTCCAGCGGAGGGTGGGCCTCAGTGTTTCTGGGGCGCCCGCCCAGACATTCATCTGTGGGCTGGGCCCCCGAGGACAACAGCCTCTGTCTAGCGCACTGAGAAAAACACAGGAGGGCAGTTCCACAAGGCCTGGAACAGAGGCTCCTCCTGCCCCCGCCGGGTGACTGCGGACACCGCCCACCCGCCCCCTCTGCAGGCGAGGCACCCACTCCCCACAGGGGCAGGAGCGCCGCTGGCCGAGGGGTGGGCCGGGCGACACAGCGCCCGAACGCCCAGCCCAACGAGACTCCCGGACATAACACGGAAGGTAAAAAGTAAATGAGCACCGGGAAGGCGGGAAACACGACTCGCCAAGGGGTCTCTGATGACGGATCAGAGCGGAGCGAGGCCGCTTCTCTCATGCTCCGCTTCCCCGCTTTCCCGTGGGAGCAAGCGTCCCATTTGTAATGGGAAAAATAACTACTGAACCCACTCTGACCCTGAACGACAAGGGGGGTCGTCAAGGCCGCTGCGGCTCATTCCCCTGCAAGAGCGTGCCTGGGGGGCCGCGCAGAGGGGCCGGGAGCGGCTTTGGACCTCAGCGCTCAAGCGGTAATTCCTTGTTCCCTCTGCGTCTTGGAATGGATTTCATTTCCCCCTAAAACCTCGGATGCTGTGAGCCATGGATATACGGCAGGCAAACCACAGCAGCTGTTTATCTTCTTTGGCTGTGGGTCAAAGGTCACTGAAAAACAGGCTCAAATGGGCCAAGGTTGGGAGTAGGAGCTGGGGGCGTCCTGGGTCACCTCCAGGCCTGCCACGGGCTGGGAACACAGACTCATCCAGAAAGACACCGGGGTCTGCCCTCCCGGAAGTGTCTCCCCAGCAGGTGTGCCTTCTCAGCACTCCCCACATCCCAGACCCTCAGCACAGGCCGCCCGGGCCCGACCCTGGCCCCGGAGAGCAGACAGATGGCAGCTAGTTCCTGGTTAAGTCAGCCAGGAGCGTGGCCGCCTTGGGGGGCCTGGCTTTCAGAGGGCCACCTCCTTCTACAGGAAGCAGGTGGGGCCTGCGGCCCACAGCCTCCCACAGCCCCGGCTCTCACGCTGACCTCCAAGCCCCTCCCGCCCCTGCACCAACTCCAGAGACACCGGAATTCACCAGCAGCCAGCTCCGGCCCCGGCGCTTCCTGGCTGGCCGCTCTGCTGGACCTGATTCGGTGTGGCCCGTACCCCATTCAGGACAGCGGTTGGCCCACAGCACCAAGTGATAAGGGAGCCCCCTGCCAGCTCCCACCGCTGGTCTGTGCTGTCTCCTGGGGCCCACAGATGACCTGCACCCCAGGCTGGGCCCGCCGTGGCTCCCAACCTCTCCCACATCCCCACAGCGCCCCTGGGAGGCAGCCGGCACATCCCAGCTCTTGGCCGTGGCCGTCCCACCATCTTACCAGCAGGGCAGCCCTTCCATACCACTGATTTTTCAGATTAAACCCCAGCCTAGAAAACAGGCAAGAGATGCTGCTGTCTGGGGAGGGCTGTAGGGCCTGGAACCTGCACCCACCAACCAGTCCCTTGCGTCACCTCCAAGAACGCCTGAGTAAGCCCGGGGTTCCACGGGGCAGACCTGGAGAAACTCCGGCACAGGCCTCTGTTTAGGGACAGCATGACAGCCCTGCCACCCGCCACGCTGCGCCCCTCGCCCTCCTACCTGGAGGCTGCGATCTCCGCCTTCTGCCTGGCGATGGTGGCGGCCCGCTCGGCCGCCTCCACGGCCCGGTCCACCTTCTCGCGGACCTTGCTGGCGCGCAGGGGGATGAGGTTCTTGCGCTTGCCGCCCACGAGGACGTTCTGCTTGTACTTGCCCTCCTCCTTGGTGCCGTCGGGGAAGGTCATGCAGCCGTAGCCGTGCCGCCGGTTGCCGGCCCACTCGCCCTCGTACTTGAGGCCATCCGAGCGCTGGCTCACACCCAGGCCAGAGCGCTTGTCACTCTTCCACTCGCCCACGTAGGTCTCTGTGGTGGTGGCGTCGATGTCGTCCTCGACGGCTGACAGCTCGGCCTCGCCCTCGCCCAGGCTGATGGTGGAGTGCACGTCGCTGGCGGCGGAGCTGAGCGTGCTCACGCCGGCCTCGCTGCGGAAGGAGCTCTGCTTGCTGCGCTGGCTGGCCAGGCTGCTCTTGGACTCCGACTTGCGCAGCTTCAGCCCGCTGAGCAGCGAGCGCCGGAACAGCCCCTTCTTCCTGCTCTTGAGGATCTCGGAGTCACTGTGGGCTGTGAGCACGAAGCCCCCCCGGGACACGGCCGGGCTGCCGGCCACCGCCGGGGAGGCGTCGGGGTGCAGCGCTGCGCCGTTCGTGTGCTCGCTGCGCAGAGAGTTGATGGACGTCCTCAGGGGCGAGCGGATGACTGCCGCCATGCCGTAGGGGACACTCTGCCGCACACCGTAGCCTTGGCGCATGCCGCCCACCCACTGGCCCTGGTAGGTCCCTGCGGAGACAAAGGGAGAGAGAGTGACCAGAGGGGCACGTGATGTGGTTGACAGGCCCCCATGGTTCTCCTCGGGCAGTTCAGCAAGGCTTACACTGAGGCACACACACCACGGTGTGTTCTGTGGTTTGTATTGGCGATGGTCGCTTTGACACTTCCACCCACTTCCCACGCCGCATCTCCTTCTCTCTTAGAACCTTGGGGTGGGGAGGGAGCAAGCGAGCCTGATGCAGGGTCAGGAGTACAGAGTCAAGAGTGGACCGGAGAGCTTCCCCTGCTCATGGGCAGAGGGCCCGACCCAGAGACGCCTGGGGAGGGACACTGGCGGAGGAGGAAGCACAAATGTGCGGCAGCTACAGGGACTCAGACCTGAGCCACGACTGGGCACGGAAGAGGCTCTCCTGGGACCTAGGAAGCTCCCCGTTGCTGGAGGCATCCAAGAAGAGTTTGGAAGAGCACTCGGTGGGGACCCCTTAAATGCGTGGGGACCCTGAGGCACTGAAGTTGGCAGACTTGTCACCCCCAAAAGAATGAAAAGCAGGGACTCAGAGAGATTCGCACGCCCTGCTCACAGCAGCACTGTTCACAGCGGCCAAGAGCTGGAAGCGACCCATGTGTCCGTCGGCAGAAAAGAGTAAACGAAACGGGATCTCGCCACACGATGGAGCGTCAAGAGGCCTTAAAAAGGAAGAGGATCCTGCGGCTGTGGATGGACGGGCCCTGAGGACTCCGGGGGAAGTAAGCCGGCTGCAGCAGGGCAACGGCTGTGAGGGGCTGGAGAGGCCAGATTCACAGAGACAGTAGAGCGGTGCGCGCGGGGCTGGAGGAGAGAGAGCGGGAGCTTCTGCTTGGGGTGATGGAGGAGTTTTGGAAATAGAGGTGATGGTCACACCACATTGTGAATATAGTTCATGCCGCAGGCGCTACACATGAAAGTTGTTAAAATGGCAACTTCTATGTTATCTGTACCGCAATAAAATATAAAGGAAAAAACTCAGCAAAACTGGGCTCCTAGTACTGTGCTACTTATTGGCTGTGTGACTTTAGGCAAGTCCTGGACCTCTCTGACCCTCCGTTTCCTCATCCATAAAAGGAGTCTGAAATTCCTGCTGCCACAGGTCATACTTAGGTGGCCCTCAGGCCAGTGCCTGGCACGCAGTAAACCTCAGCCTGTGTCTTTAGGCTGCAGCCGGGCACCACCAAGGGGCTCACCACCGGAGAAGGGCTTCTCTGGGGAGAAGGGGGCATCTACCCCCCACCCCCCCACCAGAGGCTGCAGACCAGAGGTTTGGAGGCTGAAACTTGCCACTAGACAGGCTGTATTTGTCCCACACAGCGTTTTCATAAGGAATTGGAACTAACTGCCAACATTTCGAAACTGAGATTTCACAGAAGTTCAGGTCTCTTGTCTCTCCGAAAACACTACCAGATCTGGCAAGTGTAGATCTTCATTCTCAGACGGCAAACGGACAGGAGTCCGGCAGCAGCTGCCTCCTCCAGGCAAGGCACAGCCCTCCAGTGGGCCTGGCTCCCCGCTACCCCCTGCTGCCTCCCCCCCACGCCGTCTTCTCCATTTACATGCCCTGCGCTACAGGCAAAATCCGAACTAGGTGTGGCGTCCAAAGCTTTGCACTGAGGCCCCAAATGATCTTAGTCGTTGGTTTACCACCACTGCCCCCCTCCGCCATCACCCACAGCTCCCGAGTCAGAATGGATCCTGCCCCATCGTGGGCTTTTCTGTCTCTGAGACCTCGTCTGCACATCCCAGCTGGCACCCCTCCTCAATAGCACCTCGGAGTCCTCCAGCCCACGGAGCTGGCAGGGCTCCCCGTCCCGGACCCCCGGCATCTGGTGGGTGTCCCATGCTCTGCCCTGGCTCTCTCGTGTTTGCAGAACCGAATTACAAACTCCCCAGAGCAAGTGGACTTGTGCTCTAAATGCCATATTCTCTGCAAGACATGCTCCCGCCCTTGCAGAGAAGAGATGCGCAAGAGGCTGGGATTTGAGGGGCTCAGGACAAACACCCCAAGAGCCTTTGCACAGACAGCAGCCTGTCCACTTAAAACGTGACCCACACATAGGTGCTCTCCAGAAGCAGAGCCGGAGGCTGGTGTCCTTGGGGGAGGGGAGGGAGGGTGGGTCAGAACCGGGGAGCCGACAGTCTCAGCTGGACAGCTGCTTTGGCCTGGTCCTGCGATGGGCACCATCAAGTTCATCCCACCCTGAGGTTCTCCACCCCCATGCTGTTCAGTCATGCTGTACCCCCAAGGCTGGGGTGGGGGTGACGGCTCTGGGTCCCCCACCATCAACACTGGAAGGTCTGACCCGGGGAGGGCTGAGCAGCGAGGGGCTCCACTCCCCCATCTCCCACCGAGAGATTTCCTGCCCCAGGATACAGTTGCCTGAACCAGGCGGGGGGTGGGCCTCAGCCATGTGCCAGCACCCCTTAGCACCCCTCCCAGAGTCACCAACCTGGCTGTGAAGGGGACAGCTGCGGGGGGGGGGGCCTGTGACTGCTCTCAGCAGACCAGCAGGGGCTTGCGGATGGGACCCTGGGACCAGGCTTGAGGTCCGGGGGCTCCTCCACGCTGGGTGTGGGGTGGCCTGGGGGAAGTGGGCCCTTTAAGGCGGCCTTGCAGTGGGTGGTGCCCCAGCCTTGGGCACGCGGAGCCCCGAGTGTGTGTGCTGGCAGCCAGGCGGCCCTGAGTCCAGGCCCCAGCCTTGTCACTGAAGCATGACCCGGGGCCTCACTTCATGTCTCAGACCTCGGTTTATTCACCTGTGAACTGGGCGTGATGAATGAACCGTGAGCTAGGTTCCAATACAGTAACGGGCACACAGCCCAGCCGCCCGCCTGCCGGCAGCGCAGCCCACAGCCCCCCTCGCCCAGACTCTGTGGTCTCGTTTTCATAACCAGGAGGTCTGACCAGACCTCTGGCAAGAAAAAGCAGCCTTCCTAAACCTCACCTGTAAAACGCCAGCTAGAGTGGTCAGACTTGCAAGTCGAGCAGCGAGACCACCAGTGGCATCAGTGACCCCTGCCCGGAATACTAACCCGGAATTTCTGCCCCTGCCGGGCGGGTCACCCAGGCATCTGCATTCCTAGTGAGCTCCCAGGTGAGGCTGACTCCACGCCCAGGGGACCCCACTCCAGCCCAGAGCTGGCCTGGGGCCTGGTATGCTGTGGTACCAGCACTGTCTGCTCAGGAAACCACCCCACCTGAATCCAAAAGCCAGACTCCTGGCCGTGCCACACAGCCCATGAAGATCCGGGCCTCAGCCCCGGCCTCTGGCATTCTGAGCTGTGTAAACGTGCTGAATTATAGGTATCTTGCAAGGGTCCCATACACCTCGCACGCTTTATTTTCCCTCCGAAGCCCCTGCCCATCAGCTGAAGTTCCAAAGCCCAGAGAACCAGCCTGGTAGAAAACGCAGCCCCCACCTCGTCCCAGCCTCCAGGGCCAGGACGGCATTGGCCGAGATGCCTGACCGGGTCCCATGGCCCCCAGAGTGCCCCTCACAGCACCCCCTGGGCAGAGCACAGAGCCCACTGCAGACATGGGCCCCCTGGCCCGGAGAGAGTGCCCTTACCCAGAGCGCTGGGGCAGGAAAAGCCCCAACCAAGGGAACTGCTGGGCATCCCAGAGTCAAAGGGATTTGGAGGGGGAGATGTGCTGAGAGGTCAGGGCTCATTGTGCCCGCTTATCACACCAGGAGACTGAGGCTCAGAGGGACAGCTGCCCAATGTCATCTCCAGAGGATTTGAACTCAGGTTGACTTGATAGCAAAGCCCACCTGGAGAGTCTCAGACCAGGAGGGTCTCAAGCCTGGAGAGTCTCAGACCAGGAGGGTCTCAGGCCAGGAGGGTCTCAGGCCAGCAGGGTCTCAGGCCAGCAGGGTCTCAGGCCAGCAGGGTCTCAGGCCAGGAGGGTCTCAGGCCAGCAGGGTCTCAGGCCAGCAGGTGGCTGAAACACCCCTTCTCTTGACCCACACTTTGCCCACTTCTCCCAGGCAGCAATGCCACAGCCCCAAACCCGTCTTCTCCAGCCCCAACCCTTCTCCCACCTTACCTGGACTGGACCTCGACACGGCCTGGCATGCCTCCTATTGGGTCCCCTCCCTCTGGAGCCTCTGTCCCCTCCCGTCCAGGTGGCTGGACCTGGTGAGGTCCTGGGATGTGGCCACCCGCATTCTCCCACTGGGACCCTAACAGTGACGCGGTTGGATGCCAGGCATGGGGGTAAAAGCCCACGTGACTACCACCCACCCAGAGATGCTGGGAAAGAAATGGGCCTCAGAGAGGGAGGTGGCTGCTTCTCCCGGTCCCAGCTCCCTGAGACAGCCCATGCCTTCCAGGGAGCCACTGTCACTTGAGCCACTCTGAGTGAGTTTGTCCCTTGGACCCAAACACTAGCTGCCTGACACCCCAGCATGGACCCCTGTCCTAGGGGTCTGCGCCTCTGTGTGCCTCTGCGATCCTTTGCAGCAACAGGCAAGTGTCACACTTGGCTGTGAGACCTGTGCTGTATGGGAATCTCCCCATGAGGGTGGTGGACAGTTTACAAAGCTCCAGCCTCTCTTTCCACGGCTGCACAGAACACCCTGCCCCCCACCTTCCTACCTTGTGTGCAGCCGGCCTTAGCGCCCGGAGCAGAGCACACACAGGCCCCTGCATTCCTAGGTGGCCCAGTGCCAGCTCAGGCCCCGGTTGGCGGGCAGAGGGGCGGGTGCACCAAGGAAGTGGCCTCCCCAGAGGTTCTGGGAACAAGTGGCAGAATACACTTCGTCCAGAGTTAAAATGACCACACAGCCATTCCACAGCACAAAGGCCGACCCCAGAGTCTCCAGGCCGGGCAGGACTCTGAAGTGACCAGTGAGGAAGCCAGGGCCACCCAGATGGCCCTTACGATGGGAGTCACCAGCGGCGCTTGAATTAAAAAAAAAAAAGGAGAAAAAGCACCTGCTGTGTCAGGATGGCCAGGGGAGGTGCCCCTGTGGTTCTCTGGACAGGGCACCCTGGTGTCAGGGAGGTGGAAAGGGTCCAGGAGGCAGAGTCCATATGTTGAAGTCCTAACTCCCAGTACCTATAACCATGTGTGCAGACAGGGTCTTTAGAGATGATTAAGGCAATACACACATGAAAAGGTGTTCAACATTGCCAACCAGAGGGGCATGCCCATCAAAGCCAGCGAGGACCACCCCACAGGCATTGGGACAGCTACTCTACAACACAGAAGCAAGTGTCGGGAGGACGTGGAGACCCTGGAGCCGGGCACTGCTGGTGGGAATGTGACATAGTGGAAACTACACGCAGAATTTCCATTTGACTCGTCAATTCCATGTCTGGGCACGTACCCCTGAGAACTTAAAGGGGGTCTCAAAGGGATACCTGGACGCCCACGTTCATAGCAGCATTATTTCCAATAGCCAAGAAGTGGAGGCGACCCAAGTGTCCAGGGATGGGCAGATAAAGAAAATGCGGTCCATCGGCGATGGAATATTACTCAGCCTTAAAAAGGAAGAGAAGCCTGACACGCTGCAGCACGGATGGGCCTTGAGAACACTGTACTGCAGAAAGTCAGCTGGACACGAGAAGACAGCTCCTGTATGATTCCACTGGGAGATAATCAGAGTGAAAGCGGGGACAAAGTAGAATGGTGGGTGCCAGGGGCTGGTGGGAGGCGGAAATGGGGCCATTATTTAATGGGCGCAGAGGTTCGGTTTTAGAGATGAGAGCTCTCTGGAGATGGTCAGTGCTGATGGCTGCACATCATGTGTTTAGATTGTATGTGTGTTTTATCACAGTGGGAAAAAAGGAGACCGTTAGGGTGGGTGTCACCCAATATAACTCATATTCCTATATGAGGAAGCGGCACCAGGGCTGTGGGCAGAGGGGCCGCCGCATGAACAGGCAGGGAGAGGGCAGCGTCTGCAAGCCACGGGGGGGGGGGGTGCCTCAGATCCGGGGCTCCCGGCCCCCAGAACAGGGGGCGGACGGCATTCTGACGGGCAAGCCCCGCAGCCCTAGCAAACTAACACAGGGTGCTCTCTAGCGAGGTGATGCGTGAGCCTCTAGCCAGGTCCTGTGTAAATATGAGAAAGGATAAAAGCCACATTGCTGGGAACATGTAAACCGTGAATTAAAAAAAGCGTCCTCTCCCCTCCTGCAGGACACAGGGAGAGAAGTTTCTGGAGAAACATCAGAAGGTGGTGCCCCAGGGGATACCAGGCAGACAGCAGAGCGGACTGTTAGGAAGCCCCATTCTGCAGAGAACCCGCTGTGTCCCTGGCCAATGCAGGTGCTGGCCGCTGGGAATATCACACCCGGGCAGGAGGCGCAGCTCCCCTGGGCGTCTGAATGGGGCGGCAGAGACGCCCAATCAGCTCTGAGGTGCGTTACCGTAATGAATGAACAGCTGGGGCCATCAGACATTTGAAGAGTTTCCAGCAAGGAAGGGAGAGACAAAAACATACAACTGGACAGGAGGAAGGGGAGGAATTTGGGGGAATCACGGAAAATGCAGCGTGTGGAAGACAGTATCAGGGAAGCTGGAAGTGAAGTCCTTAGAGAGTTATGATCCTGCATCCACAAAGTGAGGATAAAATGCAACAAAAAAGGGAAAAAAATCAGAGAAAAGGAGCTCCTGGAAATTAAGAGGATGACAGCTAAAATAATTTTGGTAAATGAGTTGGAGGATGAATTCAAGAAAATCTTTCAGAAACTAAAACGAAAAGAATCGGTGGGCAAAGCAGTAAGAAATAAAAGCAAATTAGTCACCCATGAGTCACTCAGAAGGCCCCAAATCTATATACTGGGGGTCCCAGAAAGCAGGGAGGGAAAATTACCCGAGATGTAAGATAGGAAAGTGTCCCAGAACTGAAGAATGGGGTGTCCAGGCCGAAGGGCTCACAGACACCCCACACAAGGAAGGAAAAAGACTCACACCAAGACACGGCCCCGTGAGATCTCAGAACTCGCTGAGCGAAGACGGCAAATGCTTCCAGAGAAGAAGAAAAACAGACCGCACGTGAGGTATGGGGCATCAGAGCAGCATGGGACTTCCCAGTGGCCAAGGGCAAACCCTAGGCGTCGGGGAAACGGCCACCCCGCAAAAAAATTCTGAACAAACATGATTTCACTCTAGACTTCTGTATAGCACGTTAACTCAGTGTATCAAGTACTCAAGCCACAGAATCTGCATCTTTCATGCATCGCTTCTCGGGAAGCCACTGCAGGTTGCACTCCCCCAGAATGAGGCGTAAACCACGACAGAGGACGACATGGGGAGATCCAGCAGAACAGGGGAGGGGCATTCCCAGGAAACGGGAGTGAGAGTGGGGGACAGAGATAGGCCTTCTAGCAGACAGTGAAGTAAAATACACAAACGTATAAAATGTAGATCATACAGTTGTACATACAGCTGACAGAAGACCTGGTGGGTTTGCTCATGTGGGGGCTGCACTGAGAGGTATTTTCCTGGGCATTTGGAAGATGGGGAAAGAATTAACCAGTGACTTAAGGAAAACTATGCAATGGAAAAAAATGAGGCAATCAGTACCTCAACCTGTACCTAAAAAGCGCTTATGAGTATGCAGAATCGGCGCTTTGCTTGGCGCGACAGAAAGCAGTATTTAGTCTTTATAATGAAAACAGGGAATATAGGCTTAATAAAAAGTTGTGACGACACTCGAATGGCTAAGGAAGGGCAGAAAAGAGGTTCTAAGAACTGAATCTCCATCAGCCAGAGTCCGGTCAGGAGGAATGGCTAAAAGCAGGCGTGAGCCAAGAAAGCGGGAAGCACGGACTCGAAGCTGCAGTTCTGGCGGCAGCCGCTGGAGAGGAATCAGCGTCCTGCGCGCTTGACTCTAAGCAGGACGTGTCTTTCGCACTAATGGACATCTCCAACGCGAGGCACGGATCACCTCAGAGATTAAACACTTTAAAGGGAAAGGGAAGGCGATGCCTTTGCAAGAAAATTCTCACAACCGTGATGCTTTTCCTGGCCATGGAAACTGAGGCTCAGAGGGGATTTTTTGCCTCGTGGGGAGCTGACCCAGCCTGCCCTGCTCCTCACAGAGGGTGCTGGTCCGGGGAACACTGGCCCCTGTACTGGAAGTCTGGTGAGGGAAACCAGAAAGGGGCAGGTCAGTGGTGTCCTGGGGCAGAGGAGGGGAGCTCCCCTGAGGCGTCGGACACGTGCGGGTGGGAGGCAGCCAGGGCACCCCGACGGGAGCCACTGGGGGTCACGGACACGTCCTTGGGCACTAACAGCCATTCCCGCACAGCAGGGCACTAGCCAGGAAGCCGGCCTGGGGCCAGCAGGGGTCAGCAGCAGCGGACCCGGCGGAGAGCAGCGAACACAAGCCCCCGTTGACTCTCAGGCTGCCCAGACGAGAGCCCTGGGGCGGCGGGGGGCACCGGGACCCGCCCCTGTGGGAGGGGGAGCGTGCAGCCCGTTTTCACGTGCCCTTCCGTGTCCACTGCTGTTCACCACGGGAGGGGCTTTTTAAACCGCTCAGGGTGTTTTTTGAGGTTTACAGGGCGACTGAACACAAAGTAGTGAGATGTCCCTCTGCTCCACACCAGCCCGTCTTCACTGCTGTGCGGCAGCCTCGTCGCGATCGCTGAGTCCACGCAGACGCATGGACTGAAGCGCCTAGTTCACATGGCGGTTCTCGCTCAGAGTGGGACACTCTGCAGGTCCGGACACATGCATGATGCCAGGCGGCCCCCGCCAGACCCACACTGAGCGCTCTCACTGCCCGGGATCCTGGGCTCTGCCGACTCCCCACAGCCTGCCCCTGGCAGCCGCCCATCCACAGCGTTGCCTTTTCCAGAAGGCCATGCAACTGGAACCACACACCAGGGATCTGGCTTCCTGTGGCCGCGTGCCGCAGTCCACCCCCTCTCGGAGGGCGTCTTCATGGCCTCCGAGTTTTGGCGATTACACATAAAGGGGAGGTCTTTCCCCGTTAATAAAAGGGACCTAGGCTCGGAAGAAACATTTCATTTAAGAGAACATCTTCACTAAAACTTGCCTGTCTGCTGCCTTCTCCGCTAAGGGACACCTGGAAAGCCTCCTGGCAGCCTGGTGGTCAGGACCACGGCCACTGCGGCCGCAGGACACCAGGAGCCGAGCGCTCAGGGCAGGCTCTGCCCTTTTGAGCGTCGCACTGGGGCTCAGGGCGGCAAGGGGAGTTCTCCAGGGCTGCGCAGCGGGAGGAGGGGGAGATCTGAGCCTCCCCACTGGGCCACCCCAGAGCTGGAAGGAGCTTCGGGGACCCAGGAGCCGGCCCCCATCACCCACAAATCAGGGAGGCCCATGCGGAGTGATGTCGGTCGACTGGGGCACACCCAGGGCAAGTCCGAGAGGGGGCTGCCTGTAGACACCTGTCAGACATCCCTCCTTCTGGGAGCGTGACAGCCCCGCAGGGTTCCCTCTGGGCCACACTCCCTGGGGACGCCAGCTCTGCTCACCCCTTCATCCTGACCTCACCAGAGAGGACACAGGCTCCTTTCCACACACTGATAGGAGCCACAGCACACCCCACTGTGCAGAGGGCTTCCATGGGGCCAAGGCATGTGGTTCTCACAACAGCCCTATGAGGGAGGCTTGTTCTTGTACCCATTTTACAGAGGCAAAAACTAAAGTGTGATAAAGTTGTCACGTGGCCAAAGTCCTGATGTTGAGGAAGCAGCTGAGCTTGGACCCCGTCCCGTGGGCCTGATTCCCTGGCCCACCTTCCGGACAATTCTTCCCTGCTGTCCCCCTGAAGGGTAGGGAAGCAGACTCCGGCTGGGCCTCGCTGCAGCCCCCCGGGCTGGCGGCCCTCGCCCCCGTGCAGACCCCGACTGGCACAGAGGACTCACTCTGGAGCAGGCAGTGGGACAGCACCGGATTGCAGCGAGGAGGCCTACTGCTTCTGACCCCCGGGCCAAGCTCTGGGCTCCCGCCGGGGAGGGTTCAGATGTGCAAGCTGAGGACCTGGGCACCGCCTGCCAGCTTCCAGATTTTAGCCCCATGTCCTCTCAGGCCTCAGGGAGCAGGGACAAACCTTGTCCCCCATCCCCAGCTGCCTCTGAGTCTCCCTCTGGGCATAGACAGGGGAGTCAGGAACTTAATGAAGCGCAGAGGGGGCACCACCCCGAATCTGCTGTCTGGGGACCACCTTTCCTGCACCCACACTCTCCTCTCTGGTCCCCCAGCAGACAGTCGATAGCCATCAAAGCTTGCACAAGTGACCTAATTCAGCTGTGCCTCAGTTTTCCCTCCTGGCAAATGTGGATATTGTGATTGTCCCCAGTATCAATAGGCTTGTTGTGAAAATAAATGGATTTGTATTTGCAAAGCACGTCAGGTGGTGCCAGGCCCGTAGCAGTCACTGTGGTACATGCGTCAGGAGGCCTCCACGGTCCAGGCAGAGAACAAGCCGAGTGTGGCACCCGAGGGCTCCTGATAAGTGGCGGGCGGCCACTTCAGATGACTGCCCGCCTCCAGCCCCCACCTTCTCGGGAAGTCCCGGCCTCTCCTGCCGGCTCTGCTCATGGCATGGTACACACGCCCCCAAACACGCCAGGGCCGCTGCTGAGTGCCCAGCCTGTTACAGCCCCACAGAGACCCCGGGGGCGCCTGTTATAGCCCCTCTCGCAGGTGTACACCAAAAAGAAATAAAAACCTAGGTCCACACAAACACTTGCCCGTGGAAGTTCACAGCAGCATTACCCGCAGCAGCTAAAAGGTGGAAACAACCCAAATGTCTATCAGTGGATGACAGGAGAGACACAAGGGGGTAGTACTCGGTTGTAAAAGGGTGTGGAGCGCTGACACCCGCTACAGCGTGGACGAACCGTGAAAACATCATGCTCAGGGAGAGAAGCCAGACATGAAGGCCCATGTGACATAACGCCAGCTGTGCGGAGTGTCCGGAGCAGGAGAGCCCGGAGACAGAGGCAGGGCTGCGGGTGCTGAGGGGGAGGGGCACTGCGCGGACGACCGCAGGGGAGGTGCAGGCGCCCCCAGACCGGGCTGGAGGCCCACCTCTCCAGCTGGGGCCTGATGTTCAGGGACCCCGACACTCTCCTGGGGCTTCTAGCACCCCCAGCTCCTCCTTCAGGGCCCAGCCCCAGACTGGCCGTACAGCTCTGTGAACACACCGCAAATCACAGAATTGCGTACTTTAAACGGGTGAATTGTACGGCAAGCAAAGCCTATCAATAAACTATTAAAAATAAAGCCTCAGGTTCGGGGAGCCGCATCTGCGGTCGGAGCAGCGGCCACGATGTGAAGCGGCTCCGGCCTCCCTCTGCCCCGGGGAGGGTGTGAGGGCTGCTGCCTACGTCCTGACGGACACCGCAGCTAGCCTGCCCGCCCCAGTGGGGACACACCTCCGCCTCCTGTGAACGCCGAACAACAGCCCACCCCTGGCTATGGGGCTCCGTGGGGGGCTCACAGCCCAGGATTTCCCAGAAAGCGGGCCCTGCAGCCCCAGGGCCCACAGCGTGGATGGATTTCCAAGCTGTGCCCCAGACCTCCCAAACACCCCCGAATCTACCTAGAGGCCCAGCAGCCCATGCAGTGGGGAGGGCTTGGGTCAGGACCCCCACAGGGTACGGAGCTGGAGTCCGGTTCAGATGCGACGTGCTCCCGAGGGATGGGATCACCGCACAGGCCCCCATCTGGGGCCTGCAGACTCCCAGGGGGTCTGTGGTGGAAGCAGGGGTCCTGGGGAAGGGAGTTACGTCCTTATTTTTACTACCCTACCCAATATCTAGACAGACCCAGTGCCCACAGCCCCGCGCCTGCCCTGCGGCGCCCAAGGACACTGGCTCCGAGCAGGCCTGGGCACAGGACAGGAGCTGCTGCCGGGGCAGGAGGGGCTCGGAGGGCCCCACAGGCCTCTCCGGGGCAGCACCTCTGAGAAGGGGCCAGGAGGGGCAGCAGGCCTGGCTGGTGACCAGCAGCCGGCACAGACCCCTCTGCCTGTGCCCCTCTGATGGCTCAGTGTCCTCCCTGCCACTCCCCCTGCTGCCAGCCAGCCCCCCCTGCAACCTTGTGCCCCCAGGGGACCAGGCAGGGTGTCATCCGGACCCCAGGGCACATCTGGGCAGGGGCAGGTCTCTGGCTAAACCACCTCCCAGCCCCACCCCGGCTCCTGGTTACTGCATGGGCTTCTGGGCTTCTCCAGGTGGGGTCTGACATGAGCACTGGAGACCCTGAACTCTCCGTGGGGGCCCCCAGACCCTCTCCCACCAGGTCCTCCCTCAGGCCCCAGCTCCCAGTGCCTCAGAGCGCCTGGCCAGACCCTAACCCATTCACCACCCCACCGGGAGAGCTGCCT
Source organism: Phataginus tricuspis (assembly GCA_029783875.1). Classification (NCBI taxonomy): domain Eukaryota; kingdom Metazoa; phylum Chordata; class Mammalia; order Pholidota; family Manidae; genus Phataginus; species Phataginus tricuspis. Next base: position 1,740,561 of record JAQQAC010015468.1, read on the forward strand.
TCCAGAAACCTGTCACAGCCCCGGCTGGCAGGCCCCCAAGCTAGGTTTTCTGGAACCTTCCCTCAGCCATCACCCAGAGGCCTTGAGGGGCAGACCGCCACCCTTGGATGACGTGATCGAGACCATGGTTAAATGAGAGGGAACGGGTCCCAATGCACCCACACCCCACACCCCCTCAGAGGCTGAGTCAGTCCCCCCATTGCAGCTCCATCCTGTGCTCCCCGCTCTGGGGTCTGGCGGGGCTCCAGAGCTGCCCCGTGCCCAACAGCACCCAACTGAGAGTGTGTCCCGCTCCTCGGACGCCCCCAAGCCTCCCCACAGCCTCTTCAGCACCTTCCCGCCACCCATGGGGAGGGTCCGCCCTCCCTGCAGCAGGCCACATGGTTGCTCCTGCACACGGGCTCCTGGGGTCTGGGTCCACTGCAGGGCCTCTCCACCCCAAGGTAGCTCTGGATGCGGGCACAGGAAATCATCTCCTGTGCCTTGTGGGTGGGGAAGTGAAGGCAGGGGCTGCAGGCCTCGGGAAGGGAGAGGCACTGAGGGCATTCAGAAGCCCAGTGCTGACCCCTGTGGCCTGGATTCACACGCTCAGAATCAGCCCCGACACACGCAGCTTGCCTGGCTTGGGGTCTGGGCCTGGGCTCCGTCTGCAGGATTTCAGGGTGGAGGAGTGTCCCCTGTTCTGCTCCACCAGGCAGACGAAGGCCGACTGCACTTTAGTCACAGGAATTGGGGCCCAACCGAAACAGACCCCCATGGCTTAAACTCCCCCGGCTCTCAGGGGCAAGGAGCGGCACTGGACAGGGGCCCCTTGAAACGCCCCATGCTTCAGGGACCCGGTTTCTATCGAACGCTCCTCACAGTCCTGAGAGGCCAGCACAGGGTTGGCAACTGGGGCGGGGTGTCTGCCCAGGACATGGGGACAGCCCTGCAGCTACCCCTGCCTCTGCGGGAGGACTGCACGGCCCCAGGGACGGCTCCCCCTCCATGCAGGCCTCAGGGGTCTGCGGGCAGACTTAGGGGAAAGGCCTGAAGGCCGGCACAGGACTCCTGCAGTGCCAACAGCAAGACGGCAGCTTAAAACGAAGGGGGAGAGGGAGAGGCCCCACAGTGGGGAGAGTTCGCGCTGCCCCCCTCCCCTGTCCCCTCCAGCCCTCCTCCCTGCCCGTCTCCCCACAACTTCCTCCCCTGGCTGGCACATCCTGCCCTCTCCCGCTCCAGCTGACAGGGCACTGACCTGTGGCACCTCATGGCCACCCCTCCTCTAGCTCCAAGAAAACCCCGACCTCTGCTTTATTTCCACCACGTTCTCTTGGGGCCCACGGCCCATTTCCTCCAGGTCGGGCTCGGCCACTCCGCCCCCAGGCAGGGACCTCTGGTCCCCACTCTGTTCAGGCCCAGGGAGACATGGCCGGGCCGTGGGCCAGAACCTTCATCCCCAGTGGGTTTGCCTGCTAACAACCAAGCTGGTTCTGTGCAGACCCAAAGGGCCAGGCTGTGGCCCCCATGGCCCAGGAGGGTCTAGCCCTGCACATGGCCCCTCGTGTCAGGCATGGCCACAGTCCCAGCGGTTCCTCATACTTCCTGGGGTGGCCCAGCTCTCTCTGCCCAGCCACTCCCCTGCCATCCTCAGGGTTCTGTGGGTAAGGCACCGCGAAAGGCGTTCTGGATCCCTGGACACCCATCTGGTCTCCCTGTTAGCGCTGGTCCCGCCCCCTCCATCCTAGCAGCGTTAAAAGGAAGGCCATGTTAGGAGACGGTTGATGGGGCCGCCCTCCCCCTGCCCCCCAACCTGCCCTTCCCAGTCTAATAAGCACCACATCACCTGGGGCTCTTCACCAGGCACACAGTCGCTCGATCAGTCCCTGTGTGGGTCCCAGCTTCCCTGGAATCACCCTGCTGTTCCCTCCAGGTGGCAAAACAGGCCCCAGACCCAGCCCTTAAAGCCTGTGTCCAGCAAGAACCGGACATGCTCACCTGACCTCTTCACCAGGGGCGGTGGCCCCAGTTCCATCAAGTCCCTTATGAGCACCTCCTGTATGCCTGGCACAGAGCGAGGTACCCAACGGGGGAGGCGGCAAGCAGACTGGCACCTGGGGTGGTCAGGACTCAGGCACTGGAGGGTAAGTTGCCGGGATATCCACACTATATAACAACCTACAACTCCACGATAAAAAGACCAATGACCCAGTTTTAAGGAGGGCAAGGATCTGAACCCACATTTCTCCAGGGACACACAAAGGGCCGAGAAGCCCATGAAAAGACGCTCAGCACCACGAGTTGTCAGGGAGATGCACGTCAAAGCCAGATGCCCCTTCTCACCGGCAGGACGGCCAAAGTCAAGACAGACACTAACAGGTGCTGGCGAGGATGCAGAGCTGGAACTGCGGGAGCAGCTCTGCAGATAGACCAGCAGCCCCTCAAGGGTGCCAGGCGACCCAGCCATCCGCCCCCAGGGATCTGCCCGGAGGATAGGAAATGCATTCGCACTGACCCGTACACGGATGTTCACAGCAGCCAAAAGGCAGAGTCAGCCCAAAGGGATAGAGAAACAAAAGTGTGCTCTGGCCACACAGCAGAACGGTGTTCAGTCTGTAGAGGAACAAAATCATGACGGCCCAGATGAACCCTGGAGCCACGGTGAGGCGGGAGAAGCCTGTCACAAACGGCCACACAGCGCAGGACTCCCCGCAGGTGAGACGTCCAGACGGCGGGAAGCGGCGCGGTGGCCGCCAAGCGCTGGGGGAGGGGTGGGGGCAGGACTGCTGATGGGGACACGGTTTCTTTTCTGGGTGATAGGGAATGTTCTAAAGTTAGGTTGTGGTGACAGTTGTATGACTTTATGAACATACTAAGACCTGCTGAATTGTACACTTTCAAGGGATGGATTTCATAGCATGTAAAGTGTATCTCAAGAAAGATGATACCAAAAGCAGTCACATTGCTCTGTCTGTCTCTGCGGTGCAGGTGTGCAGTGGTCAGGGGAAGTGGGGGGTATGGAGGGCAGGGTGGGTGCCACCACTGGCGTTTTTACAAAGCTTAGAGCAGCAGCTTATCTGGGGGCACCTGCGTGCACCAGGCATGTCCCCAAAACCTCCCCTGGTCTCACGTTCAGCCTCCAGCGTGGCCTCCTGTGGGCTGTACCAAGGAACTCGGTCCTAAGCTGTGGGATTCCGTGGCTTCTGGAGCCTGAATCTTCCATGTGACTCGGCCAAGTCACTCCATCCCCCAGCCGGCGTTTCCTCATCTGTACAGTAGCTGTACAAACCTGGCCTCACAGGGTGGTGAGCTGATACAGTGACCCACTGGAGGACATGGCCAGGACAGGCTGGCACTGAGGCCTGGTCCCATCTTTGCTCTGCTGGCCCCGGGTCCATCTCCATCCTCCCAGCTGTGCCCCTGGGGCTCCTCTAGTCCTGGGTGTGCCTCCCCCTCCAGCACCCTTCCCTCCCTGACCTTCAACACCACCTCCCAGCAGTGATGCTCTGTTTAGATCCAGACTCACCATCCCATTGCACCCCTGCCACCTCACCCACCCGAATGCAGTTTCTCACACTGAACACATTCCAAATGCAGCTCTCAGCCCCCACAGCCACCGCCCCCAGGGGCCCCTGTGTCTTAAATGGGACCCTCAGGCCTCCAGTTCCTGGGAGCTGTCTGTCCTAGCCCACGCCCTCCCACATAGCCCACCCCTAAACCCTCAGGGTTCTGGTGTCCCTGTCTAGATCCAGGCTGTCATCCTCTCTTCCCTGGACACAAGCACCCTCCCGGGGGCCCCCAGCTTCTACTCTGCCTTCCCCATCCAGCGGCCAGAGTGACTATCTAAACATACGGTACAATTATCACACAGCCCGGCAACTGCACCTCTGGGCGTTTAACCCAGAGAAATAAAGACTTATGTTCAGACAAAAGCCTTGACATGCACAACAGCCCCAAATCGGAAATCCCCAGGCGCCCCTGAAGAGGCAGAGGGCGAAACCAGCTGTAGCCCGTCCACACGGCGGAACTGCGCCAGCAGCGAAAAGAAGGGGCGCTGTGGCGCCCACCGGTGAGCTCCCGGGAAGTCAGTCCCGAAGCCTACACGTCGTGCGCTTCCGCTTTCAGAGCGCTCCCAACAGGAGAAAGGACAGAGACGGAGAGCACAGGGTCGCCCGGGGCCGAGGAGGGACGCGGATGGTGCGAGGAGGGCTTGGCTGCAGCAGGGCGGCGGAGGGGTCCCTGCAGTGAGCGGGGCGGCGGAGGGGTCCCTGCAGTGAGCGCACTGTGGGCGCCCACATCCTGGCAGGAACACAGTGCTGGAGATTTGCACAATCTTACCTATTATTCTCACAGCTGCATATGGAGAGACGACCACCTCCCAGTAAGAGGGTTAATGGCTGGAACACAAACGCCAGATAGCTCACCGCCGGGCCCAGCCTCAGCGCCCTGCCCAGCCACTGGCTACTCCGCTTCTTTGAATGGGCAGGGTTCTGGCCGCGCCTTTAACCGCGCTGTTCTCCATGCCGGCCTGTCTGTCTCCACGCGACTGTCCCACCCACCCCGGCTCTCCGCGGATCTGTCCTTCATTCATTCCCCCAACCATGATTTCTGGAGCTCCGCCTGCCTCGTGCACTGTGGCTGGGGCCCGAGGGACCCAACACACCCACCTGCAGCCTGCAGCCTCCAGGAGCTTCCAGGATGGGGAGGACATGCCACAGAACCTAGTGAGTGCAGAGCCCAGCAGCACGTGTGCACGGGGGGTCCAGGGGTACAGAGGGGTCTGCGGAGGGGAGTCCCACACCTTGCAAGCCCGCAGATCACCCTCACCATCCTGGCTGGTGTGCAGGTCAGCTACTGGTTTTTCCCCAGAGCGCGGCATGAACAGCAGAGCCTCTGAACTCAGCAAACACCTGGGTGGGGGCCCCAGGCTGGGGAGTTGGGGGAGGGCGTATGGGGGGAGGGGGGAGGAGGGAAGGTCAGGCACCGGTGGCTGCAGCTTCCAGGCGGCCAGTGGGCTTTGCTCCGCCAATCGGCTTCCACAAAGGCAGCCTGCACTGGTCTATGGCAATGCCTACAGAGAGGCCCCAACCTGGTATGTCCAAGGGCCCTCCTGGCCTCCCTTCTACCTGAAACGCACCCCACTGAGAATCCCTCCTGGGCTCCCAAAATAAGACCAAGTCCCCATCTCCCCACCAATGCCTCCTTCTGATAACAGGCTGCGCTCCTGAGGTCAGCTCAGCGGGGAAGAGGTGCTGCTCAGGGCCACCTGCCTCGGGTCCTACTGGAGGTCCTGCGCTCTCTGCCGGGGAGCCTGTCCAGGGGGCCTGGGCGCGAGACAGAGGCACTGACCACAGGCCCAACTCGCACTGCCCACCCAGGCTTCGGCTCCCCACCTGTGCAGTGGGGACCATGCTCTCCTCCAGGCGGCCCGGGCAGCTCCCAGCTCACCCAGATACTGGTAGAAGCTGACAGTCAGGTCCCTGCTGAGCTGGGGCCGCAGAGCAGGACGAGGAAGGTCCGCACATCAAATGCTGCATGGAAGGGCAGGCCTGTGTGTCCTCAAGAGGACCTGGGGGGTCTGGGGCATCCAGAGAGAGGAAGAGTGTCTCCCCAGGAGAGGAGGGACAGGGACAGGCCAACTCCACCCACGCCTGGCCTGTGTTGGATCCCTGGGCCTGCAGGTGCCCACTGGCTCCTGGGTTCCTGTCTCCCACTCGCTGGGCTCCATGATGCCCGCCTCGGTATGCTTAGGCCCCCGTGGAGGGCAGAAGGGTCCTTATTCTGGGGTCCAGGGAGTCTCAGGGAGTCTGTGAGCTCCCAGAAGCACTCACAAAGCATCGCTCATAGGCAGGGACTTGCACGTGTCCCGGGAGAGGACCCACAGCTCCGCCGCCATCTCAGAGGGGCCTGGGGGAACATGGAAGTTCATGAATTGCTGGGCAAAAGCCCACCCCAGGCCCAGGTTCAGGAGAGCACGTCCTCTGCTTTACTGTGGACTCTGGGCTCCTCCTGGGGCCTCAGCTTCCTCCACTGTAAAGCAAGGGGGTGGCTGAAATGGTCACCCCATCAGGAAATGCCACCGTGGGACACTGCTGGCAGGTCTGGGCCCGCTGAGCCCCGCCGCCCACCAGCCCTGGGACACCATCAAAGCACGTGACGCTGAGGGCTTCTCGCTTCTCACCTCTCACATGGGAGCACTAGCTCACCTCCAAGTGCTGTTTGAAGGACTAACAGAAATAACACCTCTGGTAAAGTGCACAGATCAGTCCTCATGACAGAGTAGACGTTTGAAACTGTGAATACCCTTCTTTCTAAGGAATCTCCTTGGCTTTGGGATTCTAGGTTATCACGTACGGGCTTTGGGGCTTGGGAGTCTGCAAGACATTGTAGTGGATTGAAGGGTGTCCCCCCAAAAGACATGTCCACGTCCTTCCCCTGGTACCTGTGAACATGCCGTTATTCGAAAAGGGCCTGTGCAGACACGGTGGAGTTAAAGACCTTGAGAGGAGTTCATCCTGGATTCCGGCTGGGCCCTAAATCCAATGACAGGCACCTGCCTTATTGGAGACAAAGAGGAAAGGGCCTCGACTCAGAAAAGGCCGTATGGCGACGGGCGGAAACGCCGGTGCCCCTACCCTCGCTCTGACAGAGCTGTGCGGGCACGGCCTTGTCTGCTTCGCTGTTTGAAAATGGGGCTCAACATCTATTTCATGAGCCACTCGATCCAGACTTTGAAGAACTCTGTCCAGAGCAGCAGCTCTCAGCCCTGCCTGCCTTCGCCATCACCCCAGGCCAGCATGCCCCCCGCCGGGACCCCGGCTCCTGGCAGCTCCTTCACTGAGGCTCCCCCAGCGGCTTGGATGTGACTGCCCTCATCCTGAGCGGCTATCAGAATCACCCGCACAGTTTTAAAAAGAATTCGATTGCCCACGCTGCGCCCGGACCCCCTAGCCAGCCTCTCCAGGAATGGCCCAGGTGTCAGCATTTTTCAAAGCATCCAGGCTAGAGCTAAAGTGGTGCTTCCTGCATGCAGACCTTGGGTGTCTCTCAAACATCTGCACTCTGACCCCTCAGGTCTGCAGTGGGGCCTGAGACTCTGCATTTCGGACGGTCTCCCAGGGACCATGCTTGGTGTTCCACTGTAGTGCAGGGGATTAAGAGGTGCTGCCTGGAGCTGTGGTCCTAACAGTGGGGTTCTCCGACCAGCACCCACTAAATCTGGTGAGGGTGACGTCTCAAGCCCAGAAATTCAAGGGTGGGGCCAACAGTCTGTTTAACAAGCCTTCCAGGCAATTCTGATGCACCCTCAAGTTTGGGGTGTGCTGGCCAAGCAGAACAGGGTGGAGGGCCGACACCCGCCCAGCTCCAGCGGTCCATCCGCAGCAGAAACGGACCCTGATCTCTGCTGGAGGTCACCAAAGGCATCAGGGGTCCCCCCTGGGTCCCCGTTAATAGCTGTGACGTGCCCAAGGCGGCGGGAGGTGGCACCTGTGGGCAGGGAGCAGGTGTCCTGACTCCATCATGGAGGTGAGACTCCTTCAGAGTCAGCCCCTCCAGCGTCTTGGGGTAACGGCTCCCCAGCCACCACCACTCACACCCAGCTCAGGTGCCCTCTCTCATGGGCCACCCATGCTGCTCACTCAGGGACACATGCGTCTCTCCTTCCCTGCTCGGAACTCTCACTGTGCTGTTTCTGTTCAGGAGCCCCAGAGTCTGGCATGAGGCACCCCTAATTATTTTAGACATTTTAGTTTTGCATCCAGACTGTGTATTCTCTTTGGTAGAAGTCAGTCCTGTCATCCTGTCTCCAACATTTTATTTTTTGTTCATTTTCTTTCAACAGCCTACACCACCTCAAACATGTGCAGCACACACAGCGCTACACACCCAAGGTGTTTGTCCCCAAAACCCATACACTGAAATTCTAACTCCCAGTGGGACGATGTTAGGGGAGGGGCATGTGGACGGAGCCCTAGGGACAGAATTAGTGCCCTCACCACGGAGACCCCAGAGAGCTCGTCCGCCCCGTCCACCATGTGAGCACACAGCAAAGTTGGCCGTCTGCGGCCCAGAAGCCGCCCTCCGGACGCCCGATCTGTCAGCACGTAGGTCTCGGGCTTGCAGCCTCCTGCCTGTGATACGGAATGCTGCTGTTGGTAAGGCCCTCGCTCCGTGGCGTTCCATTAGAGCAGCCCAAACAGACTAAGGCCCATCGGCAGGCTCAGCAGATAGTCTCAGGCTGCAGATAGCTTCCCTGAAGGCGGCCTGAGCGTTCTGTCTTTGCGCCTTGAACACAGTAGCGACTCAGTGTCAGCTTCCCAATGACTAAATGAACCAGGCCGAGGAAAAGACAGCAGTACGGACACAGTGAGCTGGTGTTAGAAACTCCACAAAAAACCTGCCCATTACATGGTGCTCCACACGGTCCACTGGCCATGCCGGCTTCACACCGCCACCATGTTACTGCTCCATTGCCCATTTTACCCAACAATACCTGTCTTGGGCACGTAAAACACTGGCAGAGTCTCTTGTGAGCAGGGATAGAGTCAATAACAAAATATAACAGACCAGAGAATCATATACATATAAAGAGTTTTAACATGAGGTTGACCCACTGACATGAGGGCCTTAGGGAGACCTTCGCCTTAACTGTCCGTGTCCGGTTCTGAATCCTTGAGATGACACGGCTGTGCAAAATGATGATGGTGACAGAAATTACCAAACGTTACTTTATCTGCACAGTCCATTCCACAAACTGAGCGAGCACTGCGTGCCAGCACTCCAGCCACACGGCACGCAGCGGCGACGGCCACAGACACACACCCCTTCCTGCGAGAAGCTTACGCTCCGCACAGCCCCATCCAGCAGGGCCTTCTGTGGTGGAGATGTTCTGTCTCTGCGCGCCCAGTGGTGGCCACCAGGTAACTGGGGGCTTCTGTGCATTTCAAATACAGCTCATGTGACTGAGGGGCTGAATTTCTAAATTTTATTTCATTGTGATTCAAATAGCTACATGTGGCCAGTGGCCACTATTATGGGCAGGGTTGGTCTAGATAACTAATCCATTGATACCAATTTTAAGGAGAATGGTGGCAAAATAGCCTTTCACCGTCTGCTACCAACACAACATCCCTTCGCCTGCCTTTGGCTGGGCACTTAACGATCCCTGTGCACCCGCGGGACCTGAGCACACAGCCTGGGGCAGAGAGGGGCCCCAGACTGCAGAGCAGAGCGGCTTCTGCGAGTCTTACTAGAGGGCCCCGCCAGAGCCCACCTCCACTGGCCAGGAGGTCACCGGGGGACACCTGCGAAGCACTCTCAACTTTTTCAGAAAAGACTGACAGCACCTGGGGGGAAAACGGGCAGCCACCCTCAGCAGCGGCACTCCTCGGGGTGTGGGGCCCACTCCTGGCAGATAGGGAGCGGGCAAGCGCCCTATTGGAGGGGTCAGGGCCAGGCTGGAAGAAGTGGCCTGGAGGGGAGCAGACCACGGCTGGCCGGCAGCCCTGGCCAGGAGGGCGGGTGCTGTCCATGGTGCTGCAGGCACCACTCCTCCCCCCAGTTCTCGAGGGCCCACCAGAACCTGCGGTCTAGCCCACACGCCTGGTGTCAAAGCCAGGACCCCGGCCGCGCTCACCTTCACCTACCGCGCGGCCAGGAAGCTACAACTTGGAAAGGCAGCTGGTCCAAGAGGGACAGACCACCATGGGAAATTCAAACAAGGACCGTCCCTCTTCTAGACAGCCTGTTGTCATTTAAGGACAGAGTGAGTGTTATACACAGAATTATCAGCTCGGGGTTGACAGAGTTATCTTTTGAGTCATGGACGCCTGGGGGAAATTGAGAAAGAAAGAGTCTTAAAGAAAAATAGCAGAGGTCACGGCCCTCCCCCAGGGCCACCCTTACTCTTGACTTTTCTGGGGCCTTCTCCCCAGCCTGGTGTCCTCAGAAGAGCTGGCCACAGTCCTCTTTCCTCGGGTGAGCAGCGCTAACTGTTAACCCAGCTAGGGCTACTCTACTTTCAGAGGGTGCAGACCGTCATTCCCCACCAGCTCCTGGCAGCCTTCCTGATATAAAGCCCGGCGATCGCCCCAGGGCTGGGCTGGGTGAAGGAGTCTTAGGCAACACTTCTTTCTCAGCTGTTACTGGCAACAAAGAGCTAGTTACTCGCTTCTCCCTCGCAGAGCCTTTCCCCTCCCCAAAGTGGCTGGAAGAAAATCTCAGAGGAGGCGCTTTTACCTCGAAAGCCCAGGGCTTCTTTGTTTCTGAAATGCGTTCCCCCAGGCGCCATGTCCTGCTGACGGGCCCCGGGCATTTGTACTTCTTTTAAGAGAGCTTACTTTCACACATACATGGTCAAGTACCAAAAATACGCCCAGCGGATGGTTATTTTGTTCAGGTGAGGGTCCCCCCCCCCCCGTAAAAGGGGCATTTAACTGCATAAACGTGTTTAAAGTAGGAGGAAAGCCTACGGCTCCATCTGTAACCCGAGCTGTCCCCCCCCAGGCCCGCACCCTCCCTTTATAGGAGCAACTGCCTCCCAGGAGCAGGAACCTGGAGGGGTTTGGAGCACTGGCGTGCAAACAAGGCTGGGAGGCTGCACGTGGCTGTGTTTTGGGGGACGGGGTAGAACCGTCTCTGGGTGACAGGTGTATTATGCGTGTGTGTGCACGCGCAGGCGCCAAGGGATCTGAATTCTGACTGTGGGCGTGTGTGATTTGTGGGGGCCGAGGGATCTGGGCCGGTGAACGGAATCCGTATATGAGGGGGAGAGCCGGGTGTGTGAGATGTGACTCACATCTTTCAGGCTGTGGGAAGGTTTATTTGTGGGGGTAACGTGTGGTCCAGTGGGTCCTGCGTACGTGCACCCAGGAGGAAATATTCATCTGTGCGGCCAAGTGCAGGAGTCCAGCGAGTGGAGAAGAGCCCAGGCGTCTCGGCAGGACTGCGGAGCGTGTGCCTGGGCGTGTGTGCTTGCCTGCAAGCTCCGGGTGCTGCTCCCAGGAGAGAAGAGGACGCCACAGTGGGTAGGCTGGCACCAGGGAGTTTAGAGACATGTTCCACGCAAAAGTGCAGGCTCTGAAATCACCGTCCGGAGCCTGAATTCTGGGGCCGCTCAGAGCTCATCAGCCAAATCACCTGGCTTCTCTGAGCCTCCAATTCCCAACGCTGATGATGGAAGCGATGAGGAAAGCGGCCCCTAGAGGCATAGGGACGAGGGGCTGTAAGTCATGCAAACCACTTGCCAAATGCTTGGCACATAGTGAGTGCTTTATAGGGTGATCTGTTATCATTTTCATCACCACTGTCATGTCTGGCTATTAGCTCTAACAGTGACCATTGTGAGTGACATTAATTGCATGTGAACTGTAATAACAAAATAGTGATAAACAATAACGAAGGCTTACCATATTCCTTACCGTTACATATGCATAGCCATGTACACCGCCTCAATTAAACCCAGGTTAATACTTTAGAGATATTATTGGTGGCCCTTTGGACAGATGAAGAAACAGAGATGCTCAGAGAAGTTAACTAACTTGCCCAAGATCACAGAGCAAAGGCCCAGCCAGGACTCAAGCCCAAGGACTGTCAACTCCGCAGCATGTACTCCTGCCCCCCATGCCCCTGAGCCTCACCATCTCCATGGGGTCACCCCACACACTGTGGAAGCCTGTGGAAGATGCTCAGCTCAACTCAAGCGAGCAGCGCCCGCCTCGTGCCTGGGGGAGGATGAACCTGCAGGAGGAGGAGTTGGCAAAAGTGCCCCCAGCTGAAATGGATTCCATACCAACTCCAGCAGAATGTAGAATACATTTGCCATTTGTGCATTATTCATGAAAATCGCCATTTCCCCAAGTCAGCACTGCCAGCGGGCCTGAAATCGGGAGCTTTGCTGATTCCTGCCCAATACTCCCGCCCTTGTGCAAAGGAAAAGTTGGCTTGGCGTCAGGACCATTCCGGCTTTGCAGGCTCTCTCTGAAGCAAGCCCCGTCCCTGCCCGCAAGCTGACCGGGAGAGACCCACCGTTCTGTTCTGCGGGATTCCAGCTCGACTCACCCGGGGTACTGCTTGAGGGCACGCACTTTTTAACAATCACCGCGTGCCAGAAAAGTGACCCCAGATGTCTGGGCCTGATTATCCCAGGCCAGGAGGGTCAGTTCGATTTTCTGCCATGCCATCAACAAAAGGGACCGGTCGGCGCCCTGCATCTGCATGACGGCGTCCGTCGGCACACAGGTGGTGCGATGTGGGGAGAGGGGGCTCCACCCCAGACAGATGGGAGTTCAGACCCTTGACTCTGCCACCAAAGGCTGGGGGCTCTGGCCTGTCACAGGGACCCCGAGGCTGCTCTGGTCCCACCTGTAAAATGGACACATCCCCCCACCCCCGCCTGTGAGGCTCCAGTAGGATGGTGCAGAGGGGGGAGCTCAGGGAGCGGGACGCTGTGTGACTGGCTGGACGGGGACAGAGACCCAAGGACACTGATCCAGTGAAAGAAGCAGTTCTCACATCAACACACCAGACCTAGAGCACAGCCAACCACAGAATCAGATCTTCCCCCGAGTAATCACGACAAAATTTACCACCCTTTTCTCTAAAATGGAAGCTCCAGGAGGGCCTTGCTCGCTGCTGTTTTCCCAGAGCCCCCAGAGCGCCTGCTTATCATAGGCATTCAGGAGACATTTGTTGCATGGAGGACAGAATTCCATGGGCCCCCAAAGATGTCAGGAGAAGATGGGCAGACTGGCATACGGACCCCACGCTCAGCTGTTCTGGGGAGTCCATGGGGGCCAGGCTCCCCTTCTCCCCGTGCTCCTGCAGGAGGCCAGCCTGTCAGGGCACAGAGCCACTTTCCTGGCTCTGACACAGCTGGCATTACCTCTGGAGTGCCAGGGCAGCAACTGCCCTGGTCTCCTAGAGAGCCCAGCTGGGAGCGCCAGACTGCTCAGCCACCCACCGCAGCCGCCCACATCTGCTGCCTAGGCCTCACCATGCCCACACACACACACACACACACACACACACACACACACACACTCGCACGCCCACAGCCCAGAACCCAGCGAAGGCAGTCTGCTAGCCTGGCCCCGGAGCCCCAGGGTCAGGGAAGGTCTCCAACCTGCTCCATGAAAACAACAACAGCCCAGAAGAGGCCACCTGGGACCAGGGCTGGGCACTGCTGTGACAGGCAGGCGTGTTATATAATTAACTGCCCCCCGTGCCTCCTCCCCTTCAAGTGATAATGAACGCTGCCTCTCTGTTGCATAAGCCAAAATAATAATCACTCTCCAGCCCCCCACCCCTCCTGGATGTGCCCAGGGGAGCAGGTGCTTAGCGCTTGCTTCATGAGACTCAGAGGCAGGCAGGGAGAAGACCACATGTACACTCGTGATTTTCATGCCTAGCAGAAGCACGCAAGTCATGCTGTGCCCCACGCCTTTCCCAGGCACCCATGCCTGAAAAATTACCAAGCCTCCAGAGCCACTTCTAAGGATGAACTCTAGGATGGGGTAGGGGGCATCTGAGAGCAGGTGTCTTTGGGGTCTGGCTTCCAAGAACAGTAAATGTTCCATGCCTCTCAGATGCACGGAGGAGTGGGTACTGGAGTGTCTGGGACAGGTTGCAGCCACAGAGCCAGCCACAGTAGTGGCGGGCGGACAGCTCTCTGGCTTCCACCAGCTCAGCCCTGAATGTGGTGGCATCTAGCATGAAGGCACAGAGCATCCCCTAAACTAATGGTGGAAATGATTCAGCCACTGAAAGGCGAGATTCCTGGGCTCTCGCTAAACAGATGGGCCTCCCTCGTGCCCTCCCTCCCTCCGGCAGCCGGCCCCCACAGCGCTAGCTGTGTCCAACCACCTAGAAGTTTATTGCCTAGCTGTGTTGGTGTGGATTCGGTACCCCCGCCTCTAGCTCTCCCAGCCGCTCCCTTTCCCATTGGCTTGGTTTGATCAGGACTAAGGGAGCCCTTCAGCACTGCATGAAAACAAGCAGCAGAGCTGGGGCCTGACTCCCGGAGGGCGGTACCAAGGGAGCTCTGCCAGCAAGGGGAGGGGGTCCTCCCCTAGCCCCCTCCGCCCCTTGGTAGGTCCCAGAGGAGGTCCTGGGCCTAGGCCGGCCTTTCCTGCAGGTCTCCGGCCTGCTTTAGGATGATGCACTGGCTCGCTGCTCCTCTCCGCAGCTCCCGGGGCCTGGCTCTGCTCCTGGAAAGCCCTCAACCCCTTTAGCTGGCACAGGGGCGCTGTCCCCCACCAGGCAACCTGTAGCCAGGGCCACTGTGGCCTCCTGGGAGCCCCAGGTGCCCACGGCCCGCTGGATGAAGCAGCTCAACTTCCCCAGAGAGAAACAGAAGAGGCAAGAGAAGGTCCCTCCTCCGCCCACCCCGGTCGCGCTGCACCCACCTCCATCCGAGTAGGTCTCCGTGCCGTAGCCGTCCTGCAGCCCGTTGCTCCAGGTCCCTTCGTACTTGGCCCCGTTGCCCGTGCACTCCCGCACCCCGTAGCGTCCCTTAAATCCGTGCGTCCACTCGCCCTTGTACACCCACTTCCCCTTGCTCTCCAGGCCGACGCCGTGGCGCTTGCCCTGCGCCCAAGTGCCCTGGTACGTGTTCCCGCTGGGCCAGGTGTAGACGCCCAGCACCTCGAAGCCGTGGCTCCACGAGCCGGTGTATTCGCCTTGGCCCTTGGGGCCGGTGCAGACGCCATGGCCGTGCGCCTTGCCGTCCTCCCAGCCTCCACAGTAGGACCCTCCATCGTCAAAATTAAACCTACCCCCACTGGACATGCATGTAACTCGGTTTGCAAATCCCGCAAACGGTGAAAAAAAAGGCGATCAACAAACCGGATTCTTGGTTGGCTGGTTGGCTGGTTTTGTTGTTGTTTTTTTTTTTTAAGAAAGAATGGAGAAAGCAGAAAACACGGCGAGCAGATCCCGGGCGGCGGGCGGCCGCGGCGCCGGCTTCGGCGGAATTTCAGTCAATCGGGGGCGATTAGTCCTTCCCGAGCTGCGCCGCGGAGCCTGGCCGGCGTCTCGCGCTCCCGCCGGAGACAGACCGGGGGAGGGGGAGGGGAGAGGGGCGAGGGGAGGGGCAGGAGCGGCGCCTGGTGCCAGCGCTCCCTCGGCGCCAGGGCCCTCGGCGGCGAGCCGCGGCTGGCCGCGCAGGCCGGGCGGGGGCGCGGCGGCTCAGGCCCGGGGCGCAGCCCCCCACC
>JAQQAC010015468.1:1770471-1808637 GCA_029783875.1 Phataginus tricuspis
TCCCTGGCCCGGGTCTAGTCTGTTAACAGCAGCTCGTCTCCCTGGCCTGGGTCTCGTCCGTTATGGCAGCTCGTCTCCCTGGCCCCCCTTTTAGCCTCTAACCACGGTTTCCGTGGTGCCCCTGGAACGGTCTTGGTCAGATGCCTGTGGGAGCCTCACTCTCTGGCGTGGATTCCGAGCGGGGTACGAGCTGTCAGCTGCCTGTCTGCTGCCTCTGTGCACACTTGTGGCTCCTCGTGTTCACTGTTCCCCTGAGCTTTTGCTGCTCTCTGAGATGGGACACCCAGTGCCTGGGACGCCCTAAACCCCCCTCTTGGCAAGCCTTCTTTTGCCTTCTTCTGTCCTAGATCTTCCACTCTCTATTATAACAGGTTTCTCTTAAGTTTCTGTCACCAGATTGGACATAAGGGAGGGCAGAGTCTTTCTCTTTGAATCCCTAAGCCTGGTGGTCCCTGCTACTTGCTAGGGGCTGTGTCCTGAGCGTCTGTGAGAACTTAGTGGGAGGGAGGTGGTAGGTTTTAAGAAAGACCACCCCAGCGAAAATGTTTTTTCCTTTGTGCTTTTCTTTTCTGTGGCCCTGTGAGTAATGCCTGTTATCAGAATGAGCTCTCCCTTAGCCGCCCTTATCTGGTGGCTGTCTCTCAGGCACCACATAGCTCTGGAGTCTAGCGGGTTTTCATGTCTGTGTTCTGATTTCTTCAAAAGCTTCCATCAGGAGAAGCTCTCTGAACATGATAATTTGGCTTACATTAGCCCATGACAGCTGAGTTTGTGGACAGGCATGTGCCCTTGGGGCTCCAGTGGCCGTGTCTCCTGTGGTGCTGTGCTTGGAGGTTAGTCCAGCTCCTGGGAGTAGTGTTTGTACTTCTCAAAGTAGGGTTGTTTTGGTTATTTTCCTTTAATGTTTGCAACATTGTAAATCCTTAAGCCTAGATATTTTAGTTTGAACAGACTGAGCAACTGTCAATCATCCCAATTAAAGTTGACTTTCTATACAGTAACATTAGTAATAAATTAATTAGAAGGGAGGATTACAGAGTGTTTCTTGATTGGGAATTTTACATAAAATCTTCAGTAGAATTACTAGAAAGAAATTATATCCTCAGGGTTTTTTTTTATTGATTCACAGTCAGTCTAATTAAAATGTGTATGTGGGAACTACTTCTAGAAGTATTATAGTCTAGACTACAAAAAGTAACTTTGAAAAAGAGAATTACTTTATGAGGAAGATGCACAATGCCCTTACCCATGTCTTTTGGGCAGTTTAATAAAATTTAAAAGCTTAAGAATAATGCTAAAATCTAGCTATAGTGAAGTCAATAAAATGGACAAGACACTTCGGAAGTGCCGAGCATCGATGTCATATGGACAGCATTGTGTGGTGTGTGCTCGGCCTGGACATGGTGAAATGTTGAAACACTGTTGGGAGTGCACACCTGCTGGTGGGAGAGTGGGGGGAGTGGGCTCTTCTGACTCCAGCTTCCTGCGGAGGCCTGTTTCTTATATGGGTACTTAAGCAAGAGGTGGCGATTCTGAGGATGCTGGTTGTGTGGTGTTTCTGTCTTTATTTTAAAGACCAGGTATGAAGTCATGAGCCAGTGTGCTGTTAATATTTGTTTGGGGGTCTAATTTACCAATCAAAAGAATTTTTCTTCTTTCAGAACTATTGATAAAAAGGTGAGAGGGGGCAGGTAGCCAAAGAGGGAGTGACAGCAGTGGTCACGCTCCAGGTGCTCACTCTGTGCGAGACTCCGTTCTGAGTGCTTCTGGCAGGTTGCTAGTCCTCAGGACAGTTCGGTGGGTTAGGGCCTGTTTTTTCCCCCATTTTAGCAATGAGAAAATAGAGATGTTAAGTATAAGTAATCTGCCAAAGTGATGTTAGTAAGTGCCTATTTTTATGTGAAGCCAAAATTGTGTTTAAGTTTCTTTCATCATTGAAAGGGAGAGGAAAGACCTGAAGAATATGAAATGAGGAGAGAAAGGGAGCCGCCAGCCCGTGGGTCGGCGTGGCAGGAAGTGTGGCGTGGCTCCCAGCTGTAGCAGTGGGGCCGGACGGGGCCCCTGCTCAGAGCACAGGTCTGCTCAGTTCGTTTAGTTGCTAATCCTTAATACATATACACATTTGAAGTTAAAGCTTACATTTACTGAAATGCACACATAGTAAGTATAGCATCTGAGGGTTTTTTTGTCATTTGAGTTTTGGTAAACACGTAAACCTGTGTAATTAAAATAATAGCTATAGAAAGTACCACCACCCCAGGAAATCGCCTCTCCACAACCAGACCCCCTCCCACTCCCAGCCTTTTTTATGTATGCTATTCTATTTCCCCGCCATTGATTAGTTTTGCCTCTTCTGCACCTTCATTGAAGTGGAATCACAGGGTTTCGTGGCAGCTGTTGGCTTGCATCGTGCAGCATTTTAGTGGTTGGTCCAGGAATCTCAGTGTATATCCCTCACCCCTTGCCATCTGCCTAGGAGTCTGCAGTGCCTCCCCTACTGTGGAATAATTGGGCACCCCTCTGCCTTCTCTGTCCTTCAGGATGTTCTATCACATGTATCACTTCTACATACACTGTAAACCCCACAGTATAGCAAATAGTAATCATTTTTTGCTCTAATATGGGTGTAGTTTTTAAAATTAAGAAAACAGAATCTTCCATGTTTACTCACACATTTACCATTTCTGGTGATTTTCACTATTTTCTGAAGACCCAGTTTGTTACCAAATCCCTTCAGTCTGGAAAACTTCTCTTGGGCACTTTCCAGAGTGTGGGTCCACTGGCAAGAAGTTCTCTTCGTTTGCTTTTGTACAGGGACGTTTTACTTTGCCTGTGCTGTTAAAGGGCTCTCCCCTGACCGTGGGCTAGTCTCCTGCAGCCGCTCGTCCTGCCCTCTGGCACGCGCTTTCCCTCCTCTGCCCCTGGTCGCCTCCATATCTTCAGTACCACAGCAGCTTGACTGTGATGTGTCCAGAAGTCACTTTCTTGAATTTGTCTTGTCTTGTGTTCTCTGAGCTTCTGGATCCATAAATTTATGTCTTTTACTAAATTTGGAGAACTTTCAGCCATGATTTCGCCATAGTTTTTCCTCTCTCTATATCTCATCTCTGCCCTCCTGGGACTCTAGCTGCAGAGTCCCAGATATCATTCGCAGTTTTGATATTATTCCACAGGTACCAGAAGCTTTGTTCATTTTTATTCCAAATCTTTTTCTTTGTTTTTCAGATTGGACGCTTTGTCAGTCTGTCTTGAAATTCACTGAATCTTCTGTTAATTCCAAACTGCTGTTAACATTCATCCAGTGGATTTTTTAGTTCAGAAATGGCATTTTTTGGTTTTAGAATTTCCTTAAAAATTTTTTTTATTACTTAAAGACTTTTTTCAGAGCTGTTTTAGGCTCACAGAGAAATCGAACATGATAATCACCCGGAGCCCGCAGTGCACGTTAGTGCTCACCCTTGGTGGTGCGCGCCCACTGCTGGGGTACCCTGTGGACTAATTTCACCTTCCTGAAAATCCTGGCTCCACCTGTCAGCGTCCCTCCCCGAACCCCTGGCAACTCCTGACCTTTTTACTGTCTCTATGGTTCTGCCAGTTCCAGTGTCACGGAGTTGGAATCATACGGTACGGAGCCTCTCAGAATGCCTTCTTTCACTTAATGAGAGGTGTTTAAGGTTCCTCCAGGTCTCTTCATGGCTTGACAGCTCATTTCTTTTTATCGCTGAATAATATTCCAGTGTCTGGATGGACCATAGTTTATTTCCCCACTCACCTACTGAAGGACATCTTGGTTGCTTCCCGAGTTTACATTTTTTACACTGTTTTTTGCATCTTTCCTGAGATGACCTCCTGGTGCTTATATCACTAACATCTTTGCCTTATGTTCTTGGGCCTTGTT
This sequence comes from Phataginus tricuspis, assembly GCA_029783875.1. Taxonomy (NCBI): domain Eukaryota; kingdom Metazoa; phylum Chordata; class Mammalia; order Pholidota; family Manidae; genus Phataginus; species Phataginus tricuspis. The sequence continues at coordinate 1,774,370 of JAQQAC010015468.1, forward strand.
TTAACAGCCACTTAATACTCCTTGCCTCGGATCCCAGCATGTGACTCATCTTGTGCTTACTGTCCTTTTTCTCTTTGTATGGGCCATGTTTGTTTCTTTATAGGCCTAGGCATGATAGATTGCTTCTTTGAGATTGTGAATAAGACATCGGAAGCTCTGGATTTTGTTCTGTCCTCCTGAGGAGTATAGACCTTGTTCTCACAGGCAGTGAACCTGGCTGCACTCACACTCCAGAACACTTCCCTCTGCCCATCAGCAGCTGCACCTCTCTGCACCTGCCCCCTGAGCGCCTCTGTCAGGGCTCACGTATGGGTGGAATTCGGCGTTCCCCTCCCCAGTGCTCTCCTTTTGGGGAATCCCCCCTCACTTTTCAGCCCCTGTAGTCCTTCAGAATTCTGATGTCTGCTTTTCCAAGTCAGTCAGATTGTGGGCCCCTTTTGCTGATGAGGACGGGGTGTGGGGGGCACGAAGCCCACTCAGTGCAGGTCTTTCTCCAAGCGTGGACCTCCTCCTTGTTTCTTCCTGCTTGTGGTGGGACCGTGGGGGAGGGCAGGTGGGCTCCGTCTCCCAGTGCTCTGGGAATCCACTGGGGCAAGTACCACTGGCCTCTTGGGTGCGGCCTCTGAGTAGATCTGCTGTAGCAGGTAAATCTTGACGTCTTGACTGTCCTTGCCATGCAGTCCAGCTGAGCCCTTTTTGTCCTTATCTTTCAGATATTTGGTCTCTGAGCAGCATTGCCTTGCTCATAAATAGGCGTTCAGTCAAGACTCACTGAAGGGAATTTGACTTTGAAAGAAAAAAAAAACCCCAACAGGCTGTTTTAATGATACATTCTGGACCTTTGACTGGCTCTCATTTTCATCCAGACATTCCTGCTCGTTTCCAGCTTATTTCTATGCCTGTTTTCCCATACTGGGCACCTGACTGTTCTGTGACCGAGCGTGTATCGTGACTAATGTCTCGGGGGACCATGGAGCAGTCATTGTAATGTGCTAACTGCTCTGAATGGTACATCTCAGGCTGTTGAATATTTTATTGGGAACTCAAATAGTCATTATGGCACAATTTACTTACTGTGATTAGACACTAAGCAAGTTTCTCAGAGAAAACCCCAATATTTGAATGTACTTCTGGCCAAAATATGCATGATAATAATATTGTGTGTAGTATGCACCTAATGTCCCAAGTCCTGGAGGTAAAAATAACCTACAGTGAATGCCTCATCTGCTGCTGTTCTGCTGGGTGACCCGGGACTGACGTTCTGCCTAAGATGGCTGCGTGGAGGAGGGGTGGCTGCCTCCACATCTCAGCTGGTTTTCACCATTCACTGTTCTTGATATCACAGGGGTCACATAATTTTCGTCTTTCTCAATGAGGGGAGCTGTCTTCCTGAAGGTATTGTTGTATATTCAAACAGTGTTGCCTTCACGGTTAGAGATCAGGTTGTTTGTCCCCATATGGCTATGCCTTTTGAACTTCTGCTTTGAAGTGCTTCTGTTTGTTCTCTTGCTGTCACTTGCTGCCCCTCACAGCTAACATTTGCCCCTCTCTGGCAGCCACTGATTTCTTTATATGCCTTCTGTCCCGTCTTTAACTTGCTGCCGTTACTCACTGCGTTCTAGGCGGCCACACCTAAGCCCATTGGAACTGTATTTAGAGGCTGTCGGTGTGGCTGCTCGCTTTTGCTCCATCTCGCTCCTCAGCTGTGTCGCTGATCTGGGTGACTGTGGCTGCTTATCAAGTACCTGCTGTGAGACAGGCTCCTTAAGGGCCACTGTCCAGGGACCAGCTACTTCAACCCTTAACAACCCAAGGAAGTTGACTGAGGTGCTTTTCAACCCTGTTCTGTAGGTTTGCCTAGCGGGAAGTGGTACCTCAGCCAGCCCGGGGCTCTTGACGTCAAAGCCATGCTGTTTGTGCGCTGCAGGCATTCTGGGTGCTTCCAGAGCTGATTCTTAGGACTCCCTTCCCCGGCTTCTGCTTCTTTTGGCCTGCTGTGGGGTGTCCTGGAATCTGAATTTCTATAAGCTGCTCAGGCGCGTCCACTGAGGGCTGGGACTCCTGGTGCAGCCTGCACCGCCCTGAACTCTGCTGGGAGCTTGGTCCGTAGTCGCCTTGCTGGAGCCCATCCAGCTGGGCCCTTGGCTTGTGCGGCTGAGCTCTCTTGAGTGGTGACTGACTGTCTTTTTCTCTAGTGGATAGAGGGCTGGTAAGAACTAGTAAAAGGCCTCGCACGTGGCAAGTAGCTTTGCTTAGCATGAACTTCACGTGGCCCACGTCAGCAGGCAGCTCTCACTATTAAACTGTTTTCTTGTTCTGGATTTTAGAGATGCGTAGTTACTGTTTTAGTAAAATGCTTACAAAGCACTTTCTTTTTCTATATATTTTTTTCTATTGACTTAAAAGTATTTAACAGATGTTATTCTTTCCTGTATGGAGGTGAGTTACTTGAAAAACTGTTGAAAATAAATGGCTCTTGTAGGCCCTTTGGAGCTCTTGTTTGTACTCAGGGCGCCACACTTTCTGTTCCCGTGTCTGGAAGGCCTTTCCTGCAGGCCTGAGCCTGGCTGGCTCCTCCAGGTGGGCCTCGGCCCCATCTTGTGCTGCCTGCCTGGCCCCTTGCTCTCCCTGAGATTGCCTTGTTGACTTGTCCCCTCCCCCGCCAGCATCTTGCGGCCCTCGTGGGTGCTGCTCAGCACCTGGCTTGGCAGGGTGGCGGGGGCCAGCCATCGAAGGAAGGAGCAGTCTCAGTTTTAGTAATCAATATTAGTAATATTGTGGTACATTTTCTTTTTCAATGCCTGTTTATGCACATACACCACTGGGTGTTTAAGTCCTGTTTCACTCATCTGGGTGTGAGCACCCCCCATACCTTCTGTTTTCTGAAATTATTTTTCAAAGGCTGCATAATATTTAATCATAAGGATGTAAGGTTGCATACTTAAATATTAATCTTGATATTTCTGTTGTTTGTATTTGGCTTTGCTCTTTTAAAGCTACGATGAAACTCATTGTACACAAACCTTTGTTTCATGATTATATTCTTAGGATAGGTTCCTTCCAGCAGGATTAGTGGATGCAAATATACATCTGATTTGTGTATGCTAGTTGGGGGTGAGCTTGTTCCCCTTGTGACATGAGCTGTTAGGGGCTGGTTTTAGAATAGGTGGTCACTTGCGGTGGTGGAGCCCATTTGTAAGTAGAGTGTCTGTTGAGAGAAGGTAGCCCACCAGGGCCACTGAAGGGGACACAGAAACCTGGTGGCTGTCGGAGCTTGTGCTCTGCAGGACAGGGATGCTTGAGCCAAGCACAGTCCTTGCCCCATGGGACATCAGCCTCCCAGAGACTGCCAGGACCTCGTGGGGGGTGTCCTGCTGGGTGTTGTCATAGAGCTCATCTCTGTTACACACTTGTAAGCCTGCCTGTGGATAAAGTGAAGGTTCCTGTGGCCAGGATTCTTACTTGGCCCTGGTTGGCTAGCTTACTATACAGGTGTGGGCAATACATCATTACTGACTCTATATAATGAGCCCTACCCAGTGCTCTGGGCGACATGGTGGCATGGCTGCAAGGCTGCAGGAGAGCAGAGCAGAGGCTGGAGTGGGTGGCAGCGCCGAGGACAGAGGCCCAGAGGACGGCTGTGCGGGCAGAGGGGCCCAGAGGCAGAGACCGGCTTGCTGCATGCAGACTCACTTTGAGTGGACGAGATTTTAGTGATTGACCTGCCACCGTGGAAATAAAGTTGGGTATAACCCTTTCACCCCAAGAACATTCTACTGTCATTTCTTTGGTCACACTGAATCCATAGTGAACTTGCCCGGGGCTGAAACGCATTGGAAAGACACTGCCATTCTAGCTGGACTTGGTTTCTTAAGATATTAGCCATTGCTTTACCAGGTTTGCCTTGAAACCTCCTCTGTGTCACTCAGCTGCTGAACATTTGAGGGGTGCTGCATACCTCGCCCCCTCCCAGCATTGGGAGGGCACATATGGGAAGCACAGGTTTGGGGGTCCATCTTCAAGAACTCGGTGGTGAAGACAAACCTGCCCCACTTGCGGTGAGAGCTGGTGCTGTGCCTGCTCTGGGAGGAGTGAGACAGTGGACAGGGCTGGGGAAGGCCTGGGCTTTCTCTGGTTTGGGCTGGGCCAGAGGCATAGCTAGAAAAGAGGTGGTTGCTTTTGCCTGAAAAGTCCTAGGCTTTTCCTAGGGGAAAGGGCATGGAGTAGGCCAGGGCTTCTCAATGTCAGCACTGTGATGATATTGGTCAGAGAAGTCTTTGCTTTGGGCCTGCCCTGGGCACTGGGGGTGCTGGGCAGTATTCCTGGTCCCCACCCCTAGTTACCATGGAAGTGTTGCTAGACATGGCCCTATGTCCCCTGGGCACAGGTGGAGAGCTGCCGCAAAGCCACCACACTGCTGACACCCCTGTGGGCCTCTGCTTTTGCACGGCTTCACACCGCACCGCAGGTTAGATAGAGGCTTAGCAGAAGTAAAGCTGTGATCTTCCCCACAGCCTCCCGCTGTGTGGGGAACAGTGGAAAATAAGACTTTATAAGTCAAATAAGGACAGAATCCTAAAAGTAAGGATAGTTCTAAAAATTAGGTAAAGGGGTTTGAACTGGATGCAGTGGATGGTAAGAAGCTGTTTGAAGGCATCAAAAAGCCACTTTTAATGAAAAACCCCTTAACTTAAAGAGCCCAGTAGGGTTTTCCTGTCAGGGCTCATTTTTAATAAGGCAGTGCATATGTTAATAGTCTCCGGGTAAGAGCGAGTGGGGAGGGCGTGATTGTGCCGGGCCCAGTGCCCTCCTCCTGGCCTCTTAGTGCTCTGGTCCGGTAGGGAAGGCCTGCCGTGGTGCCGGGTCCCCAATTGCAGGGCTTGTCTGCCAGCCCAGTGCCCTCCCCATGCTGCTGGAGGCCGGGTCCACCTCAGCTCTGCCTCTGCCAGTCTCTGACTAGGGGTGCAGTGTAGGCGCCATTATGGAAGCAGGGGTCCCACGGCAGTGCTGAGAGTGCTGTGACTTTGTCACCAACAGAAATCAGGTTCTTCCTATCGCAGTGGGTGAGGCATCTTAAGGTATGCTTTGTGCTCATCCCTGCTTTAGATCACATGACACCCACTTACTAAACATGTGGAAGAAACTCATTTGTCTTTTAAGAATTCGATAAAAGTTTTCAGCATAATTGACTTTCATTTGCAATCCTTTGTATTTTATGCATTTAATACATATTTCTGAGAAGGAAGGAGTCAATACACTTCGTCAAACAGCTTGTTTTGGTTTTTTTTCCTTGTGGCACGAAATTAAAACTCTTGCTCTGGGTGCTTATTGCCTTTTCTGAGCTGTTTTCAAATGCCTGGTAGTAGCGTGCAGCAAGATTTCAGGAGCCCTAGACCTCCAGTAGCTTATCTTTTGCAGCTGGTGTTCTGGGTTCTGCTTCAGTCCAGCTACATGTTACATGATGTTCAATGAAATAGATTTTTATAAGTTAAACTCTCTTCTAAAACTTGTGGTTCTGGTCAATGAGCATTAAAGTGAGTTAAACACCAAGCCCTAAGCAACCTGTGTAGCATCAGGCCTGTTTCACCAGATGTCATGGCTGAGGAAGCCCTGAGAAGTGTCAGGACCGGAGGGAGAGAAGCCCAGGCGTCCTGCAGCCCAGCGCACATCCCTCCTCTCGGCTGACGCTCCGTGTGCCTTACCTCTGGAGGGGTCTGAGTCCATCCTACCTGATCTTCTGCACATCCTGGGATTTCCCTTCACGTGCCGCCTGAAAGGAGGTTGTCGGCTGTGAACATCTGACAGCGGAGAGCTGCTCTGTCTGAAATACTCTTGCATCATCAGCATCGCCTGGCAGCTGGTCAGAAATGCAGAATCTTAGGCCCCATGCAGAATCAGAACCTGCATTTTAACAAGATCTGGAGGCATTTTGCACATTAAAGTTGGGAAGCAGAGGCCTGGTCTCTGAGCAGCTGTGACAGTTAGAGGGCGTACTTGCAGAGCCGGGTGTGAGCTGCAGCCCAGGTGGCCCTGGGGGCGTGGCAGGCGGCAGACCAGACCACTTGTGGAGGAAGCACAGAGGGAGTGGGCTCCGAGACGGGTAGCATGCTCAGCCCAGCCCTCGTTTGAGGCCATGGCTTTGTCATCCTTTACCAGACCTGGTGAATTACACTGAGAACTGTGTAGTAGTACACAGTTCAGATGGTGGACAGCTAGATTTTATTTCATTTTGTTTATTTGTTTTATTTATTTCATATTTTCATTTTGAAATAGAGGTACTTTTTTTGTTATGTTCATCCTGAATTTCATTAAAGTTTGGTGATAGAGTCATATATTTTAGATACTTACTGATGGCCTATTTTGTGCCAGCACCATTGAAGTGCAGAGTATACAGAGAAAACAGCAAGTTCCTGCCTTGCTTAGCTGTGAGAAGTCCTCACTCACAAGGTGATGACCCAGGGCCAGCGTGACTTCAGTGAGCCGGCTGTGCTGGGTTGGAGCCCGTGGGGGGCACTCCAGCAGAGGGCACAGCCAGCACGACGCCTCCAGGCAGTCCCTCTGGTGGCTGCAGGGATTGGGCAGAGGGAGAAGCGGGGTGACAGGAGTAGACTCCATGTGCGGGGGAGGCTGTCTGTGGAGATGAAAGAGTGACCGGCTGGGACGGGGGTGCCGCAAGCGGCCTTTCAGAGATAAAGTGAGGTGCTGGCAGAGGAAAGGCCTTGGGACTTCGTGGGAAATGCTGCCAGGCTGCATCGCCCTGTTCCTTGTCAAAGGGCCTTCCCTTCCAGCTTCCGAGCAGTGGCGGCGGAGGGGCAGGCAGGCCTGGGGGAGCCTTCGTGTGTACATTGAGCTCATGACGGGCGCTGCTGGTGAGCATGAGTCAGAGAGCATTTGAGTTGAACTGCAGAGGTCACATGGGGCAAATTAACTTCACCAAAAATAACCCCAAAAACATCATTTCTGGGAAATGCATGTGAAGACAGCTTTCAATGTAAACAAAGGAGCAAAGTAAAGATAAAGGCTTGGTTGGGAAAGGAGAACATTTGGAAAGCTAACAAGAAATGCTTGGGGGAAAAGTCCTGAGGAAAACAAGTGTTTCTTTTCCACTAGTCAGCTTTAGCGGGTTTGTGCTCACGTGTTTGTGACAGATGCTGCACACACATTTGGATAGGGCAGCTCACAAGCTTTCCCTTCCCTCTCTAGCTGAGGCAGAGAACTGCAACTTGTAGCTTTTTATGTGCTTCCTGCCCGCTCTGCGTGACCTCGTGGTCTGTGCTGGGAATGGCAAATGACAACTGCAGGCATATGCCTGGACGTGGGGCTGGCAGGGTCTGCAGCCTGGCTGCTGTTAGACTCCCCTGGGAGCTTGATGCACACAACACTACCGGCCCCACTCCAGAAACTGATTTAATGGGGTGGGTGGGACTTAGTGGTGGCATACAGGGGCTCCATTGCAGCCAGGGTGGAGAACCACTGTCTGTGCCCAGCTGTCGCCATTCACAAGCCGTGCTCCCTGGACTGTGGCATGAGATGCCGTGCCCATTGTGTGTCCTCTCCCCTCCTCCTCCACCCAGCCCCAAACATTTCTGTTTGGAATGTTTTGGGTGTGAGCAAGCAGTGAGTGTCTCTGCTTGGGGCGGGGGAGGTCTGTCACCCAGCAAGGTGGGACTTGTGTGTTTGCTTACCCAGACAACCTAGCCCCTCTCTTCTCAGGACCAGGACTTAGAATTACTGACCAGGATGGCCAAGACAGCTGCAGGCTCACATGAGTCAGGCCAAATACGATGACTGACTGCCATAGTTACATTTACATAGTTAAAGCATTAACCTCCTGAATTGTTTCCCAAAGTAGTATTTGCTGAAACTAGTAGTGTTTGTTTGGAACTAAAAATAGTGCTCTTTGAGTAATTACTTGTACCTATTAACTCTATTATCTTACTTACTAGGAAAGAAGTTCATTTCTGGAATTCTTGACCATTGGATGGGGAAAGAAATTTTGCTATATCTAAGGGAAACGATGCAATTTAGTTGAATTACAAATGTAAGTACATTTGATCCTTGAACAGCAGCGGGTTTGAACCTTACAGGTCTATTATATTTAGATTTGTGACAACTTGAAAAACCTCGTAGTTGAACTGGTTAGCCTACTGAAAAATTAAGACAGAGGTTTGTCACGAATCCATAAAATCAACAGTAGGCTCTCAATAAAGTTTTTGCAAAAAGTCAAAAATTATATGTGGATTTTAGGGGTGTGGGGAGTTGGCACCCCTAACCCCCATGTTGTTCAAGGGCCAACTGTAATTCAAAATTATATCTGCCTATAACATCTTGGTAATATTCCCAAAAGAATTGGCTTTTTGGAGGATTACTGGATGGGTAGGGCTGATTTCCTTGAGTTATGTAAACTTCCGCGTTAATTGGACTGTGGCGAATCCCTGTCTTGCATGGGGTCTTGTGCATAGGTCAGGTATGCCCTGCGTGTCTGCAGGGCTTTGCTGTGTGGGAGTGGAGAGGCCATGCGGGGCTTGTGGTCGCCTGCAGCTCTGTGGTGACAGGCTGTTGCCTTCTGCTTACCAGGGCAGATGCTAGCTCTGTGCGCCAGCAGGGGCCGTGTCTGTACCCTTCTCCCAGTTCTGGCCCTCTGCTTCACTGTGCCCCTGGGCCGGACTTGCATGCGGGAGGTAAGATCTGGGCTTGCAGTGCATTACAACCTCCACCTTCCATCCAGGTGACAGAGTAAACTAAGGAATGAAGGCTTGATGACGCACGTGTCTCAAGGCGACTCCGTATCAGAATCGAGACCAAAAGTCATGCTCTTTTTTTCCCAAACTTTTCCCCTTTATTGTGTGTGCAGCATAGTGTTTCTCCATCTTTGAAAGCCCATTGCCTCTTTTGATAAACTTTTAAGTCTTAACTGTCCTCTACAATCCTTTGAAATTTTGACGTATTGTGACTCTGAAGATGTTAAACCATTGTTTTTTTATTCTTCTATATCCTACAAGTAATATATTTTGGCTATAAAGTTTTCAAGTACTGATTATTATTAGGGGGGAAATGAAAGTTATTGTACCCTCCCCGCCACCCAAGAAAGCCTCTTTCCCTCTGCTCAGGTTACTGCAGTGAAATCTTCCATGGCCTTCTAGGCCTCATTCTGTGTTTTACGCGCAGCCGCGTTCACTGTAAGCCAGAGAAAGGGGCAGAGGGACTGAAGGGTGCTGCAGGACTTGTTTTTTAAACTCTTGCGTGCTGAAGAGCTTTCCTGGTCGGTGGAGACCCCTCCCGCGCTCTTAGGGCTGCAGCCTAGGCCACCTGGGCCTCTTCCCAGAGCCGGCTCCCCAGGCTCACCGCACAAACCCCGCTGCGCTGAGCGGCCCCCACACCTTTCTCACGGGTAAGCACTTTGTGTGATGAGTCCCTAGAAATGGCCTTATGTGATTTTTGAATGAGCTCTTTTAAAATGTATCCCCCAAGTAGATCCAAGTAGATTTGTGCTTTACTGTTGTTTTTAGAACATTTTATAATCGATTCAAAATTTATAGAAGGACTGTGTTGAGTCCTACTGTGTAAATTAGTTTTATAGGGAAGTATACAATCTGAAGAAATAAAAAATAAGTTTTGCCTCAGATATAGGGATATAATTCGTGGTAACATGACTGACAGTTTCTGTCCAGTCCAGTGAATCACTAACGTAAGACATAAACTCCTGTGCTTGCTTAGTTGTCTGAGCTGTTTTTAAATTTCAGCAGTGAATTAAATTGGTGAAATTTTTGTCTTTCTCAGGAAGCGTTTATCATTACATTAGGAATACATCTTTTATGGGAAAATTTGAAACTACATTCAGTACAGATGCCTTTTAAATAACAATGCAAATCATTCCATATGAAGTAAATGGAAGAAAGTAAGATGCTCATATTTTTGTCCCTTCAGGTGGCTCCAAGGCCCGAGCCCCCTGTCAGCAGTGTCAGTAACAGTTTGGAGAATGCACTGCGCACATCACATTCCACTGAGGAGTCGCTGCCCAAGAGGCCTGTAGGAAAGCACCCCAAAGGTGAGTGGGTGTCCGGAGGGCTTGAAGGGGTGCACCAGAGCAGAGGGACTCCTTCGGGTACTGACCGCCCTGCTTCCATGGCCACCGGCATGAGATGTACTCTTTCTTTCTCTAAACTCTACAAGCAGTCCGTGAACGTATCTTGGCTGTGTGAATCTCAGATGCTGAGTAAGGGGAAACACGGAAGTCGTGTCACGCCTCCTCCCTGCCCCGTGCTGGCGTGAGCCCTGAACCCTAGAGCGGTGCCGTCCTGCAGTGCCGCCTCAGGCGGTGGGACATGCTCTCTCTCCGCTGACTCAGCTGTCACTGGCCACATGTGCCTTCTGAGCACTTGAAGTGTGGCTCCTGCAGCTAAGGACCTGAAATTTTATTGTTGTATCATTTCAACTTGACTTGCTCATGGTGGATGGTGGCTGCCCAGTAGGTCATCCAGCTCAGGGCAGGTGCTGCAGATGAAGCTGTGGGTCCCTTGTTCACGTCAGCCTGCGTTTCTGCAGCCAGCAGACAGGCACAGAACCCTGTGCGGGGAGCTGTGTGATGGGTGGGACCTTTTTCAGGAGGGGAGTGAAGTTGAGCATGACTAGGTGGGGTCATGGTGAGCCCTAAGTCTGCAGAGTCGGGGTGGGACTGGGATGATGTAGACAGGATTGTGAGGCTGGGCACTCGAGGCTGGTCACACTCCCCTCTGCTGGCCTGCGCCCCTCCTTGCACCTGTGTCCCTTCTAGAACTGTGCCGGCTCAGTCAGGAGCCACACCCTGCTGGTCTTGTGTGTTCCCTTCTGTGTCTCCCATGTCCCAGGTGCAGTGCTTCATACCTCACAGGTGCATAACAAACACTTTAAAAAATAAAGTCCCATTCTGACAAAATCACAGTGAGCCACCCATCTTTGACTCAGGTCATGTGTGGGAAATATCCATGTCCAAAAGGCTGCACCCATGTTTGTGTATATACGCACACACCATCCTCACAGTGACCCCCAGTGCACAGTCTGCTTGCGTTACATATGCCACTGGGTGCCCAGCCCCCAGGATGGACAGTTGTCATTCAGGCAGAGGGACTTCCTCCACGCAAAGCCTGCTGCTGTCCTTTCTCCTTCTGTGTGTCATCCAGGGGGAAGTGCCTCCCTGTGGAGTGTGGTCTGCACCCTCCTAGTGTGAGGGGCAGCCTCCTTGTACCATCTTGCTTTTTCCTTTAGATGGAATTATCAAGACCTCTCATTCCTTTTTTTTCTAACGTAATTGCAAACTATATGGCTGCTGCCCTCGAGTCTGCACACTTGGTGTACTGAGCCAGCAGGCGAGCCACCTTAGCGTCAGGAAGGCAGATCTGTCTTAGGACTGTTGCAATCTGTTCTCAGACACTAGGGTACTTGAAAGTGCAGGAAGCCAGATGTTAATTATCTGCAGGGTTCGCCATTCAGTGACCACAGGTGATAATGGTTTCTTCTGTCCAGAAATGGGCGAGCAGGTCAATGTGCCTCACTGGGCACACCTCTCGCCATGCTCTGTTGGGCCCAGGTTGCAACCCTTCAGAGTCTGCACTCTGAGTGGGGCTGCCATAGCGTTTCCTCCCTGTCTTTTCTGCATCCCACTTACGTATTGGTTTTTCTGTGCTTCCTTGGTAATCTTCAGTGATGTGCTCTAACTTACAAAGAGGTCAGACTTCTGCATTTCTTTTGTATAAAAGCTCAGGGAACAGCATAAGGGAGTCTGAAACCCTGCCTGCTCTTGTTGGCTGGTGCACCAAGATTGACCACACTGACCGGCATGGTCCTCCCGAGGGCCCCGTGGGGGCTCAGTTACACCTATTCAGCTCTACCAGCACGCCCTCTCAGGCCTAATGGGAGGAGTACGTACAGACAAGTACCGTCCCTGTGGGCAGCCGGTGGGCCAACCCAGAGCTAGTGCTCCCCAGCCCTTGTGTTAGACTAAAGGGAACAGAGGAGGAAAGTCAAGGTGGTGGTGCTTAAAAGCACACATTATGAAGGGCAAGCATCACCTTTATTCTATACTCTTTGTTGTAAAGATTGACAAGGTAAAGGAGTAGAGAGACCAGCACAGTAGTTCCCAGCATCTGGCGATGGCCTCGTATTCCTTTGGGACCTGGGTTACTCAGGAGCGTGTGGCACCATGCACTCTGCGGGAGCTCAGAGGTTCCCCAAAACCCAATCACTGGGATTTACCATTAATGACATTTCAGGAAGTGGGTAAAATGTACAAGGTGAGGTCGAAATTACTCCTGATAATACACTCAGTGAAACATGTTCTGTAACTTAGTTCTCTGGACTTTGGGTAATAATTCTTAAAAATTAACCTTTTGTGAGACAGTGAAAAAGTGTCATTAAACTTAAACAGCAGATCACTTAGCAATTCTAAGACTTTTTGGTCTTGAGACACTTTTGAATTCTTAAAAATTAAGGATTCCAAAGAGCTTCTGTTATGCAGGTTATATCTATAGATATTTACCATTTTGTAAATTATGACAGATTTTTTTTTTACGTGAATAAATGCTTTTCATTGTGTGCTGCAGAGGTTTTTTGTGTTCGTGTAGCATTATTTCAGGATCGGGCACTCAAAGCCTGAGCCCCAGTAGTGTTGTGTTTCTGGGAAAACAAAACCCACCCAGAGGATTGGGACATGAATTCTGACAATCCAAGAATTGTAATGAAACCTGAATTTTAAAATACCAGGTAGTACATTCCCTTTCTTGGTTTGCACTCAGTTTGGAATTGAGAAGCCTTGATAATCCTAAGGTCTCTATGGGCTATATATTTAACATTGTATTACAGAGACTTTGAAACATGTAGTAAAAAATGAATCTTACAGTGACTGTCTACTACCTAGAGCCTGCCATTTCATTTCACTTCACTTCTTCCCTCCTCTGCCCATTCTCCATCCCTCAAGACACTGCTTTTTATTTAATGCATTTCAAAGAAAGTTGTTCTTTTGGCTTTTGCTTTACTTCTGTGCATTTTTTTTTTTAGCTGCTTGTTTCCGCCTTCCTCAGCCAGGGATCCTCTTTTGAGCTGCAGAACACAAAGTTACATATCTCCTAAAGAAAATGTATTTAGAGACACAGGTATAGAGTTGATTCATTCCATAATGGCTTTCTGAGGACAGAAGGACTGAGTTTTCTTTATGAACCCCCACGAGAGACCACGGTGACAGTACACATCTAACATGTCAGGCTTCACTCTGAATATTGAACCACATCACATAAAATGTAAGAACCTGGGAACTGTACTGTTCAGTGGTGTGCTAAAGCCAGATCGTGGCCATGAGATGTTTTAGCCTCTTGATGTCACACTGATAGCATGAAATCAGCCATGGCAGAAGTATTTGCCCATTGGAACCTGGTAAATGCCGAGGATTCGGGGCTGCCCTAGCCAGACGTGAGACAAGCCCCGGGCCCTGTTGGTGTGGTTCCTGTCTGTGTAGTTGGCAGAAGGGGAGGTGGGCTTCCCGTGACCCTGCAGCCCTCGCCCTGACTTCAGCGCCCCCCTGAAGCTGCTCAGGCAAGATCACGGATGCTCCCCTGTGATGCGCTGGCTTTCACTCTCTTTACTCAGCTCTGTGACCCCACACTCTCCTCCCTGGTTTCTTTACATTTTTAAGTTGTGGAAATGGCATACATGTAGGAGTGTGGCAGGCCCTGCCAGAGCCCTGGTTTCCTCCTGCTTCCTCCGCCCTGCTGCCTCTGAAATGCTCCTCTGCCTGCCCTGGAAGCACGAGTGCTGTTGAGGGGCTTTTCTGTCCCTCTGACTGGTGACTCTGTCTGAGGGTCTTGGAGTTTGGGCTGCAGCCACCATCAATCTGACGATGATTGTGAGTCCAACTGAGACCCTTCTTTCTCCTGGCCCAAGCCCTGGGATTCCTGCCACCAACGGACTGTCTCCCACTAGGCAGCCTGCACATGTCTCAGTACCCCTAGAGTGGACCATCCTTTCATCGCCGCACCTGCAATGGGTTTCCAGCATTCGCAATCGGCACCAAATTCCAGGACCTGGAGCAAAACCTGCAGATCAGCACAGTCCCTGTCCCAGGCGAGGGAGGGGTCTCAGCTGGCCGGCCCGGAGCATCCTCGCCATTTCTTCTTCCTATCATCGAGGTCGCCGTCCTGGGTCAGGCTTCCGGCTTCCTTGCCACCCGCAGGTTCCCCTCTGCAGTCCGTCCTCCCAGCAGAGACGCCCGTCCTTTGGGTTGCTGCAGCGTGGACAGCAGCAGCTGATGTCATACAACCCGACCAGCACCGGGTCCCTCCGTGGCAGCATCACATGTCCACCCAGTTGATGTTACAAGCCCATGAAGGTGGAGCCATTCTTCCTTTGTCCAGGGGTTAAATAACTGTCCCAGGTCCCTGAGTGGGATATTGTCACGTTTCAACTGAGCCTGGCTGCAGAGCCCGTGCTTTGCCTCAGTCCTCTGGGAGCAGGTCTGTTGTGGGGTTTGTGGCTGGCCCCTGGAACCTCCCGCCCTCGCTTCATGTTCCTGGCTCCAGCTGCAACCAGAGTCCCCAAATGCCACATGTCGTCACACCTGGGCCTTGATCACCATGTCCCTGTCTCCGGGGGCCCCTTCCCTTTGAACTGGGTAATTTTCATGTTGTTGGTGGCCCACGGTGTGCCGAGGACATACTGATGCTGAATAAAATGCTTGCCTTACTGCGCAAATAAGTGAAATTCCTTAGGTACCTGAAGTCAAGTGCTATGTCTCTAGCCATTCCAGTGAAGTACAGATGGGTTCATTTCTATTTTGCTACTTTAGAAATAGCATTTATCAGCTCCGTGTTTTCTGCAGCATACACTTCTTGTGTTTCTAACTCTATTTCTGGAGAACTAACAAATCAGATTAAATGCAAGCTAGATGATAAAAAAAATCATAGATAAATTATAGAATTCTTAAATATAACATGATGTGTCCTAAAAAGATGTAGGAAAGAAGGACCAGTTTAATTAGTATAGTCATGAATGAAAAAAGCAGTGCTCCTAAAAATCACCCCAGTCAACAGATGATGGGGGGTGGGGGTGGGCGAGGGAAAGTGAGCTGACACTCGGGGAATATAAGTATTCAGCTGAGACTGTTAAGAATACAATTTCCAATTTTTAAATGAAAACTCTATTTCAGTAATAAAAATTTAAAGCAAGAAGCATCTTAAATGTTATCCTGGTTCAGTTTCTTTATTTCAATTAAGAAGACATCGAGTTGTGTTGTGTAGAATTAGGGGAAGGAGGTGTTTGTGCTGGAAAATCATTTTCCATCTTTTTCCTCAGTCATAAATTCTGTCCTGTTTACCATGGATTTCTTTTATTGTAGTTTTGGTAATTTTGAAGTGGTTTCTTGTTCTTGGGTATATAGAACTAAACTGTTAGTGATGATACATTGAAATCAAGTAAAAGACATATTTGACATGACACTACCAACTACCAGATTTTCCAGAAGACTTGAGGGTAGAAAGGGAGAACATTTGAGAGGAGTGCTTCATTCTCAGAACACAGTAAAGCCATGGTTTATCCATAGGTGTCCTGCCTTACGAGGACGGGAGTGACAGTCAGCTTTGTAAGATGCTTGGCAGCAAGGTGGCCCTTAGGCTGTGGCAGTTTAAACCGGGGGCTTCTGGCCTGAAATCAGGAGAATGTGTCCTGGGCCTTGTGTGGGCACCTGCTGGCTGTGTGGTCTCCGGGTCAGTCATGGTCCTAAGTCCCTGTGACTCTTTGCCAGCTCCACCCCCCCTCAGGTTGCCCAGTCCTGCCTCAGGCCTTCCAGAATGCTTCCTCTTACACATAAATTTCCCTCCCTCTTTTTTCAATTACATTAGTATATTGGTTCTTAAAATTAGGTATTGATCCAGTAATAAAAATAGTAGTTCAGTGCAATTGTATGTGTTATCAAGGGCTCTGTGATTGATCTAATTTGTCAGATTTGAGGAGAATGAAGAAAAGCTTAAACAAGCAAAATTTTTAAAGGAAAAAGTGCATTGTCCTTTCTTTCTCATCCCAGCCCTAGAGAGCAGGCTGGCTAGCCTTGTGCGTCCTGGTGCACCAGTGCCTGTCTGCACCCCAGCCCTGGTCCCCCTCTCCCTTGGGAGCAGCCGGGGGCACAGAGCCTGTCTGAATCGCACCCTGGGCTCTGTCTCCCCCTTCCAACGGATGGATATCACCCCAGAAATTGATAGGTTTGCACACTCCTCAGAAAGTGATGGGCCTTGTGGCAGTGATGGGGGGGGCTGCCTTATCTACCATTAGACTTTAAGTGAGTCATAAGTAGATGTCTGTATGCACATATGTCTACACTTTACACTTAGGAAGCCACATTGCAGAAATGTGGGGGAAGAGTACCCAGTTCCACCACCAAACACAATTATCCCTATCATTTTTCATAATTCAGTTATAGTCTTTTTCTTTTACATTTTTAACGGCTGTAATTGTGCTACACATACAAGTTTTTGGGCAGTAATATAAGCATATATTTATGTTTTTGTTTTTATAATCATGGTCTTTAACAGCTCCAAAGTGGAGGGCATGCTTGCACCCCTTTTAAGCCTAGGTAACATCCCAGAGCCCCGCTATTGCCTGTCAGGATTCCCTCTCTGGCCCCCTTGGCCCGCCCTCGGAGCCCCCTGACCGAGGCCCCTGCTCTTGGGGAGGGCCGCGGGAGGGGCCCCGCGAGTGAATGACTGTAGGCTGAGCCCGGCAGGGAGAGTCCAATGGGCGGCTGCTGCAGGCTAGTGGCAGGGGATGGGATGAGGCGCCACGTCAGTGGGCCTGACAATTTTGAAGAGGTCTTGCAAATATTTCACTCCTGGAGTTTAATTCAAAATGCCTCTTTTATTTGAAAACAGCTGAATAACATTCATCTGCTTTTCACATTTTCCTGTCCAGATATGTATGAGTCACTTCCCACTTTAGGTCCAGATGGGGTTTTTTTCTTTTTACTCTTTTTTATACATCCTCGTGTTCAGTCTTGGAACATTTAGGTACATGAAAATGCTGACTGTTTTTCTGTATTCATTGACTTTGTACATTCTGTTGTTTAAAAAGGTAAAAGATCTAGATTAGAATGATGTCACTGTGGGTTGAGTCTTGTGAATACTGGCTGGGAAAACATAAACACTGTCTATTTGCTCGCAGCCTGACTGAGGAGCCAGACAGGGACGGTGAGTAGTTCACAGGCAATGACCACAGAGGCGCTGCCTCTGAACGCAGAGTTTTCTTTGTTTTGCCTGAAAGGAAACAAACATTCCAGTGTTTTTGGAGTAATTCCTTCCTGTAAGGTGCTATTTTAAGCATAAAATACTCTAAACCAAATGGGTTCTAGTATCTCTCAAGATGCATATAGACTCTGATGCAACTTTGCAAAATTAGGAAGCCTATGAAAGGATAATTAAGTAAGCAAAGAGTCTTCCCTAGGGCACTGTAACCTCTGGGTGGTACCCTATCTCGTTCACCGCTGCACCCTCAGCGTACAGCAAGGGCTTTGTTAGATGTGCCGGCAAGTGAACCAACGTTGATTTTAGAGCGTGGTTGACAAGGTTTTTGCAGAGGTCCATACAGTAAATGCCTTTGGCATGGGATGCATATGGTGTCTAGCACGGCTACTAGGCTCTGCTGTTATGGGTGGGAAGCAGCCGCTGTCGATACATCGGCAAGTGGCATGGCTGGCCACGCGCTAGCAGAACTATGCTTCAAGCAGGCAGAGGGCGGTGCTGGCCGAGTGCTTTCCAGCGGGACTCTCCATGATGGCAGAGCACCCTGTGCCCGGGCTGTATGGTCACGGCCGCCACTAGCTGCACATGGCTGCTGAGCGTTTAAACGTGGTTACTGCAACCAAGGAATTAGATTTTTAACTTTATTCAATTGTGATTAGTACAAATTTAAATGGTCACGTGGTTAGCGGCTGTGGTATTGGACAGCGCAGTCGGAACCTTCTCCAAAGCAAATTACAAGATACACATTCTCTGGGGGTGTTCACACACATCAGAGGAAGAAAAGAGTTCTGTGGCCCAAAAAACTAGGCAGTGATTGTTAATAAAAATATTTCTGCATTGCAGAACTTCTCAAAGCCTTTAACATACTACCATATGTGGACAGTCTACAAGAATAGTTCCTCACGTATTTCCTCCAGAGTCTGACCATGAAGCTGTTTGGGGGTGGCTCTGAACATCTTACAGGCCTCGTGTTCTTGGGAGAAGACTTTGGAAAATGTTGGTGTGGCAGACCGGGAGATAAAGCGTCTTTGGGGAGTGTAACACAGCAGTCTGTTAAGTTTCGTTGAGTATTCCACAGTGGTTGGTTACGTTTAAAATCTGTAGAAATCCCCGTAGTATACCACCAAATGACTGCTCAGGAGTAGTAAAAATAAGTACAGGAAGGCTCACATATTAAAGCCTGGCTCATCTGCTATGGTTTTCCTGGCTCTCCATAAAAGGTGGATTATTTGACTATTCATCCTACAAAACAGGATTAGTACTTGAGAAACACTAGTGTCTCAGTCAGGAATAGGACATAGATATCTTAACATGGTCAGAGTGCCCGGAAACTACATCATTGGATAGGTGACCATTTTACCTTCAACAAATATTTGTGCTCAAATATTTACATCTTACAAACTTCATTTGCCTTTTAAAACTTAAGTTTGAGTGCTTAAAATCTTCATGGCAACATTTTGTTTTTGAGGAGAAAAGTGCACTGCACATGGGAAGGGGGAGGCATGGCGAGACGGGTGGCTCAGAGCCCTCGTGGCAGTGTGTCTGTCCTTCCGTCTGTGCGGCTGCAGCCTCTGACTGTCCTGTCATATTCTGCAGAGGCAGCACTGAGAGTCCCGGGGTCTCTTCTGTCATTGCTGCCCTGGCCACCTGTAGCCTGGCCCTGCTGTAGAAGGATGAGCTGTATTCTGTTGGCAAGAAGAGACGAAATGAGAGACTCTGGGCCGCTGTGTCTAAAACAGTTGCAGTTGAGAATGTTAAATATTCATTTTTCAGAAATTGGAACAAATGGTGACTAACTTTCAGTTATGACTAGAGTCTCGTGCATTCAGATAAACTTCTTTTCTCTTTTCTAGTGCCGCTCTCTTCTGTAATCATTTTTATGTTCTGCCTGTTTTTTGTTTTACTTTTAAATTCACCCTCAACTCTTGAGTATGACAGCATTTTGCCATCCTTGTGAGTTTCTCGTTCCAGGCAAGCATGCCACAAAGAGTGTGAGAGCACTGGACGTTACTTTGAAAATTGCTAAAATATCAAATGCTAAAATCACATGTACTTAAAGGTTTTATTTCATTTTTATAATTTTGTTTGTTTGTATTTTTTTTTTTTTTTTACTTTTACAGTGAGTGTTGAAAAGATAGACCTGAAGGGATTATCACACAAAAAAAACGAAAGACATGTTGAATGTTCCTTTGAGGTAAGATGCTAAGTTTTTTCCCCTTTTCTCCTGGAAGGCGTAGGAAGGAAACATTACCATGAATATTTTTATTTATCTGAATAAAAGGGGCCTTTTCGCAAAGGCCTGTGCCTGTGCTGTGGGAGACAGACAGCTGGGCCGGGCCCTGGGGGCGGGCCATCCCTGGCCTGGGGGTCTGCATGGTGGACGTGCCCAAGAGCGACATTCTCAGCCGCTGGTGGTCTGTCGCCTCGTTGGTTCATGAGGAGAATCGTGAAAATCGAGATCCACTGTGTATTAGGGTCAGAGCCCCATGATAACAGTGACTGAGACACCAGCAGAGTTACAGGGAGCTGTGCTCAACAAGGTCCTCTGGGGCCCAGGCTCCCTCTAGCCGACACTCTGACAGCCTGAGGATGTGGCCCCTGAGCCTCATGGCCCAAGATGGCAGCTGGGGCTCTAGTCCTCATGTTTTCATTCCAGGCAGCAAGATGCAGGATGAAGAGCAGGAGAAAGGTTTTTCTTTCTTTTAAAAGCACCCACTGGACACAGCCGCATATGTTTTTTTGACCAGAACTTAGTTTCTTTTTCTTGCTTAATTGCAGAAACATGTTCTGGCCAGTCATGTCCCCAACATTATTACTTGCCCATCATGCTGTGTAAGATTCTCCCTTGACCCCTGAATATTGATTGATAAAGGAAATCTGCTTCTAGCATTATTGGGGAGTAGTCAGAATAAAGGCTTTCAGTTACTATCTAGCATGTTATTTACATGATGTGTAGTTTACTAATTTTTGAAAGAGTGTAGATACATCAAAATGCTTTAAATACATTTACCACTAAAATGATAAAATGTCCACTTGATTTGGGAAGTAGTGCCTCATGAGAATCAGTTGTGAGGCTGTGAATATGTCTTCAGGATGTGTGGGAGAGGCGGTTTAAAGGTGGGTTCGGAAGTGGGTTTAAAGAGGGTTTAGAGGTGGTTTAAAGCTTGCCAGTGACGCCCAAGTCTCAGTGACCAGAGGCCTTCGAACCCCATTGTCCTCAGGGCCTGGTTGGGGTCAGGAGCCCGGTAGGCCCCTGGAGCCTTCGGTGTGTTTTCTGCTCCCCTCTGCTCCTCACTGTCTGATGCCCCTGAGGGGCTGGTGGCAGTTCTTGTTCACCTCCGTGGGAGCTGTCTGTTTGGGGGCCACTGAGCATGGAGCCCCTCAGCCCGTCTGGTCACACTGGGCTTTGATTTGCCCCTCAATGCTCAGTCCCATTACTTGGGCTCCGTGAGACGTGGTGACTGTACAGCATGACTGCCTGCAGTTTCTCTGTGAAGAAAGGAGCTTTGGCAGAATAGACACTTGGCCTCTCATGGACTCTGTCAGGGGAGGGAGTTGTGATCAGGGGGACAGGGGCAACAGGCTGGCGGGAACGGGGACCTGGTGCCCTGAGTCCTTAGACAGCAAGCCCGATGGCAGGAGGAGCCTGGAGCCAGCAGCCTGGAGGCCGGGTGCAGTCCCGAGACCTCTGCCCTGAATACTGCTGGCTGGTGTTGACGGACAGCTGTCACATAGAGCTAACTTAGGGCATTTCTGCCCTAAATATTGAAGCTCAAGTGTTTTAGTGTTTAGAAAAGGCTTCAGTTATCTAAAACAGTTACTTTTTCTGGTGAGATAACCAATGAAAGTGTTCTTGTGTTTAGGGCAGTGATGGCCCTCACAGCACTAGCTGTCCAGCAGCTGTGCTTGGGGGACGGACTTGCTGTGCCTAAGGTGCTTTCAGCCCAAACTTCATCTGCTGGATAGGGACTTGAGGCCCAAAGGAAAGACAGAACCAACTTTTTTTTATAGTCTGCCTGTTATGTGTAAAGCACACAGTTCGTTTGTGCAGCATAAGCTGTGTGCTTGTTTGGTGCTGGCTAGCTGTGAGTGGCTGCCTGGAGGATGCCAGTGTGTTATCCGTGTGTTCGGACCCAGGACCTCCCACCACATGAGAAAGGTGAAGCCGGGTTAGGGGTATGTCGCCTCTGGCATCTCACCACAGCCGTGCTCCTAGCTGAGGTCAGATGCCAGTGCTCTACAAAGGGGGGGGGGTCTGCAGGCAGTACCAGGAGAGGATGGCTTGGCATGTCTTTAAACTTGGACTCCCCTTCAAAAATAGGCCTAGGAGTAGGAGTTTTCTGTGTTGGAATCAGCTGGTTGATTCTAAAATGTATATGAGAAGAGCAGTCAGAACCGTTTTGAAAAGCACAGAATGGTTGGAAGACCCATACTCCCTGATCTCAAGACTTCATACTAAGCTACAGGAACCTTACACTGTGGCCTTGCTGAAAGGGTAGAGATATCGATTAGTGGGACAGAACAGTCCGGAGTTAGTCTCACATGTAAATGGACAATTGATTTTTGACAAAAGTACAAAGACAGTTCACTGAAGATCTTTCCAACAGATGGTTCTGGAACAGACGTCCCTGTCCAAAAAAATGAACCGTGACCAAAATTATTATATAGACATTAACTCAGAATTGATCATAGACCTAAATATGTAAAACCTAAACTTATAAGACTTCCAGAAGAGAGCATAGGAAAACACTTTGTGACTGATACTAGGCAAAGATGTCTTAGATAATACCAAAAACATGATCTATAAAAGACAAAATAAATAAATTAGACTTCGTCAAAATTTAAAACTTGTTCTTCAGAAGGCACTGTTAAGAAAATGAAAAGACAAGCCACAGATGAGAATATACTTTGAAATTATACATCTGTTAAAGGATTTGTATTCAAAATTTATAAAGAACTTTAAAAACTCAGTAATAAGAAAACAACCCAATAAAAAATGAGTCACTGCTTTGAACAGACGCTTTACCAAGGAGGATGTCTGGAAGGCAGAGTACCTGTGAGCAGATATTCAGCATCACTAGTCATTAGGACACCAGCTAAAACCAAAGCCAGATACTACTACGTGCCTCTCGGGACGGCTGGCAGGACAGAGGCCAGCTGCACCGAAGGTTGGCAGGCACGTGGAGGTACTGGGGCTCTCCTATGCTTCTGGGGGCGTGTAAGAAGTTACAGCAACTTTGGAAAACAGTTTGGCAATGTTCTAAAAAGGTGAACATTTCCCTAATATATGACCCATCAGTTCCACTTCTAGGTATTTACCCAAAGGAGATGAAAACATGTGTTCATACAAAGGTTTGTACGTGAATATTCCTAACAACTCTAACCCCCAAATATCTGTCTACACAAGATGGATAAACAGTGATGTCATATCTGTGATGTTCCACTAGAGTTCAGAGTACAAAGTAGTGAGCTATGTTACAGTCAGCAATACGGATGAAACTCAGACCATCATGCTGTGTGAAAGAAGCCAGACTCCCACCAGAAGAGGGGTATATATCCAGTGAATCCGTTTACATGCAGTTCTAGAAAATGTTGAGTGTCTACAGAGAGAGGCTGCCGGATGGCCTTGTGGGGAGAGGCAGAAGGAAACTCCTGGGGGGACGGACAGGTCCCCGCACCGGTGACAGTGATGGTTCCTGGGAGGGGCATACGGTGAAGCTTAGCAACTTGTACCCTTACATGCAGCTCATTGTCAGTTATAACTCAAGAAAATGACCTGAGTAATGATTAATTAAACCTATGTCCACAGAGCCATAACTAATGAAGATTAAATAAACTGACCTTTAAATAGGTTGTCTTTGTATATGGAAGTAAAGAGCTGTGACACTGTGACCAGAGCAGCAGACTTCACCAGGAGTGTCTGCCACGCCTTGACGGGATATGACTGTCTATTGCTGACTAGTGTAGAAAGACTCAAACATTTTTTCTGAAAGCCTTCACTTATTCATGAAGAAATAAATGACACTCTGCTTCACCAGTTTTCTCAGCCTTGTTTATTTCTAGTTTTAGTTTTTCTGTATCATTGTTTTCCAGGATACAAAGGAAAGGTTACTTACAGGAGTTGAGTTTCCTCTTCTTTTCCATGGAGTGAGACTTATTTTTGCTGAGGATATTATGATTGCAAGTTACTAGTTCCTGAGGAAATCAGATCAGTGTACAGGAAGCAAAGGGCAGAATCCTTCTAAATATAACACAACATGGAACTATGTACATGTGAAGTACCCAAATTTTACCAGCTCTTTCTAATTCACTTTTGAGAAACTGAGGAACTAAAACTTTTACAAATAAACCTTATTCATTACGCATGAGGGACAGGGAGGGAAAAAAGCCTCAAAAGATTAGGCAAACAGACCCTTGAAACACCAGTTAGATTGTAGTTTTATTGCCCTAAAAGGACCAGGGGATAAGCTAATAGAAATAACTTTTTAGTCCATTCTTACCAGACATTACATTAATTTTAGTGTTCTATCTTTTCTTTAAAAGTTCATTTTTTCATGTCAGAACAATCTTAACTTCTGAATATTTTATTGCTATTGGCAAAGGATGGGTCTTAGCTGCTATTTTTAAATTTAGCTTGTGTTCACACTGGCTGCTCTCGGGCCGAGTTGAGAGTGCGGCGTCCGGTGTTCATGGCGCCCCCCTGAGGCGCACCTCAGAGCAGTGTGCTCAGGGCCCTGCGGCAGCCGTAGGGTGTGCGCTTGGCACTTTTCCCCTCAAGCAGTGGTTTTCCCTGGAGTTAACTGTCTCTTTTTGTTTTTTGCTTAGGGACAGTACTTAGAACATGGCTTCTCCCTGAGGTTTTCCCTGGTTGTCAGAAACTCCGCCAGCACAGCCGTTTGTCTTTGGAGCTGCGGCTTGGCCACACCCTGGCTCTGGGGTCTGGAACCCGACAGTTGGCTACCATGTGGGTCTCCTTCCATCACCTGGGGCCCTTCCTCCCTATGGCCCCATCCTGTTTTCAGGTCTTATGTCATATTCTGCCCTGGGTTGGTCCTGCTAGTTTCTTAGAAAGTGTCCTTGGGAGGCACAGTTTTTGAGAGCTTTCATGTCTGGGGATCTTTCTGTCATGTCTTGATCTTTCAAACCTGACCTGTCACAGGTCTGTCGTGAACATCACTTTTCCTTAGGACTTTGAGAGCACTGCTAATTTACTCTGGCAGCATTGCTGGGGAGAAGCATAATCTTATGGATCCTGACTTGTCCTGTGCCCTGTTTTACAGTCGCTGGCAGTTCTTAGGCCTCTGGTAGTCTCAGTGTTTGCACATTCCTCAGAGGCGTGTTTGGTGTAGTATTGCTGTCAGCAGGGTGCTGGGACTCGGGGGCCCTCAATCTCCGAACTCGCGTCCCTTTGGGGCCCTCCCTTCCCCTTCCTCCTCTCCGTGCTCCATGGCATCTGCATTTTGGAATCTGGCTTCTGCATATCAGTCCTCAAGACTGGTCCTTTGTTTACTGTTTCTGTTTTCTCTCCCTTTGATGTTTCGGTCCACTTCGTGGAAGACTACCTCACCTTCCATCTCTCCAAGGGAGCGCCTCCTTCCGCCTTGTCTTCGGCCTCCGTGCGTGCATCTCCTGCCCTTTCTCACAGTGGCCTGGTCTCAGCAGTGCTATCCTCTCTTGTTCACTGAGGGCAGCAGTGATGCTCTTTAGTTTGGGTGCAGCTTGCTTCTCCTGCACGGCCTGTGCTTCCCACAGGTTGCCTCCTGCCATGCCTGCCCTGCCTGTGTCCGTGCTGGCTCTGCACTCCTCCAAGCTTGGGAGTCAGTCGGTGACCCTGGGCTGCTGGCTCGCTTTAGTGTGTGGCATAAGCAGCGAGCATGGGCCTCTGGCTGGCCTGTTCTCCTGTGCAGAATGAAGAACACGCTGCTGCATGAGCTGCAGGGTGCGGCCCTGTGGAACTGCAGCTGAAGAGCAAGTCAGAGGGCTTAGGCCCTTGTGTGTCGTACCCCCAGTATGTGTCTGCTTGGTGTAGGTTTGCTTTTCGTGTGTTAGAATCTGTCTCAGTAAGGCCCAGGAGCTCTCTCAGTAAGTGTGAGCAATAGGAAAGTACTGAGCCGTAATCCAGCGGGCTGTGTCTCCTCCTGGTGGCATGTAAGACTGGGGTAGCTCACATTCAGTGCCCTCTTGAATCTGATGAGACATGTATCTCTCCAGCATGTGGCCTGACTGGAGGCTGTCCTCCCGAATCTGCATCCCTTCTGGGGCCTGTCCCCCCTCTGGTTTGAGGGAGCGGTTTGGCAGGCAAAAGCAGAGTGGCATGAATGCAGCCTGTGGTGAGCAAGCCCTTGGTTTCCAGTCCTTGTTTTCTGTCTGCTATAGGTTGAAATAGCAACTGCTTTGAAAAACAAAAAGAGCAAGAGCAGACAACCTGAAAGGGTTTGCACCTATTTACCATGCATACTTATTGGGGAAGTAGATTGTCTGTGTGCATGTAGAATGATCTCCCCAGGCTGCACTGTGTAGGGTCGGAGTTCATGTTTCATTTGGCTCAGTGCATTCATGGCACATGAATGTGGAAGGGGAGCGAGAAGAGATCCAAACCAGAAACAGTTCTGTATCGTGTGCAAGACCACAACACAGTTTCTTGGAAAGACACAAGATGCCCACAGTACTTTGGGGCACATATTTGTGACTGGAAAGTTTTTGCCTTTAGTCATAGATGTTGCTGGTATTCTGTGTGGTAGCACTTGCTCTTCGGAAACTTTTTAGTGTCATAGCATTTGATTAGGTTTTGGACAGCAAGGAACATCTATTCAGAGAATGCCGTGGCCTGCCTGGTGGAGTTCCAGGAAGCACTGGGCATTCAGAATAAAGAAGGCATCCCTTGTCTCATTAGCTTGTATTCTGCGGGGGCTTGATGAAGCCTTCGTGGCTGTGCGGTGCAACAGCCGCTGAGCTAGAAAGGGCTTGGTTCACATCTGGCAGACGAAGGGGAGACGGCCAAGCCTCTGGGCCCAGGCGGCCATCAGCGAACACGATGGACTGCTTCTCAGAAGACGAGGTGGGTGCAGCGACGGAGAGGGCTGTTGTCTCCCCAGTCTGCATTAAATTAGTATAATACTTTCTTTTTTGGTAATAAGATGCATTTGGTCATTTTATTTCCTGACTTGAAGTCCTCCAGTGGCTTCTTCTGGATTTTAGGGGGAAAGTTCCTAATTTGTGGTCTAGCCCTTCTTGTCGCGGCTCCCGCCTCTTTCCCATCTGTTACTGCCCCTGTGGCTCATTCTCCCAGCAGGCTTCTTATTTGCCTTTCTGAGTTCAGCTCACACTTTTCCCATGTGCTGTGCCTGGCTCCTCCCCCTCGCGCCAGCCCCTCAGGTGGCCAGTGTTGGGATAAGTGCAGGAGGAGGCGGAGGAAGGACTCAGCCTTACCCCAGGGGGCTCCCAGTCTGCCTGGGGAGACTGACATTTATGACATCATGAAATAAAACCACCCCTCTGTGCAGGTGAGGAAGGCCAGGATGTGCTCAGGTCTGCATCACACTGTGGAGCTTCTTCCAGAGAGCCCTTTCTGTGCTTGCTCACCGAGTTCTTCCTGCGCCCACCCTGCTCTGATGGAAGGCCACCTCTTCTGTTCTTGGACTGGCCGCTTGCTTGTTGTTCCAGATATGCCCCCTGTGCAGCCCCCAGCTGTCCTGAGGGCCAGGCCCTGTCTCAGCTTCAGTGTGTCCATGGCACCTGACGCCTGAGCGCTGGCTGCTTGGGTGAATGGGCTGGTTTCTCGTAACTTCTGGGTCCTGAGACCAGAATCCTGTAGATTGACCCAAGAAGAGGGGCTCTCCTTGAGGGTATGCAGGGGCACCTTAAGCAATCGGCTGCTTTCTAGAACTCAGGAGCCGCCTTAGACACCATGTTCCATGTTGGAGTGGTTTGGTGATATTTGAACAATTGTGCAATGCAGGACATTAAGCTTTAATGGGCTAGTGTTGCGTGATGTTTTCTGTAACGTGTTGAGGGATGTGTAAAAGCCCCACTCACAAGAGGTGCAGTACTCCTTGTTGTACCCACCACACCTGTGCCAGCCAAGGGGTCCTGGACAGGTGTGCTGTGAACTAAGTATGTGGTGTCTTGTTTTTAAGGTTTGTTTGTTTATTTGTTTTTAAGGTCTTGTGGTCTGATTCTTCAATAACATCAGTAACCAAATCTTCCTCTGAAGTGACTGAATTTATTTCAAAGGTAAGGTGGTCAGGGGCTCTTACAGAAATTAAAAGGCTGCCCTCCCGCAGTGGGTGCCTGCGTCCGTCCGCCAGCATGGGGAGTGCACGCCTTTGCGCGGCAGCGGCAAGGTACTCACGGCGCCCACGACAGCGAGCACGTGGCCCTCGGCGCCATGATCTGTGCTCCTTGTGGCTGTGAGAGCGAGTGAGGCCAAGGCTGGAGCTGCACCCACGGCAGAGGCGCGGTCGGCTCTTCCCTCTTCCGCAGAGGCTGAGGGGGAGGGGCACATGGGGGCTCAGGGGTCACCCCGGTTCATCTTTTAAACTGATTGAACAAGTAATCATTTGAACAAAAGGTTTCACTACTACAAGTTCCACTAGTAAAACGGTTCCACCTCGTTACCTGCACACACACATGTACACGCACACATACGTGCATGGCTGTGTGTTCAAGGACCCCTGGCCTGTGCCATGACACCGAACCTCTGTCTTAGTCAAAGGGATGCATCTTAAGTCACCTTTGTCTTGTGGAATAGCATGTCTAAAGTGTCTCCAAAGCGAGTCTTAACATTTTTATTACAAAATCAAGCACATAATCCTGTAGGAGAACACCCAGTTGAGGATTAAAAGCTTGGACAGAGTTGCTTGGTTTTGCCTACACTTCTGGCCTGTTAGGCAGAAGGACATGAGTGCCATGCTTTCCAGGGTCACGGACCCTCCCCTGGGGAGACACACTTTCCTCTGGAACATGGAGAGCACTAAGTTTCCTGTCCTTTATGTCTCTTGGTTTGTAAAAAAGCAATTAGTCTGGGCTCCATTGATGCTGGGAACCTTGACCTTGCATTGACCTTTTGTGTAGGTGTTTACAGTGGCTAAAATTCACCTGGCTTTGGGTTCTGACCCTCCTGGGTATCTGGTTTGCTGTCTTGTGTTAATTTTGGAAAATTCTTGTTCATTATCTCTACAAATATTTCTTCTGTACCACACTTCATCTCTCTTCCGGAGCTTCAGTTACCTGTACTTGGACCTTTGATGATGTCCACAGCTCTTAGGTGCTCATTTTGATTTTCTTACTCTTTTCACTCTGTGTTTCAACTTGGATAATTTCTATTTTGCTCTGTCTTCAAGTTTACTGATGTTTTTCCTCAGCTCTGCTCAACTGCTGCTGAGCCTGTTGAATTTGCTGACTCCCTCATCTCTGGTGCCATGGCTTTTTGATTTTCCAAGCTTTCCATCTGACATATCTTATTACAAAGTTTCCACCTCTCTGCTGAAATCCCCCCATTTGTTTGTTCATGTTGTCCGTTTTTTAAAACTAAATCCTTTATATGTTAGTTGTAGTTTTTCTTGAAGTTGCTGTCTGATAGTTCCAACGTCTTGTGATTTCTTTGTCTGATTTTGATGATTATCTTGACAATATGCCTATGCTCCCTTATTTATTTATTAATTTAATTTAATGTAATTTAATTTAATTTAATTTAATTTAATTTAATTTAATTTATTGGTGTCTTGTTGTTTTTGATTGAATGTTAGACATCATGATGAGAAACTCCAGAGACAGGGAGACAGTATGTGTGCCTGGAAATGGGCTGCTGCTACCGCGGAGGCCAGTGGGGACCTGGCGGTGGGCGGGGCTTGGGCTCTGCATCGTGGCTGCCCCCAGTGCACCCCAGGTGTCAGGTCCCTCCAGCAGAGGGCGGCTGCTGGCCGGAGCATTGGACGTTCTCCTTGCTGGTCTTGCTTCACCCTCAGCATCCTGTGTGTGCATGGCACAGACACGGTGGACCCTTCACCCTCAGGAGACTGCTGTTCCTGCTGCTGGTGCAGACTTGGGGGGTTATAGCCTCAGTCCCAGCACAGGGCCTTGGGGGCGCTTTCTCAGCACTCCAGACCCTCCTCCCCCTGCAGCCGCTGGCCTCCGTCTGTACTGGTGGAGGAGCCTCAGCCCAGAAGGGCTTCTTCTAAAGGGCCAGAGGGGTTTGCTTTTCCCTTCCCCCAGAAGTAGGGCCTCCTGGCCCATGGTCTGGTGCCAAGGCCTCTTACCCTCCCCCAGAGGTAGGAAACATAGATTCTGCCTCATCCCAGGACCACAGGGACTTGGCTTGGGCCCTGGCAGGCAGGAGCCGTCCTGTCCCTCTCTCTGAGGCTCAGCCTTTTGCCTGGGATTGGGAGAAGGCTCCAGGACAGGGCACAGGGCTTCCTGTCTGGCCCCAGGGGCAGCCAACCCACACCTGTGCTGGCTGTTTGGGCTCTCCTACTTCCTGTCCGTGGGAGAGTGTGGGACTGAAGCACAGCTCCGTGTCTGGGCTCCTGGCCGACTGATGTCTGGCTCATACTCAGCCTGTGGGATTGTGTCCGCCTCAGCTGAGCTCTCCCTGCTTGTATGGCAGCCACCTCTTGTGCTCTGCCACCGCTGAGACAGTTCATGTGTCCTGTCTCTCCTTAGAGGGGTAAATCCCTCTTGAGATTCAGCTCACATGGTGGCCTTGTAGCTCAGCTCCCAGTGGACACGAGGAGAGGTCCCGGCATAGGCCGTTGGCCTTGACATGAAGGTGGGTGTGTGATGTCCTCCAGCAGCTGTCTGCATCCTCGGGCCCACGGGACCTGATAGCTGGAAGGATGGTGTGTTGGGTCCGAGCAGCAGGTTCACTGTACAGCACCTGCCCAGGCTGTCCGGAGGCTGAGGTGCTGAGGTCACGTGATGTGCGTCAGGACACACTTGCTGGGCTTTTTCATCTCTTTCAGTTATCCCAGCTATACCCTGAAGAGAATTTGGAGAAATTCATTCCTTGCTTAGCTGGCCCAGATTCGTTTTACATGGAGCGAAACCACCTGGATCTGGAAGCAGACCTGAGGTAACGCCCACCACCCCACTAGGACCCTGGGTGCTGCTGTCAGCAATGGCCAATGGCGCCAGGCGCAGGCCTGCAGGTGCAGATGCTGCCTGCTCCTCCTTTGAGCTCCCGTGGTGATGGTCTGGTCTCTGCTCTGCCTCATCAGGCCTAATTCATACAGTGTTACAGTGTAAATAGGGAGGCTCCGGGGGAGGTGTGACACACAGCAAGGATCACGCTGGACTGAAGCAGGGGGTGGAGCACGTCCCTCCTGAGGGGGGGAGCCCCCCGGTCTGCGGCCCGCCCTCCCCGTGCTCATGGAAGGCCTTTGCTCAACTGGCAGGTATTTGGCTGCGCTGCCCCCCCACATACTGAGAAACGACCACGTGAAGAAGTTTTTCAGCACGTCACCTCCCGCCCAACAGCTTCAAAGTCCAAGTGAGTTTGTGAGACAGGATTAAATAAGAACACAACATGCTCACTGTCTGTAGTTTTTATAATACATATTTTACCTTGCAGGTCCTGGCAACCCTGCCCTTTCCAAAGTGGGCACCGTGACAGGCATGTCTGGAAGGTGAGGTGCCCCCGGGTAGCCAGGATGCTCGGGTTCTTCTGACTGTGAAGATAACTCTCTGTACAGTGACGGCCTTCTCCATCTTAGTCCTGAATAGTAGTGAGAGAGGAATTGCATGGAGATGATTCAATTTACGATTTCTCAAAAAAAAAAAAAAAAAAAAGTGGCCTTTGAGCCCCTGGAATTGGAATCCCCAAGGATGCTAGTTGCGAATGCCAGTTTCTGGGCCCAGTACGCTCTGGGCCCAGAACCAGGGTTCTGAATGTCTTCATTTTCACGAGCTCCTGGGGGTGATGATGCCACGAGGTGCCAGGGCCAGTGCTCAGGGCCTGTTAGCGGGAGGCCCACACCGACCCGCACACTGATGGGTGGCCGGCAGGCTGCCTGCCTGGATGGCAGTTGGCATGCAGGTGCACTGGCATCACAGATACACATGGACGATTGTGTGAAGCCCTGGTCCAATGCGAGGTCTTGGACAGTGCAGGTTTTCTGCACCCTCGGCCTGGTGCGTAACGAGCCAGTGTGAATGCCTGTGGGTTGCAGTTTCTGCTGGCAGGGGCAGGGACTGGAGGGGAATGCTTTTGGCTCCTTCCAGCCTTCTAGGATTTACTTTAAAAAAAATTGAATATTAAGGATTTAGGAGCCTTTTAATTTATGATTATCAGTACCATCTTGTAATAGAAGTCACCTGGTAGCTCGGCCAGAAGTCTGGTGCTAACACACACACATACACACGTACACAGGTAGACAAGTGTACTCCCAAGTTCTTACACAGAAATGCGTGTATACACATGCACACCCACTCCTCACATCATTCAGTGATGACCTAGGCGCCGTCACGTATGTGTTCACTCCTGTAGATGTGAGCCTAAAGGGTGGATGCGGCAGGGTGGGGAGGCGCAGGAGCCGGAGTGGGCTGCGGTGGGACCACGGACGTGATCTCAGATGCAGCCCGGAAGTGAGAGCTGCCTGCTGCACAGAGGGGCCCTCAGTGCTGGTGTGGGCTTTTGAAAACCTGTCTGCTGTCCTCGCAGGCCCGTGTGCGGAGTGGCTGGAATCCCGTCGTCTCAGGGCAGTGCCCAGCACCACATGCAGCACTCAGCCAATGCAGCCACCTTGCCCCACTGCTCCCATGCAGGGGGCGCGGGCTCGGCACTGGCCTACCGTGCCCAGATGGACTCCTCGCCTGCCATCTTGATGCCTTCCGGTCTGCAGAGCCCTCCCACCCAGGAGCAGAATGGGATTTTAGACTGGCTTCGGAAATTGCGACTGCACAAGTACTACCCTGTCTTCAAACAGCTCACAATGGAGAAGGTTTGTTGGGTTCCAAGCAGGGTATGTGTTACCCCTCATTTCTGTGGGTAACCCCTTTTTTCTGACCTCAGTCCTAGAGATGAGTTGGGTTTCTAAGCCACATAGATGTGGAAAGCACACAGCCTAGCCTTGGATGCCAGCTGATGTGTGCCGAGTCCTGCCTGCTCCTAGACGTGCCATGGGCTTGGAATTCAAGACTGCCTGCAGCTGGAACAAAACTGATTGTATGAAGGAGCTTTTTTAGACAGCTTGGGGTCTTTACATCTTAGGGAGTCTATGTGACATGGAGGATGCCTGTCTCCAGCAGCCCTGTTAGGTGCCCTCCTGTGCAGGCCTGTGCGGGTGCCAAAGCTCGGTGCAGAAGAACCAGATTGGTTTGAGCCAAGCAACCATCTCTCTGTTGATCTGGCTTGATTAGGCTCATGTAGCTAAAGGAGTGGGTCAGTTTTATGTCTTTTGGGGAGTCCTACACGTGTTTTTCTTTACAGTAGAGAGTTTGGTGAGGAACACTTTTTTCACGTTTTTTTCATTTTTTTTTTTTGTCTTCTCTGAGTTATATAGTCCTCCCCATGCCCCCCCAACATTACATCTGCTAATCGTAATGCCCCTTTTTCCCTCTTATCCCTCCCTTCCCACCCATCTTCCCCAGTCCCTTTCCCTTTGGTAACTATTAGTCCGTTCTTGGGTTCTGTGAGTCTGCTGCTGTTTTGTTCCTTCAGTTTTTTTCTTTGTTCTTATACTCCACATATGAGTGAAATCATTTGATACTTGTCTTTTTCGGCTTGGCTTATTTCACTGAGCATAATGCCCTCTAGCTCCATCCATGTTGTTGCAAATGGTAGGATTTGTTATCTTCCTATGGCTGAATAATATTCCATTGTGTTTATGTACCACCTCTTCTTTAGCCATTCATCTTCTGATGGACACTTAGGTTGCTTCCATTTCTTGGCTATTGTAAATAGTGCTGCAATAAACATAGGGGTGCATCTGTCTTTTTGAAACTGGGCTGCTGCATTCTTAGGGTAAATTCCTAGGAGGTGGGATTCCTGGGTCGAATGGTATTTCTATTTTGAGTTTTTTGAGGAACCTCCATACTGCTTTCCACAATGGTTGAACTAATTTGCATTCCCACCAGCAGTGTAGGAGGGTTCCCTTTTCTCCACATCCTCGCCAACATTTGTTGTTTGTGTTTTGGATGTTGGCCATCCTCACTGGTGTGAGGTGATATCTCATTGTGGTTTTAATCTGCATTTCTCTGATGATTAGCAATGTGGAGCATCTTTTCATGTGCCTGTTGGCCATCTGAATTTCTTCTTTAGAGAAGTGTCTATTCATGTCCTCTGCCCATTTCTTAATTGGATTATTTGCTTTTTGTTTGTTAAGGTGTGTGAGTTCTTTATATATTTTGGATGTCAACCCCTTATCAGATGCATCATTTATGAATATATTTTCCCATACTGTAGGATGTCTTTTTGTTCTACTGATGGTGTCCTTTGCTGTACAGAAGCTTTTCAACTTGATATAGTCCCACTTGTTCATTTTTGCTTTTGTTTCCCTTGCCCGGGGGGATATGTTCATGAAGAAGTCGCTCATATTTATGTCCAAGAGATTTTTGCCTATGTTTTTTTCTAAGAGTTTGTGGTTTCGTGACTTAACATTCAGGTCTTTGATCCACCTTGAGTTTACCTTTGTGTATGGGGCTAGACAGTAGTCCAGTTTCATTCTCTTACACGTAGCTGTCCAGTTTTTCCAACACCACCTGCTGAAGAGGCTGTCATCTCCCCATTGTATATCCAAGGCTCCTTTATCAAATATTAATTGACTGTATATGTTTGGGTTAAGTTTGGATTTTCTATTCTGTTCCACTGGTCTGTGGGTCTGTTTTTGTGCCAATACCAAATTGTCTTGATTACTGTGACTTTGTAGTAGAGCTTGAAGTCAGGGAGCGTAATTCCCCCCGTTTTATTCCTCCTTCTCAGGATTGCTTTGGCTATTCGGGGTCTTTGTGGTTCCATATGAATTTTAGAATTATTTGTTCGAGTGAATTGAAGAAAGCTGTTGGTAGTTTGATAGGGATTGC
>JAQQAC010015468.1:1809037-1832963 GCA_029783875.1 Phataginus tricuspis
AGGTCTTTCACTTCCTTTGTTAGGTTTATTCCTAGGTATTTTATTCTTTTTGATGCAATTGTGAATGGAATTGTTTTTCTGATTTCTCTTTCTGTTAGTTCATCATTAGTGTATAGGAAAGCAACAGATTTCTGTGTGTTAATTTTGTATCCTGCAACTTTGCTGAATTCAGATATTAGTTCTAGTAGTTTTGGAGTGGAGTCTTTAGGGTTTTTTATGTACAATATCATGTCATCTGCAAATAGTGACAATTTGACTTCTTCTTTACCAATCTGGATGCCTTGTATATCTTTGTTTTGTCTGATTGCCGTGGCTGGGACCTCCAGTACTATGTTGAATAACAGTGGAGAGAGTGGGCAACCCTGTCTTGTTCCCGATCTTAGATGAAAAGCTTTCAGCTTCTCGCTGTTAAGTATGATGTTAGCTGTGGGTTTGTCATATATAGCGTTTATGATGTTGAGGTACTTGCCCTCTATACCCATTTTGTTGAGAGTTTTAATCATGAATGGATGCTGAATTTTGTCAAATGCTTTTTCAGCATCTATGGAGATGATCATGTGGTTTTTGTTCTTCTTTTTATTGATGTGGTGGATGATGTTGATGGATTTTCAAATGTTGTACCATCCTTGCATCCCTGGGATGAATCCCACTTGATCATGGTGTATGATCCTCTTGATGTATCTTTGAATTCGGTTTGCTAATATTTTGTTGAGTATTTTTGCATCTACGTTCATCAGGGATATTGGTCTGTAATTTTCTTTTTTGGTGAGGTCTTTGCCAGGTTTTGGTATTAGAATGATGCTGGCTTCATAGAAAGAGTTTGGAAGTATTCCCTCCTCTTCTATTTTTTGGAAAACTTTAATGAGAATGGGTGTTATTTCTTCTCTATATGTCTGGTAGAATTCAGAGGTGAATCCATCAGGTCCGGGGTTTTGTCCTTGGGTTGTTTTTGATTACCGATTCAATTTCGTTGCTGGTGATTGGTCTGTTTAGTTTTTCTGTTTCTTGCTTGGTCAGTCTTGGAAGGTTGTATTTTTCTAAGAAGTTGTCCATTTCTTCTAGGTTTTGCAGCTTGTTAGCATACAGATGCTCATAATATTCTCTTATAATTCTTTGTATTTCTATGGGGTTCGTTGTTATTTTTCCTTTCTCATTTCTGATTCTGTTTATGTGTGTAGATTCTCTTTTTCTCTTAATGAGTCTGGCTAGGGGTTTATCTATTTTGTTTATTTTTTCAAAGAACCAGCTCTTGGTTTCATTGATTTTTTCTATTGTTTTATTCTTCTCAATTTTAATGTATTTCTTCTCTGATCTTTATTATGTCCCTCCTTCTGGTGAATTTGGGCCTCATTTGTTCTTCTTTTTCCAATTTCAATAATTGTGTCTTTAGACTGTTTTCATTTGGGAATGCTCTTCCTTCTTTAAATAGGCCTGGATTGCAATATACTTTCCTCTTAGAACTGCCTTTACTGCGTCCCACAGAAATTGTGGCTTTGTGTTGTTGTCATTAGTCTCCATATATTCTTTGATTTCTGTTTTGATTTGGTCGTTAACCCGTTGATTAATTAGGAGAATGTTGTTAAGTCTCCATGTATTTGTGAGCCTTTATGATTTCTTTCTAAAATTTATT
The DNA here is from genome assembly GCA_029783875.1 of Phataginus tricuspis. NCBI lineage: Eukaryota > Metazoa > Chordata > Mammalia > Pholidota > Manidae > Phataginus > Phataginus tricuspis. The sequence continues at coordinate 1,810,668 of JAQQAC010015468.1, forward strand.
TCTAGTTTTATACCTTTGTGATCTGAGAAGTTGGTTGGTAGGATTTCAATATTTTTGAAATTACTGAGGTTCTTTTTGTGGCCTAGTATGTGGTCTATTCTGGAAAATGTTCCATGTGCACTTGAGAAGAATGTGTATCCTGTTGCTTTTGGGTGCAGAGTTCTGTAGATATCTGTTAGGTCCATCTGTTCTAGTGTGTTGTTCAGTGTCTTATTCTCAGTCTGGTTGATCTATCCTTTGGAGTTAGTGGTGTGTTGAAGTCCCCTAAAATGAATGCATTGTTGTCTGTTTCCTCCTTCAATTCTGTTAGTATTTGTTTCACATATGTTGGTGCTCCTGTGTTGGGTGCATATTATATTTATAATGGTTATATCTTCTTGTTGGACTGACCCCTTTATCATTATGTAATGTCTTTCTTTATCTCTTGCTACTTTCTTCGTTTTGAAGTCTATTTTGTCTGATACAAGTACTGCAACACCTGCTTTTTTCTCTTTGTTGTTTGCATGAAATATCTTTTTCCATCCCTTCACTTTTAGTCTGTGTATATCTTTGAGGTGAGTCTCTTGTAAGCAGCATATAGATAGGTCTTGCTTTTTTATCCACTCTGTTACTCTGTGTCTTTTGATTGGTGCATTCAGTCCATTTACATTTAGGGTAATTATCGATAGATATGTACTTATTGCCATTGCTGGCTTTAGATTCGTGGTTACCAAAGGTTCGAGGGTTGCTTCTTTACTATCTAAGAATCTAACTTAACTTTCTTGTTAAGTTATTGTGACCGCCGTCTGATGTTTCTTTATTTCTCCCTTCCTATTCTTCCTCCTCCATTCTTTATATATTGGGTGTTTTATTCTTTGCCTTTAGTTAGTATTTGGATGGTCTTCTTTCTTTGCTATGATTTTATTTTCTCTGGTGACATCTTTTTAGCCTTAGGGGTGCTTCCCTCTAGAGCAGTCTGTTTAAGATATCCTGTAGTGGTGGTGTATGAGAGGCAAACTCTTTCAACTTTCCTTTGTCTGGAATTGTTTAATCCCTCCGTCATATTTAAATGATAATCGTGCTGGATACAGTATTCTTGGTTCGAGGTCCTTCTGTTTCATTACGGTAAATATATCATGCCATTCTCTTCTCGCCTGTAAGGTTTCTGTTGAGACGTCTGATGATAGTCTGGTGGGTTTTCCTTTGTAGGTGATCTTTTTTCTCTCTCTAGCCGCCTTTAATACTCTGTCCTTATCTTTGATCTTTGCCATTTTAATTATTATGTGTCTTGGTGTTGTCTTCCTTGGGTCCCTTGTGTTGGGAGATCTGTGGGCTTCCGTGGACTGCGAGACTATTTCCTTCCCCAGCGTGGGAAAGTTTTCAGAAATTATTCCTTCAAAGACACTTTCTATCTCTTTTTCTCTCTCTTCTTCCTCTGGTACTCCTATAATGCGAATATTGTTCCGTTTGTATTGGTCACACAGTTCTCTTAATATTCTTTCATTCCTAGAGATCCTTTTATCTCTCTCTGCCTCAGCTTCTCTGTATTCCTGTTCTCTGATTTCTATTCCACTAACAGTCTCTTGCATCTCATCCTGTCTGCTGTTAAGCCCATCTATCGCTTGTCTGATTTCTGCATAATCTTTCCTCACTTCCCTCACTTCCTCCCTCAGCTCTTGCACATTTCTCTGTAGATCCATCAGCATGGTTATGACTTTTATTCTGAATTCTTTTTCATGAAGACTGTGCATTTCCATCCCTTCAGGCTCCCTCTCTGGGGTTGTCTGGCTTATCTTCGTCTGGATCATATTCCTCTGTCTTTTCATGGCTATAGAAGTGGTCGCTGGTAGTTGCCACGTATGTCTGCTGGGCTCTTTAAGAGTTTAAAAAGAAAAAAAAAGGAGAAAAAAAAATAAAGAAAGAAAGAAAAGAAAGAGAAGAAAAAACAAAAAACAAACAAACAGAAAGATGCCCACTGCGAGTGGATTCTGTGGGGATGCTGTAGGTGGCGCTGTTGCTCCATTATTCTGTAGCCGTGGCCGCGCCGCTCAGCAGGGCCCTTTATAGCTCTGGCCGGGGTGGGATCAATTGGGAGGCTGTTGATCTCTGTGGGAAGTCTAAGTGCGGCCACTCTTTCCCAGTCGCCAGCTAAGGGGTCCGAAACTCCCCAGGACTCCCAGCCTGCTGGGCTGAGTGTGCCAGGACGATCTGGCCCCTCCGCTGGGCTCCTGTCTCTTTAAGACCGTTGAGAAAAGCGCTCTTTTCTTCTTCTATTTTTTTTTTCCTTCCTGGGAGCCGGCTGCAAGCACCCTGGCGCGTTCCCCACTCAGATCCTGCACCCTCTGTTTCTCCAATCTCCGCCACGCTGCGCGATGTGTGTCAGCGCTCCCCACGCAGGTCACCGGGGCTGGTTATTTCCCGGGCCTGTTCTTCCACTGCCTCCCGGCTCTGAATCCTCCTCCCGCCGGTGCGCTGGGGTGGTGGAGCACTAGGGTCCCACTGGGTCGCGGCTCCGTATCTTACCCGCCTCGCGGCGTGCTGCGTCCTCTCGGGTGTAGCTGCACGCTGTGCGCTTTCCTGTGTATTCTGGTCTCTCTTTTAGGAATAGTTGTATTTGCTGTGTTTTCATAGATAAATATAGTGTCGGGAGGAGAGTTTTGCCACCGTGCTCACGCCACCATCTTCCTGGAAGTCTCGTTTTTTTCATTCTTAAGAAAATTTCTGAAATTTCTTACGTTTTGATGTGACTGAAACTAAACAAGGCCTATGCAGTGTCTGGGCTCAGAGCACCCTCTGTGGGATAAAATGACGTGGTGGGGTAAAGTTTTATTTGTCAGAAAACTGCAATAGAACCTAGAAATCAAAACTATTGTAATAAAAAACAAATTTTAAGCATCGTGTTATACTTTTGGTTCAGGATTCATAAACTTTAAGAAACAACAGATATGACTGATCATGATCAGTTTGAAAAGTTCTGATTTAATGTCTGAGTCGAGACGCCCAAACTGCAGAGCATGTTAAGGGCCATCGTGAGAATGGGGTGCGGGCCAGGTGGCCGCTCGTTCAGGTGGTGTCTCCTTTTCCAGAGTCACTTGCTACCCAAGAAAGTGACTGCTGTTCCTAAAATGATGGTGATTCTGGGAAAACAGTTGTTAAACATAGATTATCATCTTGCATTTGCGAGGGGTGCCCAGCGAAGGGGGGGGTGCTTGTGCAAATGGCATTCTCTTCAGGCACCAGCAGCAGAGTAGGGCCCTCTGGGTGCCGGGCCTTCCCAAGCCGTCACTCAGGGGACACGGCCTGTCACCCTCAGGTGCAAAATGAGCATCTTGTCTCGTGAAGCCAGTTAGCCAGCGAGGGGGCAGGGTTTCCAAGTCTTTAATTTAATTATCTGGTTAAGTTTGGTCTGTTTGCATGTCCTGAAAGTAGAATAACTTACTAAATAAAGTCCAAATTATTTGCTTTAGAATCCTAATTAATTCTCATAACTCTGTAATTTGTTTCTTCTACGGAAGTTTCTGAGCCTTACAGAAGAAGATCTGAATAAATTTGAATCCCTCACCATGGGAGCAAAGAAAAAACTCAAGACACAGCTCGAGCTGGAGAAGTAAGTGGGAACTGGTTTGTGAGGTGTGTGCCTGTTTTAGGTTCCAACATTATGGTCAGGGGCTGGGACTGAGCTGTGTCTAAACATCAGCGATGGCCTTATATGTGATTGCTTATCAAACCTTAATTAATGCTTTTAATATTCTCCAAATGTGGCTCTGGTTTGCTCGGAGAGGCCCTTTGTAGTGGCTCTGACAGAATGTATGTTTCCACCCCAGAGAGTGTTTGGACGGAGATCCCCTTTGTGTGGACGTTCACACTGAGGCGAGGTCTGTGGCGTGAGAAGGCCCCTCCGTGGCAGAGCGGGGCGCTCCCATGTTTACGTGTTCTCTTGCCGCACAGGGAGAAGTCGGAGAAACGGGGCCTGAATCCCCCAGGCCCGCCCCCGGCTACCAGCAGCGGGGTGGCCCGCGTGCCCCCCACCAGCCATGTGCAGCCCGTGCGAGGCAGCCACGCTGCAGGTGAGTAAGGGCCGGGCCCACCTGGGCCCGCGTGTTGTGGCTGCTCCTCCTGGAGACTGCAGAGCACACCCTTTCAGCTGACATCTTTAGTGTTTACAGTTACTTTTCATTATTTTAACCTTTACCATTTCCACGGTGAATGGAAGGACGGTTGTTAGGAGCTGGTGGCCTCTGCAGGTGTTGGGGCAAAAGCATTAGACCCAGAAACCGCTCTGGTGAGGGGCAGGCCTAGGAAGCACACATTGGGTGGGGCGAGCGGCCTTGCCAGGGGCACTGCCCTGAAGCCCGTTGGGAAATACCGCGTGGGCCTGATCCCTGCGGCCAGCCCTCTGTGGCCTGAGTCCCCACCACCGTCCTCCTCTTCTCCCTGCCCTCTCCTGCTCCTCAGGGAAGGTTTGAGGATGCCTGTAACGGTTCTATTGTTTTTTTTATGCAGTAGAAATTTCAAGAGTAACAGTAAACCAGGAAGAAGAAAAAGCTAGTGTATCTTTTAAGTAGTTATTTGACTCAAAAGACTTTGTGTCCCTCAGTGTGTGTGGATGTGACTTCTGGGAGCCCTTGCTTCCTGCCTCCAGTTCTGAATAGGGAGGCGAGCGGCATCTGGCTGAGGGCCGCGTGCGCATCTGCTGCTGAACTGGCCGTCTGGCTTGGAGCAGCTTGTCTTTGTATGGTTCACAGAGCCCTGCCTGGGTTGGGGCAACCCCTCCTGCCCCCACGGGTGGGTGTAAGGGAGTCAGTGCGATAGACGTGCACGGAGGCAGGTGAGGTGGGCCCGACCCCCTAGCGTGTGGACTCTGGTGCCCGTCTCAGACCGTCACCGTCCCTTTCCCACAGTGCTGCGGGTGGACGTGGAGCAGCCCCCTCGCCAGACAGCCCGGGAAGGCAGCTCCTCAGAGTGCTCCAGCTCCTCGCCCAGCCCGATGGGGGCGCAGGCCCGGGAGGAGAGCTCGGACAGCGCCGAGGAGAGTGATAGACGTAAGGGCTCCCAGCGGCTTGCGCTGTCCGCCATGCCCACCTGCACCGGCCGCTGTGCTGACACGCTGTTTCCACCCCCAGGTGTGGAGGTGCACATAGAGGGCTCCGAGAAGGAGAAGCCCGTCATGCTCCTGAGTCACTTCCCCTCGAGCTCTGCCAGGCCCACGGCCCAGGTCCTCCCTGTGCAGAACGAGTCAGGCTCCAGTCCCTCGGGCCCCCGCACCCTGCCTCCACAGTTGCTGCCCGCAGCCTCGCATGTGGCACCCATTCGCGTGCTCAGCGCTGTGCACAAGTCTGACCGGGGCGGTGCAGACGTGCCGCTCCTCCCGCCCTCTGTGCGCTCACTGCTGTCCCTGGAGGACAGGGGCAAAGGCTCCGGGCCCAGGAGCAGCCTCAAGGTGGACAAGAGCTTTGGCAGTGCCGTGATGGATGTGCTGCCTGCGAGCGCCCCACACCAGCCACTGCAGGTCCTCTCGGGGCTCACTGAGAACAGCGCCGTGTCGCCCGCCGTCTCCTTTGGTCCCCGAGCCAAAGTTGTTCCCGCATCTGCGCTGGACCGGGTGATGAAGCCAGCCCAGCCACCGGCCCTGGTGGAGACCAGCAGTGCTGCCTCGGGGTCCCCGAGCACGGTCTTCCACGTGGCCCGGCCACCCATCAAGCTGCTGGTGTCTTCATCTGTCCCTGTGGATTCTGCCATTTCTGGGCAAACTTCCTGTTCCAGCAATGTGCAAATGAGCGTGGCCCCTGCCATAGTCACACCCCGGACGGCTCTGTATGCAGCCAGCACCACAGCTGCCTTCTCTGCGATGGGCGGTGTGCCCGTGGGCCCCCTGCCGGGCAGCTTCTGTGCAAACAGCAACACTGTCGCCTCCAGCGGCCACCCCTCCACGTCCTTCGCCAGCATGGCCCCTGTGCCCAGCTGCCCGGCCCCCAGCTCTAGCCCTGCACTCTCCTCGGTCCCCGAAAGCAGCTTCTACAGTGGGGGTGGTGGGGGCTCCCCGGGGGCCGCCCCCACCCCGAGCCACCACCACCACCACCACCACCCGCAGCCACCTGCCCCACCGCCCGCGCCCCCGCCCGGCTGCGTTGTGTGCACCTCGTGTGGCTGCAGTGGGAGCTGTGGCTCAGGCGGCCTGACCGTCAGCTATGCCAACTACTTCCAGCACCCGTTCTCGGGCCCGTCCGTCTTCCCCTTCCCCTTCCTGCCCTTCAGCCCCGTGTGTGGCAGCGGCTACGTGGGTGCTCAGCAGTATGGCGGCGCCTTCCCGCTGGTGCACTCGCCCTACAGTGGCGGCGTGGGCCCCGAGCCTGTGCTGGGCGGCCAGTCGGCCTTTGCCGTGCCTCCCGTGCAGGGTTTCATGGCAGGCTCGGCTGGGGTGTACCAGGCCCAGGGGCTGGCAGGCAGCAGTTCTGGCCACAAGAAGGGTGGGAATCTCTCGTGCTACAACTGCGGGGCCACCGGCCACCGTGCTCAGGACTGCAAGCAGCCGTCCATGGACTTCAACCGGCAAGGTAATGGCCACAGGGCTCCCAGGTGGGCCGGGCTGTGCCGGCTGGCGGGGCAGCTGCCCGGAGGAGGAATAGGCATAGAGGTGTCCTTTTTATGACAATAATAGTCAGTTGTCTTTTTAAAGCAAAAATAATTTTTTGAATGCTCTGTGAGTGAAGCCCCTGGAAGCCTGTTACTCTGTCTCTCGGGCTGCCCGCTGCTCCTTCTCGTCCAGACAGGACTAGCCGGCTGCAGGTGCTGAGGGCCGCCCGTGCCCCCAGTCTGTGAGGTCTTGCCTTGTGACCATGACCAGGGGAGCGTGTGCAGGTGGTCCGTGCCAGCCTTGGGCCTGGCATTCTGCCCCTCCAGGGGCCATGGCTGTGCAGTGCCACCGCTCACAGGGCTACACCTCTTCGCTCCTCCATTTCCCATTCACTCTTTTTGGTCTCCTTTCATCAAATTCAAGTGCATGTCTGATGTGGTTATCACGAGGAGCCTGTTCTTGCTGTTTGTTTTGGTAAGAGGAGTGAACTGGGCTTTGGGAACGACGGTCCCAGCTCTGTGCTTGTTTCCTGTGCAGCCTTCAGAGGCCACTTGGTCGCCATAGACTCAGGAAGGTTGCTCCAGACCCGCCCAAGCACCTGAGTCCCCCCAGAGCGCTTTCAAGACAGAGCAGTTCGACTCAGGAGGTCTGGTGGCCGGTGGGGAGCCCGTGGGCTGTGGCCACCACTGTTGGTGGAGGTGGTGCTGCGTCTCCTGCAGCAAGCCCAGAGCCCGTGGAGGTGGCCAGGCTCCTCGGCCCCGGTCCCAGGAAAGGTGCCCTGTGGACGGCCCGAGAGCTGGCGCTGTCTGACTCCTGAAGAATGAGAGATGGGGGGAGGCCATTTCACCCCTCAGTCTGGGTCGATAAGCTCATAAAATAGCAGTGGGTAGCTGGAAGTAGTTAGAACAGGTGGTCTATCTAGATTTCCAACATTTGAACCCTGACTGGTGGCTCTGGAAGGAACATTGGACAGATGGATTGTGGTAATTCTAGTGAATCAAATCTGATTTCTTTTCTTCCCCCTCTCTCTAGGTACTTTTAGGTTGAAATATGCCCCTCCAGCAGAAAGTCTGGACTCCACAGACTGATACTTTTCTCTGGCAACAGAACACTATTAAGCCATGGAGACATAAGGAAACCTAAATGCAAACCTGAGAAGCCTAGTTGCCGTTGCGCTTGATATTTTAATCCAAAGGTGCTTCACTTTACTAGACTGGATAGAACATCTAGCATAGGGGTGCATCCAGCTCAGTTTTATTGCCAAAATCCTAGATTGGAGCTTGATGTCAGGACTTGCCTAGTGGGTCCCTGCACCCGTGGCTGCGATGCGGAGACCTCCCTCCCGTCTCAAGAGCATGGCGTCACCGGGCCTTCTAGGCGCACAAGTAATTCCAGGGCAGCTACATGAGATCGGAACCGAGGACTGAAGGTTGGAGTTCTCCGAGTGGAGTTCCCCCAGTCGGACTCGACATCCCTGGGTGAGGGAAGATGTCACCTTCGTTCTGTTTGTTCTGTTTTGTTTTTTGTTCCTAATGTGGTTAGGCACTAATCTCTGGGCTTTTTACGGATTGCACTACAGAAGAATGTAAACTGATGTCAATCTCTGCAGCTCAGGGGGCCAGCTCCCCGAGACCAGTCAGTGCAAGACTCCCGAGCACCCGCCCTCCCAGAGCCGGCCCCAGCGGGTCGCGCGGCTCCGTGCACGGTGGGTGTGGGCATTGTCCTCCCTCCTCCAGATGCTCGTAGCCGGTTCAGGTCTTTAATTTTTCTGCAAATAAATCTAAACTACATAATTAAATAGAGATAGTTACTCACAACAAGGGTCCAAGTCCCAGAGAATCCCTACTTGTCCACGCATTGAGAATGCCTTCCTTCCCAGCCCTCCAGTAGCCTGGAGGGCTGTCCTCCGCCAGACGATGGAGCTCCTGCGGGGACTCCGGGACAGCGTGGCCTTTGTGAGCTGGCTCTGCCTAGATGCTCCCTCTCTGAGCAAAAGTTGCAGTTCTTTTATCCCACACGGACTTTGCATGGGCCCCAAGGTGTACTGCTAATGATTCACACTTGAGACAGACATTTCAACAATAATACAGCCCTCTAATTTTGCTCTAATCAGCGAAAGATTGAAATTTTCTCCATCAACTTTTGTATTAGGCCGTGTTTTAATACTTCTGTTGAAAATTACCTGGAAAACTACAGTAGAAAGTGGTAAGACTCTGAAGGAGACCACATGGACAGGACAGAGCCCATAGGCCTGCAGAAGTCCAGTTCTGTCGAGGTGGGGAGTCGAGCCCTGGCCACACAGCTCTCAATTTCAATCCCATTGCCACAGAAGCCTTTGTCCAGGCCTGAAATGTAGGGACTTAACATCTTCAAGGCTAACGGGAATTTTCTGCTCATTTTAAATGCTAAAGCCTTTAGTATTAAAATACTGATTGGTGAGTCCTTGCCCAGGGATTTTCCAGTTGAATATTTAAAAAAGGAAAATCATAATATTCATATCTTTCTTAAAATGGGACAATCCACCTCATGCAAAGTTAGTGTAAATTAAAAGAATACCCTAGAATTTGAGGCATTGTGATGTGAGGCTTCAAATTGTGATGGAACTAAAGCAGAAAAGTTGTTACCTTTTTTAATGAAAGGCTTGTAGGAGAGTTTTATTTCAGTAGGGTTTTATTTCTATGCAACTCAGGATTGACAGACCTCTGTGTTCTTACCTGTCTTCCTGGTACGCAGTATTCCATACGGTTCTGAAGTAATGCTGATGCCTGCACCAGCTCTTCCGGAGAGCGTGACGGGGATCCCTTAATTACACCCGTTACAAATGCCACAGGAACGGGAACCGACACAGCTTTGCCTTAAAGAGCACTAGACTGGGACTTGTGTTATTTTCAAGGAAGACATAGGGTGTTTGTTGATGTTTACGATTTTACTATTTCTGAAGGCCTTTACGGTGGCCTGGATATGTGCTGAGAGCCAAACTTTTCAATTTTTTGGTTTTTTTAAACAAAGAAATATTTTAAATAAATCCTATTTCAACACAGTCAAATTGTTGAAAACTGTCTCATAAGAAAAGAAAAAAATCATATTTAGGTTTTTTGTTGTAGCGGTCAATATTGGGAATGAAGGTGTCTGTTGTTATAACTGTTTTGGTAGATACGAGAGGTTTGTGTTAAATGCAAAAATTAAACTTTGACTTGAAGTATGACATTCAAACTGAGGTAAATAAGTTTAGACGTTGTATGGCTGTTTCAGGCATCAAAGGTCTTAGGAAAATTCCCGTAGTCTTTGAAGGTCTGTGCCATGTGACACCTCCAGGGAGGCCTCCCAGCTGAGAACTGTAGGACGTAGGTAGGAAACACAAGCACACGAATCATTCAGCGGCCGGCCTGTGCGGCGTGGCCGCAGTGGCTCCCACGTGGCTTCCGAGTACTTGCTCGTGGTAGTGTCTGTGGAGTTTCCCTGCACAGTGGCCGGGCAGGAAGCCCGAAGAGCCCTCGGAGCCCCTCCGAGGGCGTCCTCCCCAGGCAGGAGCACGCCGGCCTGGCCTTTCCCGTCAGCCGGCCGCTGGGCTGTTTGCAGTGCTGTTAACCAGGTAGGTGTGTCTGTCAGGGGTCTCTAACCTTGTTTATCTCCAGGAATGGGAAACGCGGGGTGTACAGATCCAAGTGAAATACAACGTTGGGAGAAAACTAGTACATCTTCTTTGTTTTTTAAGAAAAACAATTTTCTACCTTCCTGGTTTTTATTTCATAGTAATATTGGAAACTAAAGTGTTTAAAAGTTAAAACTTCATGGATAAAGAGCACTGAGGGAACGGGAGCCAGCACTTAAAGTAAGGACAGAATCGTTTTCCTGAAGGCAGATACGTGATTGAGTATTAAACCAGCATCTCGCATCTCCAAGACTCCGCGAGTCGGCGTGTCGGCGCAGTAGTGGGCGGCCCGGCATGGCACTCGCTGGCCCGGCCCCTTGCACCCCGCCCGCCAGGCGCCCAGCGTCGTCGCTTCCTGCCTCTGGGGCGGCCCGCCGGATGCCTTGCCCATCTGACTGCACGCTGATGGCCGGCGGGGGGCCGTGTCGGAGAGCCTCGCAGGTTGTGAGGGGAGCCGTGTGCCTGCCCAGCCTGACCGCCTGTCCCGGAGGGTGGGCCTGTGGGGCCCCCGCGGCCGCCGTACTCCCCAGGGTGTGGTGACCCCCACGGAGCCGGGACGCGGGTTCCGAAGGCTCAGTCGCCGAGAAGTCCCAAGGTTCTGGAGGAAAGCGGTCTTCAATGGACACTCACAAAACTAGTACCTTGCCGACGTGAGGCCGCAGGTCATCGCTGCTGCACTGGCGGGAGGGGCCGTCGGCAGCCGTCACGCCGTCGCCCTTCCACGCCCAGCGGCCTTGGTACAGATGCTGACGACCTCGGGAACTCGAGAATCTTCACAGCTTCTACTGGACGTGTTTTCTTTATAGGAATGAAGGAAAATTCTCCCATTTTTGAGCCATTCTTTTATGTCAGTTCTACAGAATTGCATGTAACTTTATAAATATTTTTAAAAGATATAGTTTTGTAAATATTTAATATTCTGCTAATTTGATTTTGGATTGTAAATGTCAAGTGTTCTGTTTTTGGGGTTTTTATGTTTTATTATACTTTGTTAAAAAGGAAAAATTGTACATTTTTAGAATGTTTTTATGAGTAAAATTTAATGTACTGAAAATAAAAAAATTTTAAAAAGCTTTTTTTAGGTCTTTTGTCTTATAGAATAGGAAGCACACACTTTTTCGAAATAAACTGCAATTCCTGTTGATCTCCAAGCTAGGGGAGTCAGCCCCTTCTGCCTTCTTACCAGCTTACAAAAGGGACACCTGCCTCTTAAATCTATTTTCTACGAGGTTTCCCAGGTTTTTTTAAAAAAAAAACCCTATGAACAAATGTGGATTCTTAACTTGGTGTTTGAAGATGTTCCAGCTTTAGGTTCCATAAAAAGCCAGGATTGGCATTAATAAAACTCACATATCTTCCGAACACTTCCAGGTGTGAACAACACACACTGGCATTGAATGCCATACCCACGCTCTGGACTGGGGACCCTGGCGGCCCCACGAGCACGTGCTCGCCCGGGACTGGGGTCTCGCAAGCTGTGCCCAGCAACGGAGTTCCAGGGCCTCTGCCCCAACGGCCGGCCGGCCTCCTGGTCTGGTCAGGCCCGTGTCACCCACAGAGGCCGTGTGAACGCACATGCGGCTCCAGGCATAGGCAGGGCTCCCACTAGGTAAGTGGAGTCGGGACAGCTGGCCCCTTCCGGTCCCTGCTAGCAGCCCCTCTAATGGGAGAGTCTGGGCTGTCAAGGGAACCTTGCAGGCTGGGCCTCTTAAGAGTGGGGATGTGTGCACACAGGCTGAGCAGGAACTCAAGGGACATGAGCCTCTCAGCTGGCTCACACTTTTCCAGAAATGTCCAAGTGCCTACTTAAATTTTGAGTTGGGCCCAGAGTTTTCCATGAGTAACTGCCCACCACTTGGCTGGTGTTTGATCAGTATCTTTACCTGGCAACCCCCCACATGGTCACCTGAGCTACAGGCCACATGCTGCCTACATCCTCCCATTCAGAGCAGCGGGGTTTCAGGTGTTTACTCCCTCAAACCACCCAGATCCCACACTCACTCTCGTGATCTGTGGCATGTAGGAGGGTCAAGTTTTGTGAAGATGAGACCAGGTGGCAGGACCTCGGCCGCAGTGAGGAGGGTGCCCTGACCAGGCAGACCTCCAGAGGCGGGTGCCTCCCCCGCCCGCTCCCCTAGCCCAGCAAAACCGGCCTCGCTGCTCTTTAGGAAGGAAGCTGCCTGCTAGGCGTTGAGAGGTCAGGCACAGGATCGCTTCCAAGTCTCAAATACTGACCCATTAAACTGAGCTTTGATATGACAGCTTGTAGTTGTCTTCATTCACCTTAGTTTGTTAAAAATGTACTTGCTTTGAATATCCAAACAAGAGTGACCACCCACTAATGTGGGATATAAGTCAACCTTCCCAACATGGGCATTTTTTTTAAAAAGCAGAATTTCTTATAGGAGTCTTATTGATCACACAGCAGTTACAAGAATGTAAGACATGATGACAGGCTAATTAAGAATTTACATCACGCAAAAACAGTAAAAGCTAGCCACGTGGACAGATGCATGCAGGGAGGAGACTAGGGATGAGAGGTGGGGACTGAGGGCCCACAGGCAGCAATACTGCTTTTTCGTCCATGAAATAACATCCACTAAACAGATAAAGGTGTTCCACACATGTCTAAACACACAAGGGCAAACCTGACCTTCACATGTACAGCGCAGTGGTCTGCGGTCTTTTCTGCAACACGCCCATGAACACAGCATACAGCCAACCTCATGCAGGTAGCAGGAAGCATTGTTTATTGTAGCTGACCTTGGAAAATGTCACTTTTGACATTAATATCTGAAGAGCATGTGTCTCCTTTTGCTGTTCTTCACAATTGACATGCACTTGGAGTAGGGGGATCTCGGGGGTGGTTGACCTGCTAACTGAAATGCCTCAAAGTGTGGTGACTGTTTAATGCCATCCTTGACACACACTTTGCAGGAGACAAGCTTCAAGCTAAGCGGCTGAGGCAGTGCCTGGGAAGGTGGAGCTCTCTGCCCCAGCCTTCGGCGGCTCCTGCCATGGTCCTGAAGAATGGCGTGGAAAACCTGCTGGTTTCTCTACCAAAATGGGCACGAGTTTGAGCTCTTAGAGAGACTCCAAGCAGAAGAAATGTCACTCTTTTCTCTGGACCTTTCTGAGAAACTGGATCAAAATTATAAAGAATTCAAGGTTCCTACCAGGCAATGGTGTTTTTTGGGTTACTGTCCACAGAACTCCCAGCCTCACGGGAGCGCTGCCCTGGGGCACGACTGTGTGCACCCACACTCAACCCTTTCTGCCAACTTTTATGGCAAATACATTTTGGTGGGGGCGACACTTCACAACTTAGGCATACAGATCCTCTTACAGAGGTTTCTACAGTTGAGTAGAAACCCTTCGATAAAAAGTTGCCCAGTTCCATGAACCCATGGCTCTCTGAATGCTCAAACTGCAAGTTACTACTGGGGAAACAGCATTAAAAGTAAGTTGAAGGTCTATTTTATTAGCAACTTAGAATGCAAAGTACTTTATTTTTAAACTAAATTTGAAAACAAAACAGCCTAGGTTAAATAATGTAGTTTTCCAAAGCTAATGTGCTCATCTTGAGCTCAGTTTTTCTGCGTGACGTACAAAAGCAACTTCCTAAAACCTCCTAGGTGGGAAACACTACTGTTTGGTGATCTCGGATTAGATGAGCTGATCAGTCCCAGTTGGTGACATCCCTTTTCTCCCCTGGGAAGGGTTTTAAAAATTCTAGAACAGATGCATTTTTCTAGTCTGACACGGAGCATTTCATCCCAAATGTCTCCTGGGAGGCGTACACCATGTACAGGAATCCGTCTGCATCCCTCTCGCTCTCATACACCCCGGAGATCGGGGTGGACACGCTCACCATGCTGTGTCCGCTCACTAACAGGAAGAAGGCTTGGTTCGCGTTGAGCTGTAAGCGCCTTCTATTGAAAGAAAACAATGTGAAGAAATATTGATACATCAATAAATAAAAAGCTGGTGTAAAAATACCACCCACCCTTGATCAGTTTGACAGTATAAAGATTTTGCGAATGCTGCTGCTGGCAGACAGAGTGTATGCCTTACAAGCACAACTCAGATTTCTTATAAAAGCATACAACATTTTTGATAATTATATCCAGGATCAATGTTGGTGATAACTGGCAGATTTATTCTTCTTGAAGCCAGTTTAAACTAGTATGCTCTCTGGACAGCCATTAGGGTCGAATATGAGAAAAAGCAGTTCAAGCTATAATTTACAAACAAAGGTCTAAGCTGGTGCAATTTATTACTGTTGGTTGTACCAAGTCTGCATTCTTTTGTAAACTTTGCTACACAACACTTGGAACTTTTCTGATTAAGAGACATCTGTGCTAGACGTCCTGATGAATGAGTCAGAGGCACATGAAACCCAGCAAGTGAAAAATATAAACACTCAGGAAAAAATGTCTTAATAGTTTTATTAAGCTTGCATAGATTTTAATCAGTACTAAAGATTTATCTGTACGTCTGATAAAGACTGAGAAATTAAAAAAAAAAGTGATTAAATACCTAATTATCTTGATGAGTTCACTCATGTTGACGTGATCAGGTACGAGGAACTTGGTTTTATCCAGGACAGGAAGTTGCTTCTCACCCTTGTATCGTTCTATTATAACCTAGAAAAGAAGTCAGAGGCGAGGTTTACAAACAGCCATCAACACTGAAGGACAAAATACTTGCTGTGTTGTAACTGGCACACGACAAAACAGGCTTTGAGGACAGCACAGCTGCTCATTTCGTCAAAGCTGTCCTGCAAAAAGTGATCACTGACTAGCTTGGACCTCATCCTACAAGCACAGCACTTGAGACAGAGCGGCTGCCTCCAGGGGAGGTGAGCAGGCTGGTTGCAGAGTGGGGAGAAAACTTATTTGGAACCATTAAAGTATACAAATTACCTAGTCAGAAAAGGCCCCAGGTCCTACCAGAGCAGAGGCCGGGGCCCAGCCACCGAGGTAATGGTGCGAATTCATCCAATCCTGATGGCACCATGGTCGCAGAAGGCACTCTAATGAGTGTGAGGCTGACTCATGGCAGGAGAACATCTTACTCAACACATTTCTCTACTCGACATGAAAAACTTCCCAAGTAAATCTTTGGCAAGTAGAGACCATGATGGGGGCTCTGGAGACAGACTTAGTCAAAGACTTGAAGAGTCTTTCAATTTGATATTTTCTGTATTTAATTAATTTAGAAGTCAAGAATCTGGAACTATGCAGGGAATAACTGATGTACACCCTTTAGCTCCTCGCTATACTTCCTTTCCACAGAGAGAAAAAAGCCTCATTTTTCCGGCTATGGGCCCATGAAAGCCTGCTACGGCGGGGACAGCCTCCGGGCCTCCCTTGGCCTTGACCGAGGGCCATGGCTCTACCTGTCACGGCGACGGACAGAGAAGTGGGACATCTCTACGTGTCGCTTCTGTGCGAGAGAGGAATGCTTCTCTGCACGCTGCCCCGGGGCGGGGCCTGCCGAGGCGGGGGGCGAGGCTGAGCCAGGCTGCCATCACCTTCCCTGCACAGCCCACGGCTTATCTGCGGGCGTGTTCAGAACACACGGCTGCGAGGGAGCAGGGGCAGGACCCAGAGTCAGAGGCACCCCAGAAAGCGGACTTCTGGCCCCAGGGGCCACGGCAGGAGCCCCGGCCAGAGGATGTGGCGGGACCTGCAGGAAGGACAGCTGACGAGCTGCCTGGGTCTCCCCTGCCGTCGTCCACCCTGCGCACAGCCGTTCCTGCTCACTTCCTCGGGGCCAACAGAACGCACACGGGAGTACAAAGGTGTGGTTTCAGCAGAACCTGACCCTAGCAGAAAAGATGACCCGTAGGCACACGATGTTCACGTGTCAAACGGAGGCTGTGGTACAAAACCTGGCAGCCTGTGCGGCTGGCCTTCATCGCTGACGGCCAGCCCCTGCTAGCAAAGGCTCGGCACGTACCCAGAGGTGAAGGAGACCTTCCTCAGAAGGCTCACTCACAGGCCATATACTGACCCCAAGTGCGAGGACAGACTGAAACTTGGGGCCTGTCTGGGGACAGCAGAGCACCGTCTTCACCGGAGCGTCCACGGCATCTACGGTAGGTGGGGGCTGCCGAGCGGCCTGTCCCGTTCTTCCGGTGACCTGACAGCCCGACACCCGCATCTCCTGCCACCTTGCTGCTCACTTCGGTGGGAGATGCCCGGTCAGAGATTCTGCTGCTCTCAGGACGCTGGCGGGACGGCACGCCCCAGCCTCTACAGAACTTATTTAGCGGCAGAGCTTCCTTCTAAGAGGTCTTTAGAATATGCTGAAACTTTCAACCACCAAACTTCCCCACCACCACAAAGGACGAGCTCACCCCAAGGCCCAGCGCCGCTTGGAACTGCAGGCACTATTCCGAGACCACTTGGTACCCTGAGCCTAGGCCCGAGCTCTGCCTGCCTGAAGCCAGAAGTTGCTTTTAGCCATCTCTCTGCACCCAGCACTCCAGCAGAAACCTCTTTAAGGCCTACCACCAAAGGCCTGGGGCAGAGAGCACTGCTGGCTGGCGTGGCGGTGCACTTCTGAGCCCTCACACAGGCAAGAGATGCTGTCTTTCTGTCTCCTCCCAGACAAAAAAGAGGAGGCGCCGCCTCTCTGGAGCATCAGAGGCCAGAGGCTGGAACGTGCAGTCCCACCAGCGTCCTGAAAGCCGCAGAATCTGTTTCCTGTATTGGACGGGGCCTTCCTCCTGCTGGCAGAACGTGCACCGCTCTCACTCCTCCCGCCTCCCGAACACAGACAGCAGGGGGCATGTAACATGAAGGGGGCAAACTCAGAGCAGAAGGGAGCAGAGTGTGATCACATATAACCACCCCACGCGAGGAACGTCATCCTAGGTCACGAAGCTGACACACAGGGGGCACGTCTGAGGGCTGCACTGCGCCCCGGCTCTCTGGGAGAGTGCCCCCACGCCCACGCCGCTCGTGCTGAAGCACGCCCAGGACTACCTACCGGGATTTTGGTAGGGTGCTGCTCTCGGATAAGTCGGACATCTTCTACTCTCTGTTCTGCAAAGGAAGAAGACATGGCATTATTAAGGCCCACATGCCGCTCCTGC
The DNA here is from genome assembly GCA_029783875.1 of Phataginus tricuspis. Classification (NCBI taxonomy): domain Eukaryota; kingdom Metazoa; phylum Chordata; class Mammalia; order Pholidota; family Manidae; genus Phataginus; species Phataginus tricuspis. The sequence goes on from JAQQAC010015468.1 coordinate 1,827,978, forward strand.
CCTGCATGGTTCCTGGCAACCTCTTGATCTGACCACCTATCCTTAGCTGCGGCGGCGTGAAGCAGTACATGCATTCCTTCCTAGGACCGAGAGAAACCCGACACTGACACTTCATAGCGGCAAAGGCAGTTTACATGGGAGCCAGTGTACACGGCCCCATGGTTGTATGACACAAGACCAGGAGTACCGAATTCCTGGTTTGGAAGTTTGGGACCCCAGGTTTGTAGTCAGATGTAATCAGATTAAATGTGTGGTTTTATCAATTAAAAAAAAATTTTCCAGTTTAAGTTCATATAAAAATCTATTAAAGCCATAGGCTCCTCAATGTACTATTCCCTTGTTACTTCCAGCTTTCTAATGATCCAAGGCTTAAAAAGGAAAGAAACTGCCCAAGAGAAAGGAATATGGGGAAAAAAGAATGTCCTATTTGAGTTTTAAATAGCTTTGCTCTGTACCCAAAAGAAAGAAAAGTTTAAAGCACAAAGTCTGCTGCTGAGCATTGTTTTGATACCTCTGTATTCTCCCCCTTAATATAATCACATATTTCTATTCTCAACAATTGTGCTAGGCTCTCTTGGGAACACAGGAAAACAGCAAACCAGTCAGCTCTCTACAAGGCGACAACTGGACAGACGTGTCATCTGTAGCACGGCAGGTGAGCGTGGGGGTAAGGTGGCATTAGTTGTGACCTTCCAGCAAAAACTGGACATCGTCACCTTGATTTGCTACCATGGGACCCACTCTCCTGGTACTTGTAAATAAATGATCAAATTGTGAATTTTCTGAGGAAGGCTTATACTGGTGGCTCCAAAAAAAGATGCTATGACCTATATAAACATGAATTCATTTTAAATCATTGCCAAATTTGCTTTTTTAAAAACATTTTAGTATCATTCTTCACAAAAGCTACTGAAATAATTCTCCTGTTCAAGTACAAACATAGATTCCACTTTCCTACTGAACATTTCTCTATCAGTGTCTAAGACAAATCACTAAATAAAAACATACATGCTACAGACAATGACTGCAAACTTGCAGATTCCTATCAGTGCATAATCCTACTCCAGACACAAGGATAAAGTTTAGCTACTGTCAATAGTACCCTTAGCCTGATACTGTGATCGACAAGAAATATATATTCAGGTGCTGACAAAGAGCTCTCCAAGTCCTTGGCACTTCCTCCTTGACAAGAGTGCTAAGGTCTCTTGTTCATAGCAAGCCCCTTCCAACCACACGTGAGTGTGTTGATGAGGTGACTTTCAGAAGCCCTTAAGCACGGGGGCTGGTTGCCAGGGAGCTGACTCTCACGCCTGGAGACTGGGGTTCTGAGAGCTTCCAGGTGCTGGGGAATGGTGCCCACCAAAGCCCGCCAGGACGCAAGCCCCTGTGCTCGGGACTCTTCCAGACCCCACTCTGTATTTCTTCTCCAAGCTGTCCCTTCGTATCCTTTATCGTCCTTTGCAATAACCTAGTCAGGTCAACGGTTTGCCTGAATTCTGTGAGCCACTGTAGCAGTCAGATGTGAGGGGGTTCCCAGGAACCAGCATGTGAAGTGGGGGGTGGGGGTGAGGCGGGGCAGCCTTGGGAGACTGAGCTCCTAACCTGCTGTGTCTGGGGCCATCACCACTGTCAGACGGCGTTAAACTGTGGACACCCAGCTGAACGGCTTGCTGTGGGGACACCCACAGGTCTGGTGTCAGGAGCAGCGGTTTGGCAGAGCACTGAGAGTAGAGAGGGCAGGGTTTGTTTTGGGTCCTTTGAACCCCTCTCGATTTCTGAGGGGACGCCTCTCTCAGCTCCAACACCTGTCCCTAAGTATGTCCCCAGAAAAGGGGCTCTGCCTTCCAGGCTTGGCCATCAGTCCACTTCACCACAGAAGACGCTATTCTGTCCTGGCAGATTATTCCAGAGGGTGGGGGATATCAGAATTAATTCAACCAGCGAGTACATGGTAACTAACATAGCCTGAGATACGTTTAACCACTTAAAAGAGAACCCTAATAAATCTAAAAGGTAAGTGGAAACATTTAGGCAGACAGGGAGAGATTATTTTATACAAGGAAACAGGTTTATTTTGGTTAAGTGGAGACAGGCTTAAGAGTCAGAAACTGTAGCACCAGACGTTTATCCGGGCTGTCCCTTGGTATCCTTTATTGTCCTTTGCAATAACCTAGTCTAGTCAAGTATGGCCCAAAGAAAGACAAAAATGATTCTTCTTAGTAAAGGTGGAAAAACACATAGAAAGACAAAGTGGCTTCCGTAGGGTGGGAAGAGTGGCCCCAAAGCCCCAGATGACTGTTGCTGGCATCCCGGCTACTGAGCCCGTGGTGACGGAGTAACTGGCCACCCAATACCTCACTGTTTCTGAGCAGACAGCTACTTTCAGAGACTAACTGTCAGCTTACCAGTGTTGCCAACAAGTCAAAGGCACATAGAGAGAGGATTTCTTCTCTTCCCCTGGGGCTCAGGTTCACACAGAGATGGTCAAGAAACCAACTGGAGGCTATAAAATGGAAATCAATGCCGCCCCAAATACCCATCAGGATGACTTACCCAGATTCCTTGTCCTATCTCTCAGAGCCTTATCAGCCTTACAAACCCATAAAAATACAGAATAGGGGCCTAAGATGTCTTAATTTACTAACACAGCATTTGCAAAATTGCTTTAAGGTTCCTTAGGACATTTAAAGTCGAATTTTGCTCTCACACACGTGGTCCAAGATTTCCTTCACCAAGTGAAATGGAAGCATAATTATTTCCCCCATCTGTGTAAATCACAGATGCCCCATAATGCCCAGCCAGGCGTTGGCATAAACCTCACTCTGCAGCCTACCTTTTAGAGAAGGTGAACCAACACAACATCCCCAAGACACGCAAGCCCTTTCATAATTAAAGGAGAAATGTAAGGCCTGTTCACCACTTCAGTATCTGTAGAACAAGTCATTAAATCAACTGGGGCAGCACCAGAAGATGGAGCAAAATCGTTACTTTGAGAAGACAGAATGCAAAATTATTTGCTCAAATACAGTTCCGGAGGTTGTAAGATCTTTCAGAGCATCTGCAAGGCCACACAATGCCTCCCGGTTCAGCCGTGCCTACTTCGCGGGAGGGAAGCCGTGGCTCCCGCCGAGGGCGGAAGAATTCCTCAGGAGGTCAAAGTGCACGTCCAGGCGCTGCCACTAGGTGGGCCAGGCACATCACCTCTGGCCCCACCTAGTCTCCACTGCCACAGAAGGAAGGGCTGTTCTGGGTGAGTCCTAAGATCGGTTTCAACAATCTCTATCCTGTTAGAAGGTATCAGCAGAGCTTTATTCTATTTTAAATTAAAACTCACTCACTGGAAAAGAGGGAGATGTGCTCAAGCTAACTGGGGCTGTTCTTAGGTTCCGGAAGGGCTCTCGCCAGAGAGACTTCTCTCACTGACTGCGGGACATCCCTGAAAACTGTCAGTCAGGAGGCGCGGTCACCATGATCAGGGGCAGGAAAGAGCAGTAGCCATTAAATGACATTTGATACTCTTCTGCAGAATGAGTACTAAAAACTCTTTTAAAAAGGTAAGGGGGAGGAGGAGTAAGGGTGAGCTAAGAGGAAAGCCCATAAACGCAGCATAGATAACATAAACTAATGGGCAAAAAAACGGAGGCATCCCGCCAGTTGGACCCCAGGGCCACCAGTTACAGAATTCCTTCTCATTCATTAGAACGTGCACATCTCACTTTCCCTCCTCTTAATACCTAATCTACGGAGGTTTTTCCAGAATAATTTTAAAATACTCTTAGCTAAAGGATTAAATACCTAGAGCTGTGGTCATGAGAAAACGGGCATCTTTCCCGCACCAATGTCCCCGGGGTAACTTTCAACTGGCAGAGTCAGTGAGGGTGGAAGCCAAGCCCAGGAGCAAGCGCGCTCCAAAGGCAGCACTGGCGGCTGCGAGGAGACGCTGGACCACGTGAAGATCACTAGGGCGGTGAAGAGAAAATTCCCAGCAAACAAGGCATGTCTAAGTCTTGCTAACCAACATGCTGCCTCAAGAGGCCTTTGAAAAGACCATGCTTGGCAGGCCAACCAGAATTTCCTTTCCTGAAGCTTCTCAGGCAGGAGAAATCAAATAATGATCAACAATGAGGCCTGCAAACCATATCCAAGCTCCAGGAACGCTCAGTTCTTCCTAGACTCAAGAAAACCAGGCAAAAAAGTAGACACAGTATCAGTTTAAGATCCTCAAGAAGAGTCCACAGGGAACACACTGGCCCTGGAAGGGCCCCTGCTTCCAGAGCTGCCAGAAACAAGCCCTGCAAACAGAGGGCCAGGGCGGCCACGTCGTGCCTGCAGCGTTCTTGCTTCAGAGAGCCGCTAATCACTTCCTTATCATTTTGCGGAGGCGTAAATATTGGGCTAATGTGTTTGGTTTCGGTTTACACCAAACGCCAGTAACCCTAAATTGGGCTTCCAGCCTGAACTGGGAGAGAACTGCTTTATTTACTGCTGGTGTCAAAGGAGGAATATAATCGCCAGCCACGAAGAAAGCCACACGCCGCAGCTCCCGCTACAAGCAAGACGGGGGGAGTCCCGCCGCCACGGCGCAGCGGAAGGTGCAGGGCCTGCCCGCAGCGCGGCTCGACGTCCGCTCCGCAGCGAAGTGACCGCGGGCGGCGGGCACTTCCCTGAAGATGATTCACCCGCATTCTAGTGTCGCCGCCTCAGAGGACCCGTCACGGCCCGGCGTCCGAAGCCGGCCTCCGCGTCCAGCTTCTTCCCGGGGTTGCGCTCTTGGGAAGAACAGCAGCCCCCCGGGACCGGAGGGCAGACGAGGCTCTCGTGCAACTGGCCCACGGCCGGAAGGGCCAAGAGGTGATTCAGCACCGCCGCCAGCGCCCCGGCCCCCGGCCCCCGGCCCTCCGAGCGCACTGCCGCCCCCCCGGCCCCCGGCCCTCCGAGCGCACTGCCGGCCCACGGCCCTCCGAGCGCACTGCCGCCCCCCGGCCC
>JAQQAC010015468.1:1833363-1889606 GCA_029783875.1 Phataginus tricuspis
CTCCGAGCGCACTGCCGCCCCCCGGCCCACGGCCCTCCGAGCGCACTCCCGGCCCCGGCCCCCGGCCCTCCGAGCGCACTGCCGCCGCTCGCTCCCGGCCTTCCGCCGGCCCGCGGCCCTCGCCGCCCACAGCCTCCCCGGTCCCCACCGGCCCCCCGGCCCTCGCTGCCCACGGCTTCCCCGGTCCCCGCCGGCCCCCCGGCCCTGGCCGCCGCGGTCCCCACCGAAGGTGCGGCGCTGCTTGAAGGTCTTCTCCGACGGCATGGCGCGCGAGGCTGGTCGGGGAGGCGAGGCGGAGGGTCCGGCTGCGGCGACAGCACCTTCCCTTGTGTCTCCTCGGTCCGCAGCCCCGTCAGGTGACCCGCGCGGCCCCCAGGGCGGGGCTAAGGGCGGCCATCGGCGCCGCCATGGCGGGCGTGGCGGAAGCGGGCCGCGCGCGTGCGCGTGCGTGGGGGCTCGGGCGCGCGGTGCGCGGCCGCGGGTAAGTGGTGCGGGTTCTCGGGCGACCTCTGCGCGGGTCGCTTTCTGGAAATAAAGCGGTCCCGGAACGCGGCGGCCTAGGGGCTACAGGCTGTCTCCCGGGGGCCGTGCTCTGCGCGCCGCGCGCGGGTCCCCGTCCGCTCTGGAGCCTCCCTTCTACGCGGCCCCGGGTGGCCCTGAAGGAGCGGCCCAGTCCCCCCAGGGCCGAGTCCCAACGCTCACACTAGCCGGCTGTGCGACCTTGAGTAAGGTGCCTTTTCTCTGAGTCTCAGGCCCATTCGTAAAAGAGCAATCACCGGCCTGAACTCGGGTTTCATGAGCAGCAAATAGGGGCCGCGGAATACAGCTCACGCAGGCAGCTGGGTCCCTACCCGGCAGCCTGGGCCCTTTGGTCTGAGGAGCGCCTATCTATGAACAAGCCCTGGATTCTTCAGCTGTTTTGCTCTTTATTAGCTAATGCTTTGACCGACTTCCAGGCTTTCTCCCCTTCTGAGTTTGTAAAAGCCTTTCTTATATGCTCGTTTGGTAAAGTACTTGGATTGCGCTAATATACAAATATGCAAAACATACAGAAATGTATTTCTTAAAGTGGTTTTAATATAGCTGGGATTTCTCTCCTTACTGAGAGGCCAAGATTGTTGCAGATCCTTGTATAAATTGTTCACCACCACCAGAACAATGATTGTAGCCCTTTTTTTTGCCCCCAATTACAAAAGAAAACACCGCATTTGTGCATGTATCACTCTCTGTTCCAGGTTTCCCCCCCCCTCACAGTTGTGTACCTTGAAGATCTTTGATAGCAAATAGTGAATAAAGGAGGGCACTTAAATGTCCCATCTGGTTTCCAAAGTCACAGTGGAAGGTTTTCAGCTCCAAGAGTTCTATCTTGGTTGTTTTGCATTCATTCTGTGAAGACAGAAAAAATATAAATATTCAGTAAGTGCTTATTATGTGCCTGCCTTCTGCCAAATACAAAATGATGGGGTCTGAAGTCTTAAAGGAGAGGATGGGCTGTGTGTTGCTTTCTTCTCTGCGTGTTTTTAATGTTAAGTATTGACTGGTGAGGCTTTCTGGGCTTAACTGCCACTTTGTACAAAATGGACTTTTCCTTCTCTTGCTGGACAACTGTTCCAAATGCAAGAAGAAAGGAAAAACCGGTATCTGGCCTATGGAGGTGGGAGGGAGGGGATAGAGCGTTTCATATTTTCCCAGTCCCTTAGAAAGCCAAAGAGCTTCCCCGTGTTACCCCAGGTTTTAGGCTCACTACCTTAGGGATCAGCCTCGGTGGCTGTGCTAACTATGGGACAGGATTACTCGGTGATTGTGAAGTACCGAAGTCCATATTTATAGTGGCTGTTACAGTTCTACTCCAACCTTGAATTCCTGCTTGAATCTAAAACCACACACCCATACGTTTCTCAGAAGACCATCCAAAGTGGTTGGTGTATAAAGGTGTTTTATAAGCATAATCTCCATGCAAGCATATTCATATAAATACTATATAAATTACATGTGAAATGTATTAATTTATATTCATATGCAAATAAAAATAAATTAACTTTATGTAACTTTTGAAAACAAGTGTGTGTTTGGGTGTATGAAAAATTCCGTGTGCCCCCACAATATTCAGTGGTAAGTCAGTACTTAAGTTATTGCATTGTTTAAAGCCAGCTAATGTAAGCATAGCATGATTTATTTTTAAATGAATAACAAGTATAGTATAATTGTTCCTTGAAATAATCCATATAAAGTAGAAAAGCAAGAACACATCTTTAAATTAAATTTATTCAATGTTTTCCCCAGGAATCTCATGGTGCTTTTAAACTATCGAACAAGCATTCTAGAAGCCAAGCAGTGTCAGTTAGGTAACTCCCACCCGGTTCGTTTTTTCATAACATGACGTAATTGCCGGGGAAATAGTGTAACCGCTGAAAATAGAACATAGCGTCCCAGCACTATGATGTAACATGGCTGTAAATGATGCTGTCGCTATCTCTAAGCACCCGTGCAAGCAGGCGCGAGGCGTTGACCTGCAGCCCAGAACACAGCGGAGTGTTTTTGCCACACTCAACATGGAAGGCAAGTCACGCCGAGAGCTTGCTCAGCTCCTGGGGCCTGCCCGGCCAGTCCCACCTCTCCTCTTTCTGGTTGGAAGACACCGGCCACCCTCCAGGCTGTCTGGGCAGCCATTGGCTGGTTGTCCATCAGTCCTGTGTCATCGCCTTGCTCTTTAGAACAAGTAAACAAACAAGTATTGCTCAAGAGGAGCCAGGAGCTATTTTCGGAAAGGACTCGGTTGGGAGGATTTTGGAGTTGACGCTCCGTAGGTCGCAGTCTTAGGAGTCTCCCTGGGTGCTCTTGTGGGAGCCGAGGCATCCTCTCCCGGGGAGGCTCTGCCCGGGTGGGCAATTCAGAAATCGCGAACTCGCCCGGGCAGCAAAGCCGTCGTGAATCACCCAGGCTCTCCCATTACTTCTAAAGCGTTCAGAGAATACCCGATGGACTGGCTGACTTCCGCTGGTTTTCTGGTTGCTTGTTTAATTCGAAACAAATTCTGAAGCATTGCTGCTCGCCCTGCTTCTGCCCTTATATGGGACCGTCTAGGGCTGCGACAGCTGGAACTCGGCTGGCTCTCTTGTTTTAAACTGTGAGCCTCTTGTTCAGCTTTTGAGTGTCTCCCTTCCTTCCGTTCAACTTGTTTCCTCTGAGCAGTGGGTAAGATGCCGTTTTTCGCATACAGATTCTGAGAACCAGTATGGGTAGTAAATACAGTTTTCTTAAGTCCAAGAAACACAGCTTCCCGTGACCTTTCAGGTGACCTACTGAAAAATGCGCCATCCTGTACTGTATTTATTTCCTTAGATGCAGTTCCCTTTCGCTAACAAAGAGCTCATTACTGTGGCCTCATCAGAATGTTAGAAGAAACCATCCATTTTTCTTTCTTTTGGTATGAATACACCCTCCTTAGTGTTCTTTGTAAAGGAGACAGTTCTGTAGAAGGGATGGTAGAGGTGTCGCTCAAGGGCGAATGAGGCTCTCCGGGTTCAGTGTGCCATCGTCGCCAGCTGCACGCTGTCTTTCCCCCGGCTCCCCCTCCTCCGCAGATGGGTCACTCCACAGCCGTCCCTGTCTTTCTGCTCCTGTCAGCACTCATTCAATCCCTCAACCCCGTGGGGTGGGACCGTGTGCGAAGCCTTCTGGTATTCCTGCTCTCGAGGGCATACAGATGTGTCTTCTTAATGCACAGTTGCATAATCCAAATTATCTCAATGTAGAGTAGTTTAACCATTCTTCTGAAGTCAGAGATTTCACCAGATTATTTTGCACCTTAAAAAAAACTCTAAACTCCTGAAGGAGAAAGTTGTATTAGTAGGACCTAGTAGGGGGTAGATCAAATAAAAAAAAAAAGAACTGGAATAGAACAGTGGTAAGGATTATGCTTTAGAGTCTCTGGATCCACGCAGAACAGCACAGACTAGTCAGGCGTTATGTCGATACTCATTACATTGCTTGATTCACATCTGCCTGCTGAGGCACTAGCTTAGGTCATGATGCGATAATTCATTGTCTTCTCTAGATCTGTTGGGTACCTGTTCTTCAATGTTTAGCCTTTTAGCCACTTTGTTTATTCTTTTTTTTAACTCAACAAACATTTATTCAGTAAACATTCATTGATTAGATGATGTGTGTTTGCAGAGCTGTCATGTGGCAGGGTATGTATCTAGTAAGGCTTGTACAGAAGGAAGCCAGTATTTATGACAGAACAAAATGGTGGGGCTGTAATAACGGGTCATCCATCCTAGACGGGGAGGCCCTTTGAGGATGAGGAGGATGGGGATGGGGTGTTTGATAGCACAGACTGGGGAGATGGGTTTCCTGGCAGAGGAGACAGTTGAGCAAAGACGGAGAGGCGTGAGGCATGGGAGTTTCGGTTATCAGGTGACTCCCTTGAGAGATGGGTGTGGGAACCTGAGACTAAGCCTGACTGGGAGGTTAGGACCAGATTGTGGGGTACATGACAGAAGAAGTCAATGGGGCCATTAAATCCTTTTAAATAGATGAGTGACACAATGAGTCTGCTTTGTTTATGCGTTGCTATCGAAGGAAGAGAGTTTTGGGAACAGCGTGGAGGTCAGTTGGAGATTGGGGAAGTCACTTAGATGTTGTTTTCCAACGGTGTGGACCCGCGATGGTCAAGATTTGAACGAAGACGTGTTGTATCGTTAACTTTTGTCAGAAGATGCGCTCCCCCGTTTATTGGATCCCATATACCAGGGTAGGCAGCCCTCTTTGCTGCTTCCAGACCTCCATATGGAGGAGGTGGTGAATAGTCATAAATTTATGGAGGCTGGGTTCAGAGAACTGGCAGGTCACTCATTTTCTATTTGACTAGTCAGACCCCTCACTATGTGTGTGGATTCTTAGTTTCCATTTAGGCTCTGGGCAATTCTTCCATCACTTGAGCTTGTGAAGGAAGTGCTGACCACAACAGAGTCCGGCAGCCTCCTCGTAGCACCGTTCCTGTAGCCATATCCCCGCCCCTGGCCCTCCTCTCTGGAAACAACCCAAAGCAGCAGTTTCTGGTTACCATGACCTGTTGAAGGTCAGGAGGTGGCATTACTTATTCCTGCCAGGTGTGCGAGGGCTTCTAGAGCACGTGTGCCCTGGAGCACCGCAAACGGTAGCCGGAAACACCAGCCAGATCCCCAGGTGGCACAGGGCTGGTGCTCTGACTTGGCCGCCAGCTGGTCTCTCTCCTTCTCACTGCAGTAAGGGTAGAAACGAGTGATGTCCATTCGTAGATAAAAGATGGCTGATGGGCACCATTCGAGGTTCTATAGGACTTACTTCGCTCCGCTGGCCACCCAATCAGCCTTCTGTGCCCAAAGGTCCTGGGGTCCATCCTGGGGGGATTTGGGGGGAACTCGTGAGGGTGGCCTAAGTGGGTGGGTAGCAGAGGGGCTCATCCGGGGCGTCCTCGGGGCCGTTGGGGTGGGGACCTGGGGCATCCTCGGGGGCGTCCTGGGGGGCCGTCGGGGTGGGGACAGGGGGATCCTCGGGGGCGTCCTGGGGAGTTCTCTGCGGCCTGCAGGGGGCTCCCAGGGGAGTCCTCAGGCGTCCCACGGGAGGCCCCCAGCGCAGTGGGGAGAGCGCTCTGGAGGTGGGGGGCTGGGTCCTCCCGGGCACATCCCGGGTCGGGAGGGGGGCCTTCGCGCGTTTGCGGGTGACGTTCTTTTCCCGTGCTCCGTCCGGGCGCTGGACGGGGCCCTCAGGCCTCAGGTGGGCGGAGGCCGGGGGCGCGGGCCTGGGGGAGAGGGCGCCGCTGACCCCTCGGCGGAGAAGGCGGCCAGGGCCCCGCAGGGCCGGCTCTCTGCGGGTCCCTCCCGGTGGGCGGGGCCCGGAGCCCGGGGCGGGGCTGCGCGTGCGCACGGCGGCGGCGGCGGCGCGGGCAGGCACTCGGGCCGGCATGGCGGTCTGCGCTCGCCTCTGCGGAGTGGGCCCGTCGCGGGGATGCCGGCGCCGCCAGCAGCGCCGGGGCCCGGCCGAGACAGCGGCGGCCGACAGCGAGCCGGACACCGACCCCGAGGAGGAGCGCATCGAGGCGGGCGCGGCGGCGCTGTCCGGGGCGGGCCCCTCGCCGCCCCCGCGCTGCTCGCTGCTGGAGCTGCCGCCCGAGCTGCTGGTGGAGATCTTCGCCTCGCTGCCCGGCACCGACCTGCCCAGCCTGGCCCAGGTCTGCACCAAGTTCCGGCGCATCCTGCACACCGACACCATCTGGAGACGGCGCTGCCGGGAGGGTGAGTGCGCCCGCGGGCTCGGGCCTGCAGCGGCTCGGGGCTGGGGTCCCGAGGGCCCCGGACGAGCCCCGCGCTGGTCAGGGGCCCGGGAGGGGGCGTCCCGGCCGGGCGGGGCGGTGACCCCGGGGGCCTGCTGCAGACCTGGGGCGCGGGGTCGGGCGAAGTGGAGCTGCGGGTGGGCAGCGGAGCCGGGCCCTGCCCGCAGTGCGGGGCTCAGGGCGGGTTGGAGGCCCCCAGCTGCGGGGACAGGACGCCGCGGAGCCGCGGGGAGCGAGGGCGGCCGGGGCTGAGCGGAGGGTGAGGGTGAACTTGAGCAGAAAGGGGAGTGTTTGCGTGTCCCCGGGGCCGAGGACGGGTCTGGGCAGCCCCCTCGGCGCGGTAGGTAGTTTGTAACAAATCCCAGGAGGTAAGGTTTATTTAATCCAGAGCTCCAGGCTCTCTGCGTTTCAACGTTGACCCATCACTATGTTCAGTAAGCTCTCATATTTTGGTAAAAAGGATAGCAGAACCCAAAAGGAAGAAGTAAAATCCATCAGAGACCATTGCAGTGAAAGACAGGCCCCTCCTTAAATTTTGGAAAATGTCTTTCTCCATGTACACTTGTGGAGTCCTGTACACATTTTTTACTTAAATAGAATCATGTCATATTCTCTTAGAGACCGTTTAAAATTTAAAAAGCTTCATAATATTGCACTGCATACATATACCATAGACTAGCCCCTTGCTGATAGACGTTGAAGTTTGCAGTTTTTCCTTGTCCTAAACAGCACTATCAAGACTGCCTTTGTGCATTTTACAGAAATTTGTAAGACTTACATTTACTTTTTAGAACTTCTAAGATTATTTTCTTAGGGTGCCCTTCCCAGAGCGGGGTCATAGGTCATAGGGGGTGCGCATTGATAACACCTTCAATACCCATTGCCCAGCTTTGCACAGCTTGCCCCCCAGGAAGGCTGCAAAGGGTGGGCCTCTTCTCCCAGATCCTCCCTGCAGGGGGATCGGCCGTTCATCTGACATCTACAGCAAAGCTCTGTGGTCGAGACCTGCTGTATGTAGTTGGCAGGCCAGGTTTCGCTGGAGACCCTGGACATGCTGCCTCACCTTCCCAAGTGTTGTTGGGAAGAGCTGCTGCCATAGGGCAGCCTGGTGGGTTAAGTGGGATGACGCCTGTGAAGCCCTCACCCCTTAAATGTAGCTGATTGATTGGGATGTCTCTTGGCCATTTGTATTCACCTTTTGTGAATTCCCTATATGTGTTTTTTTTGTCTCACGTAGTCTTTTTCTCACAAATTTGTGTGAGCTCTGTGAATACTAACAGTATTAATCTTTTGTCATCTATGTGTCCAGTGAGTTTCTTTTGACATTTTAAGACAGAGGCACAGAAAGTTTCACTTTCTCCAAACTCTAAGTCTTCGTTAGCTTTGTTTTGCATTTTGTGCTTCCGAAAGACCCAGATGTTCCTCATGCTTTGAGGGGTTTCTCCATCATCAGCCAGACCTATGTGGTGGTCTCTGGGGAACCGTAGGGTACGTAGCTCACTCCAGGAACAGAGGGTAACAAGACTTGTGTCATCAGGAAAACTCAGGTGTGCCACAGAGTAAAGTTAACCGGAGGTGCAGCACAGGGTAAACCCTTAGAATTGCTAAGGAAATACAGGAAGTGCTGAAGAAGCTGTAGTTGGGGGACAGACATGGGGTCCTTCAGCCCTTCCCTTCCAGGCATCTTGTTCACGGAGGTGGTCCTACCTCCTAGGAGAATGTTCATTTTGAGAAATTAAAAAAAATGAACCAAAAAATGATCCAATAGCCCTATTCCTTGTCACCCCCAGGATACAGCTGTTCAGGCTTTCCTCATATTTGCTTTTATCTCTGCCTTTTCCTAAGAAAGCAGCTAATGCTCACGTCCCTTCTGATGACTGCTGTGCTTCCTGCTCCAGGAAGCAGCCACTGTGGAGGGTTCAGGTGACTTGTATATGCACACACCTGTGTATCCCCCCAACATGTAACATTGTTCTGTGGTGGTTTAGAAATAGATCATCCTGGGAGTGTTGTGCCTCTGCTTTTCCCGCCAACTTGGGTGTTTTCTGGCTCTGTCCGTGGTAAGACCTTTCAGTCTGCTGCAGTCTCTTCTTAAATTCTGGGTGGTGGTTCATAATTTGAAGAGGCCACACATCATTCCTTTGCTTGCTTTTATTATTATTGTTTGCTTGCTTTTCTTTTTTTCATTATACACAGTGTGACAGTGAAGAAAAAAAATCTCACATAGGTTTCCCTGGATGTAGATGAGTTTGCCAATTTCTTTAAGAAATGTACCAGAAGAAGTGTGGCTGGGGCAGTGGGCTGTGAGATTTGCAGTTTTACTAGCTTCCGCCCTGTCCCTTCCCGAGTGGTCTTACCTGTTACCACCCCGTCACTAGGGCATGGATAGGCAAGTTACAAAAGGTGGAACACAAATGCACGACACACATCATCAGGTTGGGGTCCAGGTCCTCTATCTCATTGAGTCCCGTGTCTGCTAAGTTCCATCTTTTTAAAAATCTGGGCCAGTCTGGGTGAGAAACAGACTCTTTAACTTGCATATGCCTGGGAACCGGTGAGGTTGTATGTTTGAAAAACATGGTTGTAGGCAATTTGGATTTTCCTCATTTTCGTATCCTTATCCTTTGCCTTTTTATCCCTGCTGCTAATTTTTCTTATTGATATGTGGGTTTTATTTATTTAATCTGTTTAGTATATTGCAAAACATTTTCTCAGAGTCTATAGTCATTTGCCCCTTATAGTGACTTTTGGAAAAGTTAAAAGTTACATCAAGGTTACAGGTTGTCATCCCCAGGTTATGAACATGAGGCCCCCCAAGTCCTCACTTTCACTGGGTCATTGTAGTAGTGTTCATTTCCAGCTCCTGCAGGTGCAAAATTGGATGGTTGGCAATCCCACGTGGCGTTCACAGGTGTCTCATAGCGTGAGTCTGATTGTGATTGGTATCTATATATGAGAATAATCATGTATGAGACAAGTCTGATCTTATTTTCTGACCCCCCGACTTCATCTTTCCTGAACCATTAGGGTGCATGTTAATAATAAGGCCAGAGTGAAGTTCATGTAAGTTGGCGAGCCAGGAGGTGGGATGTCAGGTTGGTTGAGAAGGTAGGTGGTCCTGACCCACTGAGTTTCCTAGAATGAAGCCGCCAGGCCCTGCCCAGACAGCAGTGTAAAGGTGGCTCCATTCTTTAGCGTCTTGGGAGGGTGAGTGAGACTAATTGGTGAATTTTCATGTTTATTACTCAGTGTTTACATTTGCCTTCTGTATTTTGGTCATCGGGTTTCCCAGAACGGAAAACAAGCCACAAAGAGGAAGTGGGAAGGCGGGTGCTGCACACCCCTGTTCTATTGCTGCAGAGAATGCTGGGCCATGATGGCCTTTCCTCGAGTGGACAAGGCTCGCACATTTAAGAGGACTTCCTACAATGATAGGCTGATCCTGTGTCCTGAGGAGCTCACAGTTTCCAGCATCCTAGCAGTAAGAAATCAGCTACTTTGATAGCACTGCAGCCTTCTGAGCCCCTGCATGTTTTAGGGCTTAGACTAAGTATTTCCTAGTGGTATTTCTTCAGGCAGGTGGAAGAAAGGCGCTTCTGAGAAGCTAAGCCTGTGCTCCTCATTTGTGCGGCGAGGCTGTACAGACGGGTGGCTTCTCCTTTGCGGGGAAAGCAAAGCGAACCAAGCCCGTCTGCGGGCTGTGCGGTGGGTTGGGGTGAGTGCTTTTTGATGCGTCACTCCCTGGGCTGCAGGCCGCCTCCTGCCTGGACGTGGGGCTATAAATAAGTCCTCATTTCCCAGAGTACTCAGGGTGGCAGCCAAGTCAGTTAGCTTGCCTTTGACCCTGACAGGGCTTTTCCTTGTTAATACTTCACCATTTTACCCCTGGAGTTTGAAATGCTAGCCAAGTTTAACACTGTTCGTGTATGCAATACTTCAGGTAATGAGTTTAGAAAATTCAGATCATAGTTCTGAATGAGAATACATAATGATGAAAGAGAATTGTAAAAACAAAAGAAATGCTCATATGTGTATTGTTTTCTCCCCACTGAACTTGAAATATTGAGACACAATTTCATGTTATTCAGCTCAGAACCTGCCAGTGTCAGGTTTTGGAGTTATAATATTTAATTTGTCCACCTCTTCCCTTGATGGTAATGTTTTGACTACACAGAATGATATTTTGATCAGTTGTAAGTGTAAAGTGAGTCTAAATTCCATCGTAATTTCCTTTTCTAACAATGTATATCTTGATTACAAATGGAAAACTGAAAGCCAATATTCAGTCCTGTTTTTGCATGCAGAAGAAAGCACTGTTCCTGTTCTGTCTGATACACGGTGTGAAACAGGAGAAGTGGCTTTTGTTAAATACAGTTGAAATTGGAAGGGTCATCCTGGGAAGAGGTGAAATGGGCAAGTGGTTGGTTTTAATGCTGGCTTTAGGAATATTTCATGATTCCTGTTCGTGGGTGCTTACTGAGGCCACTGGTTTTGGTGGTGAGTGGGCAGGTCAGCAGTTGGATAAACCGACTGTCAGGCAACAGAAACACACATTTCTCAACCACAGGAAGAAGAGACCAGACTCCTAGACATTCAGCAGGATCTCAAAATTACAGGGAAAACCTTTATCCTTTCTTTCTGCTTTGCTCACTGGAAGGACTTATAGTTGTATTTTTGCAAATTTAATCTGCTTTATAGAGAAACCTCATACTTTCAATGAGCAAAGTAGAAAAGAAAAGAGCATGGGGCCTTGTGGAGAATATTTTTAAGACTTCCTTTTTTTTTAACCATAAGAAA
The DNA here is from genome assembly GCA_029783875.1 of Phataginus tricuspis. Taxonomy (NCBI): domain Eukaryota; kingdom Metazoa; phylum Chordata; class Mammalia; order Pholidota; family Manidae; genus Phataginus; species Phataginus tricuspis. The sequence goes on from JAQQAC010015468.1 coordinate 1,844,477, forward strand.
ATGAGCTAGAAAAGTGACTCTGGTTCCCAGAAAGCATTGGTAAAGATTTCCCCTTGGCCGTATTTAAATGGCCGTATTTAAAAGATGCCTTGGCAGAAAGAATTGATCAGTTGTTAGAGGTCCAGACCCTGCCATTTTTACTGTTTTGTTGTGTTTATGAAGTCATTCTGTAATGCACTTGAGGATCTGGGTTGGTCCTTCTGGCTGAAAGAGCGTGCCAGTGTGAGGGTGCCCTTGGGGACGGGGACGGGTCCTCCCCAGACCCAAGGAGACAGGGACGGGTCCTCCCCAGACCAAGGCCCCTCAGGGGCTGGCTCCCGCTGGGAACCCATGAGTCAGCATCCTTAGCCTGTGATGCCGCTGCTGTCCACCTGGTGGCGATGGAGAGGCTGTGACCCCGGAACCCAGGCCTGCCTGTTGAGTGCGGGTGAGGAGTCCGCAGTGTTAGAAAAGGTCCAGGGGGTACGACCGCGGAGTCAGGTGCTGGGCCTCAGCTCCTGGTCGCGGAAGGGGGCGTTGAGCCGGAGTGGGTGTGCGCATACGCAGGAGGATCCAGCGTCTGGGATGACGGATGGGCCTTAGCGGGAGCGGGTTTCCCTGGGCCCCTGGGTGCCTGTCGTGGGAGCCGCAGCGGGCCTGAGTCCTGGGGCTGGAATTGCAGGCTTCCCAGGGTTCCTGTTGGCACGGAGGAGGCTCATCTTTGCAGGGACTTGAGTGGCTGGGAAGGTCGCGTTGAAGGCGGTTTCAGCTGTCCTCCCGACATTAGCGTCCAGATGTTCTGGGTGTTTGATGGGAGGTGCCTGGGCTGCGTCCAGGCATGAGTTCTCACATCTTCCCATCCTCTGGTGAGCTGCCTGCAGACTGTTTTCCCAAATCTACCTTATGAAAAAGTAGAAAGGCATTTCCTGCAGGTACAGTGATAGCTAAGTGAAGCAGCGTGCTGGAGGACACAGGGGTTTGCAGTCAGGGCTCTGCCATTGGAGGGCTGTGCTGGGATACTCGCTGGGAGCAGCTGTGTCAGGAGGCCTGGGAGGCTGGCTCCTGCCAGGTACCCCGCCTGTGCGCCCCTAGTGCTGCGTGATCCCTGCCCTGCCCCCTGCTTGGCTGCCTGCGCTTGCCCCCCTCTGGCATCCAGTCCCTCCAGGACCCGGAGAGAACCTCCCTGCAGGCTTATCTTGTGTGCCCACCTACTTGCTGCAAAAGGCAGAGTGTGTCTCAGCACTGCCTTTCCAACATGGCAGGCCCTCCCGTACATGGCACGGTTGGGAGAACGAGGCTCTGACTGGAGTCTCCCAGTACTGGCTGGGTGTGCGGGACGAGGGCGCTGACGTCTTTGTAATCTCTGTTCCCAGGCAAAGTGTGTGCAGACAGGTGCCAGTCACAGCTGCACTCCATGCACCTGCACCTCCCTTCCAGGCAGGGGCCTTGGGAAGCACATGTGTGTTGGGTGGGTTCTCCTGAAGGGGCGGGAGAGTGGGCAGGAGAAAGACAGCACCCCTGACCCGTGCCCACCCAGAGACGGACAGCGCCATGCATGTGGCCTACGCCGGGGGGCTGGCAGCCCCTGGAACTGGGGTCATGTGAGGACGCAGCCCCAGGTCCACTTCACTCAGGCCAAATGACTGGACTGTTCTTTCCCTCTTGACAAAACATTTTAAAAATAGCTGTTTGGAAATGTTCTGATTAGAATATTTGAAGTGGCAATTCAATTTTTTTATTGTGGTAACGCTGTGTAAGGTACAGTTTACTAATTTTTAAGTGTCCAGTTCAGCAGCATTAAGGACAGTCACAGGGTTGTGTGGCCACCGCCACCATCCCACAGTCTGTCCCCATCGAACGCAGCTCCCCGCCCCAGCCCCTGGGGGCCGCCACTCTGCTTGGTCCCTATGAGTCTGACTCCTTCGCAGCCCTGGACAAGTGGAATCTACAGTGTTTGTCCCTTCAGGTTTGTCTTACTTTCACTCAGCATCGTTTCGCCCGTGCTGTGGCGTGTCGGGACTGCCTTCCTGTTTAAACGATAGACCGTTGTATGGGTGGACGGGAGTCTGTGGATCCAGTCACCTGCTGATGGACACTTGGAGGCTTCCGCTTTTGGCCCTTGTAAATAAAGCTGCTGTGAGTGTGGGTGTGTAAGGGTCTGTGTAGTGCTTGCTTCCAGTTCTTTCAGGTGTGTCCCCGGAGGCGGGGTAGCAGCCGGGCCCGGCGGTGATGCTAGTTTAATTTTTTGAGGAAACACCATACTGTTTTCCAAAGTGTGACCATTTAATTGTGTAAAGTTTCTCAAGTCCAGCGCACCCATTTTTCTCCCCCATCCCAACTTTTTTTCACTTTGTTGCCATCTTTGGAGCAGGTAGACACTTCCAAACAGAATTTCATAAACTACTGTACGTAGCAGATTAGCGAGGGACCTTGCACGGACAGCTGGAGCCCCAGACCCCCTGCTCACGGAGCGGCTGCAGCAGCGCTGTCCCGTGTGTACCTTTCCTCATCTCGGGTAGGATGTGTGCGGAGGGGCGGAGCTGACACTTGACGGTCTTTCTGGAAGGGAGGGTGCCTGGTACCACGGCAAGTACTCTGGCCTTAATGCTACTTTCCGGGGCAGGTTTCCTGGATGCCGTGTGGGAATGTTTATATGAACGATCAGAGGGTGTGAGATTGTGCCCAGCTACTATTTAAAGAGGAGGTTTTCCCATCATGTGGGAAATAGTGAATGTTTCTTGCCGGGTGCCATTATCCCACATAAGTGAATTTATTGTCACCTTTTGGGAACACTGAGAAAGTCACTAAGGATCGCTGTGTCCGCGGGCACTGCACCCTGACGCCCTCCCTCTGACCGCCCCTCGTGCTGCTGTGGCTGTTCCATCTGGTGGTGCATGTTCATCTCCTGTGTGAGGTTAGCAAGGCCATTTCTTGACCCAGTGTGCAGAGATTCGTCACGGCATCGTCCTGGCTAAAACCAGAACCATTGAGAAGCCCAGGTGACTAATGAGAGGTGTGTGTCGTTTCTGTCAGGTTGGAGTATGCATCCGACTGAAATACAAAACTCCCACAGCAGGCCAGCCGCCCTCAGCCACCTTGGCACGGGGGGTGCAGGAGGGGGTCTCGGTGCCGCACAAAGGCCGGCTCAGCCTTGGCATCCTCGGCAGCAGGAGTGCAGTGACATGTTCAGGCTGTGCCCTGCTGGCTGCCAACTCGGGTACCAGAGCGTCTTGCCTGCCACCATCGCCCACTGGGAAGTGTGCCCTTTCGAGGAGACCCTCCCCGGCGGCACAGCCGCTTTGTCAGCGAGGCGAAGAGACTTGTGTGCGCCGGTCTTGTGCGGGAGCCAAGTCAGGAGCCGGCCTCTCGGACCCTTGGAAAATGAACCGAAGCACCAATCTTGTTGGCAGTGACGATTCTGAAGAGCGCCATCTGTGCGAGCGGAGGACGGCGCAGCGTGTTCATGGAGAGCCAGAGGAGTGCCGGCCGCCTGCTTCTCGGGAGGAGCCCCCGGCCAGCTCAGCACTGCAGAGCCCACATGGTGGAGGTCCTTCTTGGGGAGCGGAGCCCTCTCAGGGAGGCGGGGTACAGCGGCCGTGCCAGTCTGTTCTGCGACCAGGCTGGCTGTGGCCCGTTCAGCTGGCCCGTGGGGTGGTCTGCAAGGATTACGACCGGCTGGTCTCTGCTGGCACCCCATTTCCGTGCTGCGTCACATCACCGCTGCCCCGGATCCCCAGACGGCACCGCCCATCTCCCCAGGCTCCCCAGCTTGTGTGGCCCTCTAGAATGGGCCCACATGCTGTCTGGCATGAGGGCAGGACGGGTGTTTCTGCCTGACAGCATGCAAGGCCATGGGTCTCGGTCTTCGAGGGGCTTTGGCCGCACACCAGCCCTTCCACAGTGGAGGCAGAGGGGCAGCAGGCCCTGCAGATAAAAGGAGCCTGTCCACCCTGGGTGTGTCTCGAGCTTTACGCTGTCACTATTGAGATCCTACAGTCAACGCGTTTTGGTTAGTACCCTCCATCCAGCCAGAACTACCAGGCCTTGGGAGGGTTCAGGCGCTGTCAGAAGTGCTGGGATGGGCTGCACAGCGGTTTGCAGCTCGGCTGGGCAACATCAGAGGAGACAGGCTGCCGCGTCACAGGCTGACCCGGCCTTGGCTTCCCTCCCGCAAATGGGGCACAGTACAGGCCTTGGGGCGCTCGCCTGGGCTTTGCCACGAGGCAGCCCTGTGCAGCTGCAGCTGAACGCCGGCGTCCGGTGTGAGCACAGTGAGCCCTGGTGGTGATGACCGTGGGGTCCCAGGCCCCCCGCTCTGTCCCATCAGACGCCTGCAGAGCGCACGTCCTGGCCCGGGTCTGTGCTCACCTGCGTGTGGCATTCCCATCAGACTTCAGTTCTGGGTCCCTGGCTCAAACTCTTGCTCTGCTGTGCAGGTCCCTCACCTCTCTGCACCTGTTTTCTCACCTTTGAAGAGGAGGTGACCGTGGCATCGGCCTCATGGGCCTGCGGCAGGAGCCCGGCCTGGGGCCAGGTGCGCAGAGGGTGGTGTGAGGCGGACACTCATTGTCGGCTCTGGGCTGGCAGGCAGCTCTGCGGTAGTGCGGACGGGCTCAGCCACAGGCTTTCCTTTTGAAGCTCTCTGAGCCTGGGAAAGGCCCTGAGGTTCCGTTAGGAAGTGCGTGTGGGGAGGGCAGGGACAGGGAGGAGGAAGAGGGAGGGTGCTGTCAGCCATGCAGGGGGAGGCCAGGGGGTGGCAGGTGTGGGCCCCCCCCTCGCTGGCTGTGGTCGAGGGTAGGCCGAGGAGAAAGGGACGTGCCCAGGTGTCCTCCCAGCGTCCCACCTGTGGCTTCGTGTAATAGACTCAGTGGCAGCACAAGCCCCACAGCCTCTGTGGGACCCTGGCTGGTGCGGATCTCGTGTTCGTGGGTCTGTGCATCCTTCCCCGAGTGCCGAGTGTGCCGCGCTGCATTCGGAAGCTGGGGGTTGTCTGATCTGGGCTCTGAGATATTCTCAGACGGACCATGCAGGCTGCGCTCTCACGGAGAGGCTGGCTCAGCGGCAGCATGACGGCTTCGCTGGCGAGCAAGGGCGTTCGCTGAGCGTGCAGTCCCGTCGGGTCCCAACGGCCAAGGACAGCGCGACTTGGGAAAAGCGTGGGCTTCGGCAAGCCTCCTCCTCCTCCCCGCCTGTGTCTGTCAGTCTGTCTCTTGCTGTTGCTTTGTGATTTCTTGACTGTGATTTCCAGCAATGTTTCTTGTTACAGAGTATGGCGTGTGTGAGAACTTGCGGAAGCTGGAGATCACGGGCGTGTCTTGTAGAGACGTCTACGCGAAGCGTAAGTCACTGGGTTTTCATCCATCATTAACTTCGCTCCAAAGGCAGACGCAGAGCCAGTGCCAGCCATAGGCGGTGACGGCCATCGACCCCAGCCCACCGCTCCGTCCTGGGACGCCTTCTCGAGTCATGTCAGCACTTTAAAGACAGCGTGGCAGTACAGACTGAAGCTGGGAGGGTCTCCGCTCCCTTCTTGGGCATCTCGCCCTTGTTTTTCGGCCCATCACAGATCAGGGCGTCTCTTAGTAGGTGTCAGGGACCTTCAGGTAAGAGCAGCACGGCGGCCCGGAAACCACGCTGGCGCCTCCATAGTTTCCTTCCTCTGGCTTCCTGGCCCATGGCTGGACGGGCGGTGCTGTGAAACTAGGCCGTGCATGCTCGTTCTTCCTTCCCGACCGCTGCGCCCTCCCCTCCCCACACCGCGCCCCCTCCGGCTCTGGCTCGGCTCTCCCTCTGCTGGGCTCATCTGCCCCCCAGCCGTTCCTTGTGCTTTCTGGGCCCGGTTCTTGTTCTCCGCTCCTTTGCCTTCCAAGCCACCAGCGACACCCCAGTGCATAGGGCCCCCAGCCCTGAATCTTCCCAGCTGGCCTCTCCATGGTGCCCGTCTCACAAGGCAGCAAAGGCCGTGCTCACACCCAGGCTGCCCTGAGCAGCAGTCCAGCACGTCTTGTGTGGCGGGTGCTGGGGCGCCAGGGCTGGGGGTTGAAGGGCAGAGCAGGAAAGGGGCTGGTGACCTGCTTCCTTGGCCTCAAGTTGACCTGCTGACCTCTCTGAAGGACCTTAAGTGTTCTTCTCCAAGCCATCTTGTTCTTCACATTCTTTGAGCTTTGAACCCAATTCTCCACTGAAAACAGCCCAGGGGACTCCCTCTGAAACTCCTTCCCAGGCGCTGGGGGGCCACGCTCTCCATGGGAAAGGCTCTGATTCAGAGCCGAGCAAGGAGCAGCCGTGGGGCTCGCGGGGCCCCTTGGAGTGTGAGCCTGAGTGCGGGAAGCCGGTTGGTGCCCCGTGGGTGTCCTCTGTGTCAGTGGGCGTGTTACTCAGAGCTCCTGTGACGTGGCCCCCTCCGTGTGGCCGCGCCCTCCCAGCTCGAGTGGACGTGGTGCTTCCACACGGTGGTGTTTCCGTTCTGTGGACACCCGCATAGCCTGGCCCTACTCTCGGTCCCTGGTCCCTCCGTCCTTCACCAGCGCTCAAGGCCTTAAATCTGGCCGGAGCATAGATCCGGAGGAGCGCCCTCTGCTGTCCACTTCGGTGTCAGAGGCCACCACGCCCCTGCTGCAGCAGCCTCCGTGCCGTTGCCTACGGGAAGCTCCCTGGGTTTTGGGGGGTCAGCTAATTTCTGTGAGTGTGTTCACACCACGTTCTTACCATCTAACTGCTTTTTGAGTTTGTTGGGCCATTTGATGAAATCACTTCAAAGCAGCATAAAGACAGATTTCTCTTTAAAGCCACATCCTAGAGGGAGGCAGGGGCTCACGCCTGCCGGGCCCCTGGGAGTGTAGGGCACACGTGGGGAAGCAGGGCCCCGAGATGCTCATTGCCATCCAGGGCCCTTCCTGCCGCTGTTCCGCGGGCAGGCAGGTGGGTGTGACTGAGCAGGAGGCGGCGGGGCGAGTCAGGTGTGGGCAGGGGAGGGGCCGTGCCCGGGCGCAGTGGACACACATGCTCGTGTCTAGAGTGCTGGGGCTGTTCATGGCAGATGAGGACCCCGGAGATCCCCTTGGCCCCTGGTTGTCGATCCCTGGAAACCCAGAGAGTAATTCCCGTCATCTGCATTGTACTCTCCTGAAGTGTTTAATCTGCCCCTGCCAGAGTGGGCTCGTTGTCACTGTCTCAGTGCAGGAGCTGAGCTGTTGTGGATTTTCTCTGAGGCCCTGTCCAGAGGTGGTCACGTGGCTTCTGGAACTGGGGGTAGAGGAAAAGTGACCTTACTTTCTGGCAGAGGTGGTTGTAGGCCAGCCTCGGCTCAGAAGTGAAGAGGTCTGACTGGTTGGAGGCTGGCAGACATGGTCCTTAATCGGAAGCAAACCGCACGGCCAGACAAAGGAAAATGCCAGGCATGCCCCGGGAAGGTGGAGATGTCAGTCGGGACCCAAGCGTTCTCTGCACAGTCACTCTGAATACCCAGAAGCTGCGCCTCTGCTTTTGTGCCACCATGGGCTCCAGTGGTGCGTGCCACGGAGGAAGGAGGGTGAGCACAGGGAGGCCGGAGCTCGCCGGCCATCAGGGGCTCCCGGGGTGACTTTGTTTCTTTCCAGCCAGGCCTGTGTCTCTGACAAATGCCTGCCTCCCCGGGGGCTGGGATGAGTCTCTGGGGGAATGCGTGGGGTCGGCCTGGGTGTGGGCGCCGTGTCCAGCTGTGAGAGCAGAGCCCCCGCAGCCCTGTCCTGCTGTGTCTGTTCAGGTGTCAACCCTCGTGTGATGTCAGGACGGTTCATGAAAATTCTTCCCGATTACGAGCACATGGAGTACAGAGATGTTTATACACTTGCCGTACGTACCTCCTGCTGGCTTTCGCGTTGGCTGGCGAGCACGGCTGAGCAGCTGCATGGAGGGGCCCGAACTCGGCACGTGTGGCTTTGGTCCCCAGAGCGAGCTGACTTCTTGGCTTCTGCTCTCTGCTCACCTTGCCGCACTTTCTCTGTGGCCTGGCCCTGCCAGATTCGCACCCAGGCAGCAGCCTGGGGCAGCTGCACATGGGGGCCGGCTTTCTGCAGCGGCCTTTGGGTCTGGGGTGTTACCAACAAGATCGCATTTTTTTTTTATTAAGGTATTATTGATATACACTCTTATGAAGGTTTCACATGAAAAAACAATGTGGTTACTACATTTACCCATATTATCAAATCCCCACCCATACCCCAATGCAGTCACTGTCCATCAGTGTAGTAAGATGATACAGGTTCACTGTTTGCCTTCTCTGTGCTACACTGTTTTCCCCGTGACCCCCCACACCATGTGTACTAAACATAATACCCCTCAATCCCCTTCTCCCACCCTCCCCACCCACACCCCTCCCCCTACACCCCTCCCCTTTGGTAACCACTAGTCCCTTCTTGGAGGCTCTGAGTCTGCTGCTATTTTGTTCCTTCAGTTTTGCTGCGTTGTTATACTCCACAAATGAGGGAAATCATTTGGCACTTGTCTTTCTCTGCCTGGCTTACTTCACTGAGCATAATACCCTCCAGCTCCATCCATGTTGTTGCAAGTGGTAGGATTTGTTTCCTTCTTATGGCTGAATACTATTCCATTGTGTATATGTACCACATCTTCTTTATCCATTCATCTACTGATGAACACTTAGGTTGCTTCCATATCTTGGCTATTGTAAAAAGTGCTGCAATAAACATAGGGGTGCATATGTCTTTTTGAATCTGAGAAGTTGTATTCTTTGGGTAAATTCCAAGGAGTGGGATTCCCGGGTCAAATGGTATTTGTATTTTTAGTTTTTTGAGGAACCTCCATATTGCTTTCCACAATAGTTGAACTAGCTTACATTCCCACCAGCAGTGTAGGAGGGTTCCCCGTTCTCCACATCCTCGCCAGCATTTGTTGTTCTTAGTCTTGGAGGCTGGCCATCCTTACTGGTGTAAGGTGATATCTCATTGTGGTTCTAATTTGCATTTCCCTGATGATTAGTGATGTGGAGCATCTTTTCATTGTCTGTTGGCCAAGATCGCACATTTAATCTTCATCTGGTGAGGCCGAGAGCAGAGAGAGAGTAGAAGCCTTAAAAGTGTTCCTTCTGGAGTGAGATGTAAGTGGTTTACTTCTGGCCTTTCTCAGTCATATTTTAACAGCATATGTGAATTAACAACATCACGTACACAGACCCACACCAGACAAGCATATGTAGAAATGTGGTCATTGAGAACCCAATTCCCCCTTCCCTGGCATCACCGAGCTCTGGACCTGTGGTGGTTAGCTGGCTGCTTCTGTCAGGCCGAGCTGAGATGGAGAGTGCATATCCATTGTCACGGGAGATATTAAAAGCATCCTTTTACTGGAAGCTGTTCTGGGTTTCTGGAAGCACCGGGCCCCTTGCTTGTCCCTCAGCTGCCCTGAGTGTGCCCGTGCCGGCATCATCTGTGTGGGGCCCACCAGCTCTGAGCCTTATCGGTGTGCACTTCCTAACAGAACTGGCCTGGAGAAGAAGGGATAGTCCCTTAACAGAATGCCCCCTAACCCCGGTCAGACTCGGGGCACGTGGCTGAAGTGTGCTTGCTGTGCCCTTGGGGGACCCTGCTGGAGTCCTCGCGGGGGTACCTGCACGGGTGTCTGGGTCCAATGCATGGCTACCGACACCATCGGAGTTCCTGTGTCACCCCAAGGGTGACAGGGGCTTGTCAGGAGTGGGAAGCTGTCATGAGGGCTGCCGAGAGGTGGGCTGGCCTGGTCTGAAGGCATGCATCCTGTTCTTGCCCAAACCCTCCTGGAAAGCAGCCTCTCTAGATCAGTTCATCACGGGTGCACCCTCTCTGCTAGGCAGCCAGTGAGCAGAGGTGGTGGGAGTCCAGCCTGGTGGGAGGTGGATGGGAACAGTTGGGCCATGGCATAGCTGCGCCGGCAGGAGCTGCGGGCAACGGCTCAGATAGGAAAGGATAGGCACTTCCCGGTGCTGATCACACCCGCGTCTGCCATGGGGCTCTTCAGGGGCAGACCCGGAGCTTGAGCTGCTCAGCTGGGGTCTGGCTGTGAGGTCTGGCCCGCCCGGGGGTGCCCAGAGTTGTGTTGGGGTTTTCTTTTGGTCAGCACAGGGCCAGCAGCTCCTGCAGCTCGGACGGCTGAGCCACAAGCCCAGACTCCTCGCAGGGCCTCTAAGAGGTGATTCGAGCGCCTCGCCGTTCAGCCGTGGGCCGCAGCGGTCCTTCCCCGGCTGCCTGGGTGGGCTTTGTAACAGACCTGCTCTGTCGCAGGCTGCTGTCCCCTCTAAGGCTGGCGTGTGCTTGTAAAACTACAGCTGTTGTGGAAAACTTGGAAGGTCCAGAGAACAGTGTGAAGAGAACAGTTGTGAGCAGTGGCTACCTTTCTCTGTGGACAGAGCCCATCCGAGCGGTCTGTTACCTTCATGGCTGGCTGGTGTTGGGACTGTTAAGGTAAAAGTCCCCATGTGTGAGAAGAAAACAGTTTCAGCCCCAATTTGAAGCCTCCATATGTACAGTGTCAGCTCAGGATTTGCTCCCTCACAAACATGAGAACAGAGGTTAGCTGCGCCTTCCAGGAAAATCGGCTGTCCCTCAAGGCTGGTGAGGGACCTGGGACCTGGCACACTTCTGTGTCCCTCCCACTCGCACACTCCTGGGGCTGGGGGACCTGGTCTCTCGGAGGCCCCCGGGTCGTGTTCTGTCGGCCCAAAGAGGATCAGCAGCCTGGAGGGTGAGGCGCTTGCTGGCGGGGTTCGGGTTCTGGCGTTGAGGACCTCTGTGGCCTCAGATTAGCTCCTTCTGCCTCAGCACTTTTGTTTATTTTTCTCAATATCAGGCCAAATGTTTCTGCCTGATAGCCTTGCAGACTCTGTAAGGCGTCGGGAGCGTCACGGCGGGTGTGTTGTCTTTGTGATGTATCTCGCGCATGTCCTTGTGTACAAACCGATGTGATGTCAAAGCGCACTTTGAACTTACAGACAACTCTCTGGTACCTGCAGGGCCCTGGGTTTTGAGGTTCAGACCTGGACTTCTGGCACTGCCCCAGGCTGCTCTAGTGGTGACAGGGAGTTGGGTGAAACATGGCTCACCGCATAGTGAGGAATGGACAGGCCATATTTAATCCCCTGGCACTAAAGACACGGGCTGTTCAGCTGCGTGTGACAGAGTCTGGTGGGAGGGCCCCCTCCAAAGTCCTGCTGGCCGAGTGGAGCCAAAACGCATCTGGGGGGCGGTGCAGTTACTGAGGAAGGAGGGAGGCCACTGGGAAGTGCAGAACCGGGAAGGCACACCTGGAGAGGGAGCGGGGCTCCTGTGGGAAGGGCCCCTGACACTCTGCTGGGTGCCTGGCTGCATGCTGACGCGTCTGGTGGGTTTTTCCTGATCCTGCTCTGTGTATTGGCTTGTATCCCACAACTTTACTGAATTTGTTTATTCTAAGTTTGTGTATGTGGAGTCTTCAGGGTTTTCTGTGTATAGTAGTGTCATGTCACCTGCAAACAGTGACAGTTTGACTACTTCCTTACCAATTCAGATGCCTTTTTTTCCTTTTTCTTGCCTAACTGTTCTGTCTAGGACTTTTTGTTGAATATAGGTTGTGAGAGTGGGCACCCTTGTCTCATTCCTGAGCTTAGAGGGAAGGCTCTCAGCTTTTCACTGATGAATATGGTGTGAGCTGTGAGTTTGTCATTTATGGCCTTTATTATGTTGAGTCATGTTCTCTGTACCCATGTTGTTGAGTTTATCATGAGTGGAGGTTGAGTTTTGTCCAGTGCTGGTTTTTGCATGTCAGTTGAGGTGATCTTACGGTTTTTAGCTTTCCTTTTGTCAGTGTGGTGTAATACATTGATGGACTTGTGGACATTGAACCATCCTTGCATTTCTGGAATAAATCCCGTGGCAGGGCAGGACAAGGGTCAAATGTGAGTGTGAGGGAAGTGCTTGAGCACACGCATGCTCCTTACTTTGAAGCCAGCTCCCCAGCAGGGCCCCAGGTGTTAGAAGGCAACTGTCGGCCTGTCTCCATCCAATTTGACACCCAGAGTTTCCATGTGACTCCAGTGGATACTCTCAGTCTGGACATAGCCTGGGCTTGTTGAGGCTCTCAGGTCACCTCTGCTGGGCTCTTCTGGATGGCTGCACTTGTTGGAGTGTGTGTCATAAAACAGGCTTCCATTTGCATTAGGGAATCACTGGCCCCAGGTCAGCTTGCTCGCAGCCTGGCTGGTGGCGCTGGTCTGTCTGACTCGCCTCTCGGGTGATCTTGGGGATGGTCCCAGCGAGCCGACACTGTGTGAGCAGGATGTTCTTGTGACACACACAGAGTTTAAAATCCAGAGCGCGCTGCCACATGAAGACTTACGGGGGGCTGTGTCTTGATTTCACGGAGCTGCTGCTTTTAAAGCAAAACACGGAACTCCCCTTTGAAACTGTTAAGAATCTGTCATATTCTTTGAACAATCTGGGGGCTTCGAGATCAGATTGATTGCTTTGGGAGGAACCAGACGTCTCTAGTAGTCAAGTTGGAGATGGGAGGGGCGGGAGGGGAGAGGGTCCTGCCACATAGGCCCATTTATTGCATTCTCCAGTATTTCATCGTTGAGCATTTAAAAACAGAGAAAAGGTGGGAGACTCACACAGTGAACACCATTCACCATCATCTGATTCTGCAGCCCTCTGCTGTGCTTCTATTGCACATCCACCCATCTGTTCATCCCTCCAGTCCGCCTTATTTTCTGATGCATTTCAAAGTAAGTGGCAGGCATCGGTATGAGTGTTTTAATGTATTGTTGAATTCGATTTGCCAATATTTTGTTGAGGATTTTTGCATCTGTATTCATCAGGGATGTTGGCCTGAAATTTTCTTTTCTTGCCTCTGGGTCTGGTTTTGGCCTCAGGCAGTGGAGCCTCAGAGAACAGGTGGTTGCGTGCCCTCCTCTGATTTTGTTCTAATTATCAAAAGCTACTAGCAAGTGGCAGATGTTTATGATTTTCTTCTGAACAAATGTTGTATAGCACCCACCACATTGAAACCTCTGTTCTGCCCCAGCAGATGCGATGGTCCAGGGGTGAGTCGTGCCCCCATGTGTCAGGACAGCAGATGTGGGTGTGGTGTACCAGGAACCTGCTGCCTGGCTCTGAAGTGGCCCTTCCTGCTGGCAGATGAGAACGGGCTGGCGCCGACTGGGATGGAGCCTTCCCCATCGGCTCTTGAGCTGAGAGGTCCCTCAGTATCTCAGATTATTTGCCCCATTTTTGGGGGTGGGAGGAAGGTGGTCTGGGCCTTGGGGATCTGTGGTTAGAAAAGCCTCTGAGCTGCCTGGTTTGGGTTGAACAGGGATTGCTCCGGGAGGCCTCAGTCCTGTGTGGAGGGGCTGAGACAGTGTTGTCTATTACTGGCTGATTCGCCACGTATCCTGTAGGGTTGTGGCCTTCTCTGCCCATGAGCCGCAGTGCCTGTCTTCTGCAGCGTCCTGAGAGCTGGGCTCTGTGTTTCACCCCTGAGTGTACGCCTGGGAGTGTGTATTTCACTGTTAGGAGTTCCCTTTGTATGGTGGCTGACCTTGTTGACTCTTGCTTATTTATAAACACAAATCCCATCAGGGTAAGACCATGAAATTACCAACTGACTTGTAGATGCGTCTTGTAGATCGGCTTGAAGATTGCATGCAGGGTGCACAACAGGCATCCTGCAGACGATCAAGGCTTGTTTGGAAACATGTCTGTAGGCTGGACCTCAGGTGACAGTTGGCAGCTTCCTGGCAGCTGTCTGCATACTCCGGAGGCTGGGATGGCGCTGGCCTCCCTGCTCCCTGCACCCCAGACAACTGCCATCCCATCCCGCCTGCAGGTCCCTCTTGGCCTACTGTCTTGGTCTTCCTTTTTGCAGAGTGGTGTGACGGTGCAGCCGCAGCGCTTGACACTGTCCCTGGCTCCCACCGCGTACTAGTCAGTATTCTCCAGACAAACAACCGATTTCTTGATGTAAATACATTTGTTATAAGGAACTGGATCCTGCAGTTATATAGGCTGACAAGCCCCGAGCTCTGCCGTCAGCATGGAGACTCAGGAGCTGATGGTATAGCTTAAGCCTGAACTCTGAGGCTTGAGACCCGGCAAGAGCCCCATATTTCGGTTGGCGTCTTAAGCTCAGAAAAGACCAACATGCCTGTTCAAGGCAGGCAGGCAGGAGGGAACTCCCCCTTATTCACGGGAGGGTCAGCGTTTTGTTCCTGTCAGGAAGAGCCCATGATTCATTTCAAGTTCTAGTGCGAAAAAACTGATGTCCCAGCGCTGCAGCAGGCGGGGGACTTCCCTCCTCATGGGGCGTCAGCCCTTTCTATTCAGGCCTCCAGCTGCTTGGCTGAGGTCCAGCACACCGGGGAGGGCAGCCTGCCTTCCCGAGTCCACCAGCGCCAGTGTCACTCTCAGCTGGGGACACCCGCAGACACGCCCAGCATCTGCCCCCGTCGGGCTCCTGTCCCTGTGGCTTCTGGGGCAGGGTCAGGTCGTTGGGTGTGTGCATCCAGCACCACATGGATTCACTCGCCGTGTGACGCTTTAGAGTCTAGTCGCTTTATGGACACAGCTCACGAAAGAGGCTAGCGTCTCGGCGTCAGAATGATCGCATGCGACTCTCCATGTACAATCCCCTCGGCCTTGTCCCTAGAAGAGCGTCTCCCAGTCTCCCTGGCTCTCCCACTGATGGAAGGCGTGGCGCTTTACAAGGGCACTCACTCCGCGTCTTGGGGCAGTGGCCATTGCAGCTGGTCACTTAGAAGCTGGGTTTCAAAACGACCCAGTTGTCTTATTTTATTGTACTTTTTAAAGATCTTCTCCCTCCTGGAATTCTTTAGAAACTTAGGACTGCTTAAGTCTCCCTTGGTTTACAAAGCTCTGCCTGCCCAAGCCTTTGGGAGTGATTTCTTCCCCGTTTTCTGCTTCTCCTCGCGCCTTGCCCACCGACTTACGATCAGGGGAAGATGCCGGCCCTAAATGACATCCTGCTCTCTCTGTCCCCGCAGTGCTTCACCGGTACAGACACATTCTGGGGCTGTGGCAGCCAGACATCGGGCCGTATGGAGGACTGCTGAATGTGGTGGTAAGTCCGAGTGCCGTGGGGGGGTCTGGTGGGGCTGGCCTGGGGCCCATGGATGGTGGCCTTCCTGCCAGAGGGGTGAGCCGGCTGCTTTGTTGTGGCCTCACCCTTTTTAGGCCAGGTGTTCTTTTCTAAGCAGAGATGTAAGTAGCGCTTGGCCTCTCACCGCGTCCTTGGAATTTGTGATGACGCCCCCCTTGCCCCGTCCCTGCCTTGGCGAACCGAGGGCTGCCACGTTCCCACCCTCGGACACGCTAGTTTGGGGTCGTGCTCTAGTTTGCTGCCCTAAATTAGGGGCCTGTAGACTAAGAGGAAAGGAAGGATATACATGGAGTCTGTGTGGGGCCCTGAGAGCCTCAAACTCACCCCCATCTCTGGGGAGCATGTGGCACAGGCCTGGGGTTGGGCCGGCCCCATGTCTGCGCTCTGAGGTGCACCCCAGCTGTGCCCTGCCATGTGCACCTTTCCTTGTCCCATCAAGGTCTGCTGGGGGCTTCCTCTGTGAGGAGGACGTGTGCAGCTGTCGGGGTGGGAGTGGGGGTGGGGGGGATGCTGTAGGGGAGCAGAACCACCAGGCAGGCGCCGTGGCCTTGGGACCAGGCTGGGTGGGCGGTGGCCCGAGGCCTCAGAGCAGGGTTGGCGCTCTCACCCTGTGGAAGTACCGGCGCAGGCCGGGGTCCTGGGCGGGCCGTAGAGCCGGTGGTGAGGAGCAGCATTTCCAGTCTCAGAGCTTCTCCCCACAGGTCCCTCCTCACCGCCTGGGGGGCGTGACAGCAAGGCTTTGTCCTCTCGCAGCTCTGGAGGCCTGAGGCCCGGATCAGTCGTACCCCAGGCCGCACACCCCCGAGGCCCCAGGGGGTCGCTCCTGCCTCTCTCAGCTGCTGGGGGCCCTCGGTCCCTCTGCTGCTACCCTCCCTGGGCCTCTCTTCTGCGTCTCGGACCGCTCTCCTCCTCGGAAGGATGCCGGCGATGGCGCTTGGGGCCCGTGAGGGTGGTCAGGAACCCTTAACCGTCACCACATCTGCTCAGTCCTCCTTTGCAGTGCGGGGCGACCGTGCTCCCGGCTCAGGGGTCAGGGTGTGGCCCTCTTCGGGGGCTGCAGTCCAGCCGACCACGGCTTCAAGGAGGAAATGCTGCCTTTGTGGGTGCGATCTCGCCAACGGCACCCAGCCGGGTGGCACAAGCTACCGACCAGGCGACAAGCGGCGGGACTCTGACCACAGGCGGCCCCCAGTGCAGCGTGAAGGGCGGAGCCTCACTCTGTCTATCTCCTGCCAGAGATGTGCTGCCCGGATCTGATCGCGAGCAGCTCTTCCCATGAGCCACGTGGGGCCGGGCCACGGAGGCGCCCAGGGCTGATGTCTGGTTCCCACGATGCCACCACAGTGTCAGGAACGCGGTACCAGGGAGTCGGCCGGCTGGGTGGAAGTGGGTCTCTGGGCGGGCGCCCAGCCTCCTGCATCCCTGCCCAGCAGGCACAGGGACCCCAGGCCTTGATTTCCTGACCCAGCCGTGTGCCATTTCCCACCTCCTGCACACCTAGACCTTTTCAGGCCATAGTGGACGTTGGTACAAAGTGGCCGAGTGCTGATGGCTCCTTTCCTCGGCCGTGTGAGGCCGGTGGGAGGTTAGCCAGGGGCCCACTGATCTCCTGAAGGCTCAGCTGGGCTCCAGGTCCGAGGGGCCTCTCTCAGGCTGGCTTAGCTCTGACTCTAAGGCCACAGTGCTCTGGGTCCCCTCTGCATGCTCACGGGGTTCCTGCTGGAGCTGGTGTGTCTCAGGGTCCCTCCCATGCCCGTCGCTGTCGCTGTGTCCAGCCCCTGGCAGGTCCTGGAGTCTCTCCGCACAGCTCCCTCCTTGCTGGGTCTTTGCCCTTGTGCTCCAGCCACACTGGCTGCCTGCAGGTCACAGCCCTGCCCAGTCCTGCCTGTTCCCTCTGGGCCCTGCGGTGTGGAGGGTGGCATCCAGCAGGAGCCCAGAGGACGGCAAGGCCACTGTGTCATCCTGTCCTCTGGGATTGCAGCCCTGTGCACCCGCTGCCCGGGCTTGCCAGCCGGTCTCCTGGCACTCGCGCATGTGTGCCTTTGGACGTGGGCCCCCAGAGGGTGTCCTGGCCGCCTGGGTCAGTCAGCAGGGTGCCTTGCTCTGAGCAGGTGCTGGCACAGGCTGCCTGTCAGGCTTGTCCTCAGGGCACAGCCCAGGGCCCTGAGGTCCAGTTCCACCCGCTCCCCACCCCCCAGCTCTCCATGCTGCCCACGCTTTTCCTGGCTGGCCACTTCCTGCTTGGCTCCTCTGCATCCGGCAGTCTCGGTGCAGGACTCAGGAGGCGTCCCGGGCAGGGCTGTGTGCATTGGGGCCCGTTTCTCCGCTTCCCTCTGTCAGTCTGCTCTCTGTTCTGGTCTCCCTGCTGCTCAGCCGCCCACTCGGGCGGGCGGCCCTGCCCCTGGGCTCACCCCAGCCTCCCTGGCCTCATCTGGGGCCACGAGCCCCTGGCATCTTTGGGCAGCATTTTTGCTGTAGTTATTCAGAGTAAGGAGGGTCTCGGCCACAGGGGCTGTTTGATGGAAGTGCCGCATCAGTGCCGGGAGAAAAGTCTTCTTGTGGTTGTAACTTTCTGCTTCGTGGGCGCCTGCCTGTCTTATTTTGAAAGGCAGCCCATTTAAGAAACATCGTCCGGCTTTCCTCAGTGGCTTACAGACATCTGTGTCCGGTAGGACGTGCCCGTCGCAGGCTCCCTGCCCAGCCGCGCCCCAGCGGCAGGCGTGCCGTGTGCTCGGTCAGCGGCAGCCTGGACTGGGCTGCGGTTACCTCCAGGCGGGTGCTGGGCGCTGGCACTGCCCTGGAAACCGAGTCAGGGCCCTCTTGGTGGCTGCCGTTCTGCTCGCATTCCCCCACTTTGCCCACAAGGAGGCCCGGGGTCCGGCCGCACACTTGAGCCGTGAATTGGCTCGTGGGTCTGCCGGTGGCGGGCCCTGAGCA
Source organism: Phataginus tricuspis (assembly GCA_029783875.1). Lineage (NCBI taxonomy): Eukaryota > Metazoa > Chordata > Mammalia > Pholidota > Manidae > Phataginus > Phataginus tricuspis. The sequence continues at coordinate 1,862,516 of JAQQAC010015468.1, forward strand.
GCCTCGGAGCTGGTTCTCTGCTCCTGGGCCAGGTGGGCCGCCGGATGACTCTGGGTGCCCTGCCGCCCTGCCTTTGGCCCTCCAGATGGGCTTCGGGGCACATTCTTCGTGCTGCTGGAAACACCCGTGAACAGGCACGCTGTGTACCTGCTGTGTCTCCTGCCACCGGGACGTTCCTTGCGGGCGCCGGCCAGACAGCTTCCAGCTTGGGCAGATTTCTTTCCTCCCTTTTAGTTGAGAAAAGTGATAATTGTTTTATCTTGCTGGCTTTGATTAATAGAGAAAAAAAAGCAGCCTCTGAAAGCAGGGATAATTGGGGGAAATACAGCCCCTGACAGAACAAAGCCGGCTTGCCCCGGCCCAGGTAGCCACAGGAAGGAGGCCGTCCCCTCCTCTTTTGTCACTGGAGCCAGAGGCTGCGAATCCAGGCTGCCCTGGGCGGGCGGGAGTGATGGCGGGTCATCCCGAACGGGGCCCTGGAGGCCGCCTCTGCCCTCTGCTGGGAGCGTGCCGAGCGCCAGCGTCTGGGGACCGCTTCCTGCTGTGACCTGGGCTCCGTCGCTTTCCACTGCTCACCATTTCCAACACGCATGGGACAGTGGGGTGGCAGGGTGAGTGCACAGAGAGGCCTCACGTGCTGCCTCCTCTCTGCGCCTTGTGTTTTCAGGCATTTTAGAGCCAATCCCAGGCCTGTGTCGTTTCACTTGTACTTCAGTGGGGATCTTTTAGAAGAGTGGGTGTTTTCCTGTATGTCCAGCTGTCCTTGTGCCTACGGAGGTGGCAGTTACCTGAGACCTAGTCTGTGTTTGAGGTTCCCTGACGCCTTATTCAGCCCTCTGAGAGCCGCTCCGTTCGCACGAGGGTCCAGGAGACCTCATGAGCCCTCACTGCCCGAACCCGCCGCTGCTCCCTGGTTGGATGGCCTGCCCTGGTGGGTGTCTCACTTTCTGGTTATTCTGCTCGCTTCTGTCTAGTGCCATTTAGCTTGTCCCCCACTTCAGGTGTGGAGGCTCTCCCTAGAAGGTGTGCTTGGATTTAGGGCTAACAACTTTTTTTTCTATTTTGAAACAAGCTTTATCTGTTTATTTGCAGCATCATTGAGGTATAACTGGCAAATAAAATTGTAAGGTACATGAAGTGCACACCGTGATGACTGGTGTTGGTGTCTTGGTGAGAGGATTCCCACCCTCTGGTTGTTAACACACCCATCGCCTCATGTTTTTTTCTTTCCCGTTTTGGTGAGAACACAAGTTCTGTGCTGCTGGCAGATTTCAGCAATCATGTGGGGTTATCGACTGTAGTCACCGTGTTTCTCAGCAGATAACTTTGTAATAACAGGTGTTTGGTGGGGGGTGTGCTTGTCCCCATGCATGAGATCAGGGCCACCGCACTGCCCACTGGCCCTGAGGTTCTCTTGGGCCTGGCCGTGGGCGAGGGCGGTCCTCGTGGACATCTGGGGCGGGACTGCTGTGAGCTGGAGAGGCTCTGCCTCAGCCTCTTGCGAACTCGCGCCCTGTCTCCTCCCCACAGGTGGACGGCTTCTTCATAATTGGCTGGATGTACATGCCTCCTCACGACCCTCACGTGGATGACCCCATGCGCTTCAAACCCTTGTTCAGGATCCACCTGATGGAGAGGAGGTCCGCCACAGTGGAGTGCATGTACGGCCACAGAGGGCCTCACAACGGCCACATCCAGGTGAGTGAGTACCCGGGCTCCCCGACACGCAGCCGTGCCCATGTGGGACTCCTGCATGCCTGCCGGCCTGGGTGCTGCGGCAGCGGAAGCAGGAGGAAATGGGGCTCGCCCCCACTCTGCGTGCATTGTTTACGGGTGGCCGGGATGCGCCTCCTCGGACTCACTGGGAGCCCTCCCCAGTGCTGCACTCACTTGGAACCATTCATGGTTTCCAAGTGCAACTCCTTTCCCCTGTTCCCACGAGCATCAGCTTGCAGTGAGGCGCCGTGCTCTCCGGTGTCAGTCCAGCAGAGAGCCGCCCCAGTGGGGAGCGTGCTGGCTCACACACCAGGGAAGCACCAGGTCTTTTCGCTGCTCTCGGAACCCTGGGAAAATGCAAGTGCCCCTCGGGTGCGCCCTCCTCTGAGGGGGAAGCACAGACTGGGGTGGTCCTAGCTCCCCCTTTGGACTGGCCACTGTTTGGTGGCATTGTGGGCTCCTGTGGATGGGCGGGGTGTCGGGGGGATGCTGTCACTGACCCGTGACCTCTCCTTCATCCCCTCATCTTGAATGCTCAAGATTGTGAAGATGGATGAGTTCTCCACCAAGTGCAACCAGACGGACCACCACAGGATGCCCGGCGGGAGGCAGGAGGTGAGCCCAGGCCCACTGGCCCGAGAGCCGCAGGTCGCCATCAGAGAAGCTCGTGTGCGTGTGTACACACGCATGCTCTCAGAACCCCCTGAAGGGAAATAAGGCCCCTGGTTTCCCGAATCATGCATGTGGAGATGAGACGTAATGGAAATGCTTTCTTCATTTACAACACTGTCATTTAACATTTCGTATATGGGCACCCATACAACATAGGCGACTGCTGTACTTCACATTTAAATGAAAACAGTGTGATTTCCAAGGATAGAAACTCCTCATCTGTTGAGCCCTTAAAAAGGCCATATAATACGTTTCTGCAAATACATTCTCTGGGACTAGAAACCATTCCCGTAGGGCAGCTGCTCTGTGGGCCCCTGGGTTTGAAGTGGGGGTGTTCCTCCTGATGGTGAGTCACACACGCGACTGGGAACTAGAACAGCAGTGACCTTACGTGTGTGTAAAGACTGGGCTGGAAACTAGACTTCGATGGTAACGTTTGTGCCGTGTGAGTGCGGCTCAGGTGGGTGACAGGTCGCGAGCCCTGCGGCCCCTCCAGTGACACTCTCGCTGCCCTTTGCCTTTTCCCACTCAGGGGTGGTATATGTCTGGTGGGTGTGCACAGCTTCTATCCTGTTAGGAGAGGAACTCAGCATCGGGGTTGCAGATATTTTTTCTTCATTCACTTTTTGTCTTTTGATTTATGTTATGTTTTTATCCAGGAGTTTTTTTAGTTTTAATTTTTATGCTGCCAGAGCATCTCTGTTGGCCTGCCGGGCCTCCGATCTGCCAGGGGCCTCCTGCCTTGTCCCGCTGTCCCCAGCACATTTGCCAAGGACTTGGGTCTCCTCCTGGCCAGGAGAGGCGGTGGGGCAGGAGATGCTGAGGGCTGGGTGCCTGGTGCCCCATGAGCCACCCAGAGTCTGGTGGCAGGGAGCTTGCCATCTGGCCAGTGGCTACAATGTCCATCTCAGCTACTTGGGTCTCCTGGCAGCTCCCCCCTGCCTCTCCCTGTAGCTGTGGGAGTTGGGGGACGGGATTCATGGCTCAGTCAGAAACGTCTTCACATTCCAGCTGAGGTTTCAGACCAGCGAGGAGCTCCAGGCTCCAGGGGAGGACCAGCCTGAGCTGCTGGTCGTGAAGGCTGAGTTTAGGCTGGGCCCGGATTCGGGTGCCCTGTGCTCTGATGGTCGGCGCTCACTTACAATTCTGGGCCAAGTGGAGCTTCCCAAGGGATCAGAGACCCCCAGTGGCCTGGGGGCATCTCCTCCCCGGCCCCCTGGTGCCCAGGGCACTCTCTTTGACTCCACAGAGGGCTTGTGGGGATGCCCCTCCCAGCCCTGGATGCCGTGTGCTCTGAGAAACACTGGCTCCCCCAAGAAGCATTAAGGAGGTTCCTTCAGCCCCAAAAGCCAGCCATGCTGGGCCTTCTTCAGTGAACTGCATGGACAGGCGCGCCAGGCCTCCGCTCCCTGCACCTGCACTTCCGTTCTGGGATTTCTGCCAGCTGTGCACACCTCCCAGCACCAACCCCAGACCATCCTGTGGGGCCATCTGGTACCTCAGCACTGCCCTTCCCTCGGCCTGCCCCTCATGGCACCTCCCACGGGCTCTGCAAGCTGCAGCCACATCTCCTGGGTTCCTGTGAGCTGGAAAAGCTCAGACACTGCCTCCCCGGTGTGGACACTGCCTGGCTTTTACTCATAGATGATGGGCTGGGCCACTCTCTTCCTTACCTGCCCCCTGCCTCTCCAGGCCCCCCAGCCTGAGGTTCTGGAAATTTGGGGACAGCAAGGGGGGGAGTAGAGGGGGAAAAGAGGAGGGAGGGTGGCCAGGCCCTCTCCCCGGCGAGGCTGCAGGCACCCCTGTCGCTCTGGGAGGGGCTGTGCAGAAAGGCTTGGGCTTTGGGTTCCCTGACTGGACACGAGTGGCTTTTCATTTTGTTTTCTTCTGTCCTTTTTCACGGGATGACTGGAGTGGTGTCTCATCGACACGAGTCGTCAGCCCGGGGAACAGCGCAGGTGCGGCCGGGGCCAGTCTCTGGGCGCCCACACTGTCCCTGTGGTTCCCTTGGCCTCTGACGTACTTGCAGTCTATCTCTTTTCTAACTTGCATTTTGTCTTTTTAAGATTATTTTAGCTTAAGCATTCTTACAGAAATGTTTTCTAGTCTCATGAGAGTCTTGTACAGGCTTGACCGTGGCATCCCGTGCGTCACCCTGCTGTGGTGTAGCTGGCTGGGGGCCGAGCGGTTCTGCAGCTGGATGTGGGGTTTGTGCTCCGATGCTCACGTTTTGCCTGTTTCCCGACCATGAGCTGGAGTGCCTTATCTGTGAAATGGGACCATGTGATTGTCTGTGACTTTGGAGGGTTGAGTGGGACACTGAATGTGAGTGGCTGAGCACCAGGCCTGGCCGGAGCTCCCAGGACACACACCAGGTGTTGTCACCGTGACCTGCTGTCTGAACCGAGCAAAGCCTTATTGCTTCTCAGATCACGCAGGAGCGGAACTGCTGCGCGATAGGCCCTGGGGATGTTTAATATTCTTACGTGGTGTCACTTTGCTGGACCCTGTGTATGGTGCGGCTGGCCTGGTGAGCCTGCTGCCTCCATGCTCCTGCCAGCCCTGGGGAGACCAGGCTGGTCTGATGTGGGCTCCGGGGGCTCTGATTCTGCCACTTACTAGCTGGCTGACACTGTAAAGGTTTCTTGACTCCTCCAAGCCGCAAACCCCTGTAGAGGGGGTCTAAATGTCCACACCTGCGCCCCTTGGCCGCTGTGCAGCTTGAGGTGGTCACACGGTGCTGGTGAACAGGGTCTGAATCGACGTTAAACTTCTTGTCTTCTGTGTTCTGTGTCCTGTGTTTATCCTTGTGCATACATGTCTTAATGTAATTTCATGATAAACGTATTTCAGGATCTTGTTGTAATTGGGTCTGGTTGGTGTGCCTGCTGACTTTGACCTTTTCGTGCAAGTGATTAAGATCATGACTATTCACAAGCTATCTTCTTCATGGTATTTAGCTTGAGTGTGGCTGTTACCATGGCAACACTGAAACCCTTGCTCCTCGTATTCCCTTCCATTTGTATCTGTTGTTTATCTATTTGGTTTTTTAGGGCCTTTCCTGTAGGAGTTCAGCCATTTAAGTGGAAGCTTTGGCTGTGCTCAAGTCTCATCTGTCAGGTTTTTTCTTTTATGATTATTGTTTTCTGTGTCCTAAAAAACTTTGCCTACCCCCACGTCGCAGATTCGCGCTCTCTCACTTTTGTAGAAGCTTCACGTTCATGTTCTGTGCAGCTCTGGGACCCAACCAGAATTGTGTTGTGTGTGGTGTGAGGGAGGGATTGCGATTCGTTTCCTCCACATGGATGTCCGGTTGTTTGAACAATGTTTGTGGAAAAGACTTGCCTTTCCCCATTGGGCTGCTTGGACATGTGTTGAAAGTCAGCTGACCGATGGGTATGGGTCTGCCCCAGGCTCTCCCTCGGTTCCGTGGACGTGTCTGTCTGCCTTTTTGCCCATGCCGCTGTCTTGATTACCGCGGCTCTATAGTGAGAACGGGAGCCTGTGTGGGTCCTCCCGCTTTGTTCTTTTGCATGGTTACTTTGACTGTCCAGGTTCTCCTCATTTCCATATGAATTTCAGAATCTGCAATTCTGCAGAGCCCGCTGGGCTTGTGACTGGCATGCCGTGGAATCTACAGGTCAGTTTGGAAAGAATTCCTGAGTTCACACCACGTCTTCCAGTCTGCAGACACCTCTGGCTGTTACACTGGCCGCTTTATGTCCTTTCAGCAGAGTTTTGTGGTTTTCACAGTACAGGTCTTATACATATTTTGTCATATTTATTCCCAAGTCCTGTGTATTTTGAGGCTGTTGTAAACAGAATTTAACATTTTTGAAGTCTCAGTTTTGTGCTGCTAATCTAATATATAAAAATCCAGTTGGCTGTGTAAACCGACTTTATAGTTCTAACCGTTTGGTTCAGTCACGGCAGTAATTTCTTCTCTTTGCCAGACTTTGAGCAATGACATTAAAGAAGTTGACAAATTACAGTTTTGTTTGGTAAGTTGCTTTTGCCTCTGTAGAGTTAATTCTAGAGAGTCATTAGAAACACTGCAGTGAATTAGCAAGTTAGAACTGTGTGTCATTAAGTTAAATATGTAGAATCAAGCTATTGGGCATTAAATATCCTTCATATTGTTTGATTCTGTAATGAATTACTGAGTTTTGGGGATGTGGTGGTCATAAAAGCTCCCTTTTTATAAAAATAGTTACTGAACAGACAACGTAACCAGGAAGGCACATTTTTGGTGGAAAATCCCTGTTCCCCCCACACCAACCGTGCTGTCTCGCTCCTCGTCGGCAGCCGCAAGAAGCTGCTCTGGGTACCTGACCGGCGTGGCTTCTAGTTACAGAGCCCTCCCGTGCTCTCCCAGGAGCCCGACGAGCAGGCTCGGTGCAGACGCCTCTGTCCTGGGGTGCTCGGCAGTGGGGCTCACCCAGCTGCTGCCCAGGAGCCCTGCCTGTGGACCCCGCGGCCCCTGTTGCTTCCTCCTGGAGTCTGGGCCTGTGTGCTCTGGGGAGTGGGAGAGCAGGGCTCTCACGTTCCCCTGGAGGCACGCTGCCAAGGGCACAGCACTTCCCCTCCCACCCAGCCTCCCTTCCCGTCCCATCCTCCCAGGTGGGGACGCTGGCGTAGGGGTGCCCAGAGGGTCAGCCCAGCTAAGCGCTGCTTTGTCCCCACGGCACCACCACAGGTGGCTCCCCTCACCCTGTGTCATGGTGGTTTTCACAGCTCTGTTCTCTTGGAAGGAATTCCGGACGTGGCTCAGGGAAGAATGGGGCCGAACGCTGGAGGATATTTTCCACGAACATATGCAGGAGCTCATCCTGATGAAGTTCATCTACACCAGTCAGTACGAGTGAGTGTGCCTCTCGGGGTACTGTGAGCTCAGCTCCCATCGCTGTGGGTACTGGGCACTCAGTCCCCCTCTGTGGGTGCTGGGGGCTCAGTCCCCCTCTGTGGGTACTGGGAGCATAGTTCCCATTCCCACCCCAGCGTGGTGTCTGTCTCCTGTCTGATTTACTGCTGTCGCCCGCCACCAGTGTGCTCTGACAGGCCTGGCCTGTCTCCCCAGCCCCTTGTTCAGTAAGTGTCCCCTTCATGGTCTCTCAGGTTCCTGTCCCAGGAAAAGGGGCAGGGGTGGCATCTCCTTCCCCCTGAGAGCCCCCCTTTGCCTTGGGGTGCCTGCTGGAGCGGATGAGCCCCTGTGAAGCCCTGCTGATTAGAGGTGTGGAGTGCAGTACGTGCTTGGGCTGGGGGTGTCCCTGCTCCCCAAGGCTGCGCTAGCCACCCTGCCTGCCCACCCTCTGAAGCACGGCAGGGAGGCGTGTGGGCCTGACCCCCCGCACGGCTGTGCCCTGGCCTCACGCCACCCTCTCCTCTCGCAGCAACTGCCTGACCTACCGCCGCATCTACCTCCCGCCCAGCCGCCCAGATGACCTCATCAGGCCCGGTCTCTTCAAGGGCACGTACGGCAGCCACGGCCTGGAAGTCGTCATGCTCAGCTTCCACGGGACGCGTGCCAGGGGCACAAAGATCACGGTGTGTCCCGGGCTGCCCGGCAGGCCCTGCACCACACGGACCCGCTCGCACCAGTGCGGAGGGGCTGGGTGTGGGCGGCACCCTGGCTGTCGGGTGGGCCCGGGGCCTGTGCTGCCGCCCCGCCAGGGATCTTTTTTGAGATGCCTGTTCTGAGGCGCCCTGGACCCCCTCAGCCAGGACCTGCATCTCACAAGGTCTCCAGGGGGATGGGAGCATTTCCAAGGTGGCTTTTTACCCCACAGCATTCAGCCCCAGCCACACACTCAAATCCCTGGGCCCCAGCGATTCTGGTCTCACGGGGGCAGCGGGGAGCCACCCGTGAGGTGCCAGCACATTGGAAAGCCCTCTGCCGGCCCACGGGCCCTGCTGCTGTTCTGGCCTCCTCAGCTCAACAGAAGTAGCTGGAGGGTACTGAGCTGATGGGGACCGAAACACACAGGCCTTTGTCACCCACCCTGGGGCACGCACACACGTCTGCCTGTCCGCATAGCCATTGGTGTGTTTCTAACAGACATGCTCCAGTGTCATGAACAGACGGCACCTGGGCCTCATTCTCTGAGGCCTGGATTGGCCAGGACCCCCCAGCTTTAGGGAAGGCCCCTGTAGAAGAAAGCACAGAATGGGGCATGCCCTGGTTCACGGGGCTCTAGGGACTCCAGACCATGTGGGACCACAGGGCCTGGCAGCCCTGCGGGTTTAGACGTGGGGGCGTTTGTGTCCCAGGTAGGCTGCTCTGGGCTTGTATCAGGCCTGCCCTGCTGCCTGGGCCTGGGAGGGTCCGTGGCTTTTCAGACCAGTCTCCAGGGCTGTTCCATAGCCTGCTCCCCCCTAGGGCCCGTGTGCAGGCGGGTCACTGTCCTGGGTGCCTACGTGCCCCTGTGAGGCCGCTCAGAGGCACTGCCATTGCCTGTCCTCAACGCCTTCCTTGCAGAGGCGGCTGCCTGCTCGAGGTGCTTGATTTCTAGGGCTTCTAAAATACTTTTACTTGGTGAGGGGTTATGGCTGAACTGGTAACGCTGGGAGAGCTCGTTTGGCCAGAGGCTTGATGGAGGCTGGAAACCATGCAGGGCGTGTCCCTGCCGGTCTGAGCCCTGCTGACCACTGGCTGCTGCTCCTCAGGGTGACCCCAACATCCCCGCCGGGCAGCAGACAGTGGAGGTCGACCTCATGCACCGCATCCAGCTGCCCGACGCCGAGAACCTCTGCAACTTCAATGAGCTCTCCCGCCTCGTCCTGGAGGTCCGCGAGCAGGTGCGGCAGGAGCAGGAGGAAGCCGGGCCAGACGGCGGCGAGGGCCGCGGCCAGCAGAGCCCCCGAGAGCCCCAGGGCCCCACACCTCCCAGCGCAGAGCCACCCACTGAGAAGGGCAGGGGGCCGGAGGACGGAGCGGCAGCAGCAGCAGCGGCTGAGCGGCCCACCCCATCCGGGCAGGGGCAGCCGTTTGTGCTGCCCGTGGGTGTGAGCTCCAGGAACGAGGACTACCCCCGGACCTGCAGGATGTGGTAAGGACCAGGCGTTCAGGCGGGCATGGCCACGCTGCGGGGGGAGCAGCTCTGCGCTGGCTGTGCCCTGGGGGTCCCGGCCTGGTGTGAGCAGATGGCACTGTCCCATGTGCCCTGGGGCACAGGTGCATCTAATGGGGCTGTCGGCACTGCCAGGCCTCCTGCAGACGCCTTGTGCCGCAGAGCTGACCAGGCAAAGGCGGGGGCTAGGTGGTGCACTGAGGAGGACCCTTCTGTGGACTGCGTGGGGTCAGCCCGCTGCCCTCGTAGCTGTGGCCTGTCCACAGGGAGATAGTGTGGCCGGCCCCTGACTGCTCACCATTGGCCAGGAGTCCCAGTTCAGACAGGGAATGAACGTCAGTCTGGTTCTGGTCTTGAGGCCTGGCCGTAGTGGATATTTACATGTCCTGCCTTCTGGGTGTTTGTCACTTCCGTGGCGATGAATACTGATGATATTTGAGTGGCTTGCATGCTGACCTAAGGTCCTGGGGACCCAGAGTTCTGTGACCCGGGGCTGCCTTCTGACGCTGTGTGCTCTGGGACAGCCAGGAGGGGTCGCTGCCGAGCCCCGCACCACCTGCTGATTCCTGCCTGCCAGCCTGCGGGCAAGTGGCGGGGTGGCCGTGGGCCCCTTCCAGCCCTCACCCCTCTCCCTCGCCTTTCCCCTCTTTTCAGTTTTTACGGCACCGGCCTCATCGCCGGCCACGGCTTCACCAGCCCTGAGCACACCCCTGGGGTCTTCATCCTATTCGACGAGGACCGGTTTGGGTTCATCTGGCTGGAGCTGAAATCCTTCAGCCTGTACAGTAGGGTCCAGGCCGCCTTCCGGAACGCGGAGGCCCCATCCCCACAGGCCTTCGAGGACATGCTGAAGAACATTCAGTCCCTGACCGCCTGATGGCCCACGTCCTCGGCCCAGGGCGGCTCCCTGGGCTGTGGGCCCTGCGCCCTGGGGATGGAGCAGCATGTACTTCAGCGATACAGCCTTCTGACCAGGACACCTGCCCTCTTGTCGGGGGCTTGGCCAGCTGCCCGGCACTTTCTGTGGAGCGTCAGTGTGTGTCTGTGTGTCTGTCAGGAGCTGATGGGAAGTAGACTGAGCAAGAGAGAGAGAGCCAGTCTGACCTGGTCTGGAGGCCCATTGTGGGGCACGAATGGAAGTCGTAGAGACCGCGCTTGTCCTTGACCTGGTGGCAGTTTTCTGGGGGAAAAAAACCCTCCTTCAGGGAAGCTGGTGATACAACAGTGGGTCTGTCCCTGTGGGGCCAATAAGGGTTGTGTGTGGGGTGTGCCAGCCCCACTGCCTGCTCTGTGGGGAGCTGAGTGTCCCTGCAGCCTGTGCAGGTTGGGGGGACGGTGTGCGTGCAAGAGGAGCTCCGGGGAGGCAGGTGGTCGGCTTGGGACCTTGCATTGAATTCCTGTTTCTCTATCGACTTGCTTGGGTTTTGACAAAGCATTTCATCCTGACCTCAGTTTTGGCGTCAGTGAAATGGGTCAGCAATACGGGTCACCGGAGATCGCCACTGCAGGCCTTACAGCAGCCTGCAGGCTGTGTGGACACAGCTCTCTGCGCCTGCCCTGGCCTGGCCAGCTTTGGAATCAAGACCTTTGCTGCGGTTAGTTCCAGACGGGGTGTTCACCTTGCACACGCCCTCCTTTACTGTTCCTTGCACACATCTGGTGTCGAAGCCCTGAGCTGTGGCTACTTGTCCCAAAGCAGGACAGGCCACTCTGAGACGGCCCTGCGTGTGCTCCGTTCGTGTAGTTGACACAGGCGCTGTTCCTGCAGTAGTTGCACGAAATGACTGTGAAGCCCCTTTGCTGAGACAGGGCAGCTTTCTAGGAAGTCAGCCCTGATGCACGGTGTGTGCTTTGGAGGCCAGGGCCTCTCAGGGACCCTCCGGCGTGGAGACCCCCAGCACTGACCCTTTCGCTGGCGCTGTGCTGACCTTGCATTTGGGGGCCCCCGTAAGCTCTCCGCTTATCTTGGTGTCTCCTGAAGAACAGAGCCCCAAATGCGCGCAGACCCCCCCACGAGGCAGTGACCATGCTGCAGCCTGCAGAGCCCTCCACGCATGCAGCCAGGGGCGAGGGACCCAGGGAAGGGGTCGCCTGTGGTGCCTTCATGGAGAGACTAACCTGAGATGTCCCGTGAGACATGTGCTGTTTTCCTGATCAATTTCCGCGACTGGCCTTTTTGTAAAATTAAAGATCCCCATGTCCTGGCTTCGGTACCTCTGGCAACTTTGAATTTCCTTTGCTTCCCACAAATCATTGAATTGGCAAGCTCTGGGGCACGGTCTGTAAGCGGCAAACCTTCCAGGAGGTTCTGTCGAGAAGGAAAAGGAGGCTAGCAGAGAAGGCGGGTCCCTGCCGGGCAGGACCTGCAGGTAGGTTGAGGCGTGGCCCCAGCCCGCACACCCCAGGTGGGATTGAGCCTGCTGCACCCCCACTCTCCCCCGTGGTTGTGACGCTGTCCTCTTGTGCTAAATGTGGCTGTCACTGTCCAGGGGGCACTGTAGCCAAGAGTCCTCCAGGGACAGCAGAGTTCAGGACAGCTGGGCATGCGGGCTCTGCTCTTCAGACTTCACTGCTGTTTGAGAAAATGTGTACTTTACCCCTTGCCGGGGCTCGCGCTGTGCGTCCCCATCTCTGGGCGAGGCCCCCCTTTAGCCCTGTGAATCGCACTGGGGTCGAGGATGAGCATTTCTGACCAACAACTAATTTCACCTAAATGATGGAACCCACCTCTAGTTTTTGGGCCTATACATGGTTTCCATTAATAGTGACTGGAATAACCCCGGGCTGTTGGCTGCATTCACGTTGGCTCTTGTCTCTGGTATCGCGGGTGGGGGGACCCAGGGCCTGTGGGGTCCATCTGGCTGGCAGCAGCCTGGGCGACGTGAGGCAGGGCCCGAGGAGATGAAGGGCAGGGGCTTGTTAGCAGCACAGCCGGTCATGCAGAGCACATGTTTTCCACTCTGAGTGTGTCCTCAACCAGCTCTTGGTTTCTGGCTCAGCAGGGGCTGTACGGGGACCACAAGAGCCCAGCAACAGAGGGTGACCCTGTGCAGCGGAAGCAACTTCCAGCCAGCTAACTCGCTGCCCGTGAGGACTCGGGAAGGCTGTGGGCGTGGTCTGATGCCTGCGGGCACCTGGGGTTTTGGTAGAGCAGGACCCGCCAAGGAAGCTGGATGACCCAGTCCAGGGACTGGCTGTACCACGTGGAGCATAGTGTGGGGACGTGGCAGGTGCATCTAGAGGGGCTTTGGGCATTTTCCCGTCGTCTGCACCACCTCCCCTTGCCTCTTGTCTGCTGAGCTGTTGGAGGAGTGTGCTGTGGTTTGGAGCAGAGCAGCTCAGGTGCACCTGCACACCTGGGTGTGCCCCTCCCCTTCCCTCCCGCACCTCTCACCCCAGCACCCGCGTCCCTGGCAAGTCGTGCTGGCCAGCGCGGAGGGCGGAGCATGCACAGTGTAACTCTAGCAACATACAGGCCAGGCTTCCATCTCGGCTTCTGCAGAGCTGGCTCAGAGGTGGGGTCTGCGTGCCAGACTTCCTCTTTCTCCCACTGCTTGGAGTTCACTGCTCGGCCCAGGCAACACCCCTCCCTTGGCCAGCGGGTCGTCTGTGCTGAGGGCTGGCGTTTGGGTTGCAGGCTGCCCAGCTTTCCTGGCACTGCTGCCATGAGGTCACTCCTGGTGAGTCGAGATGGGGAGGGACAGCGTCCTGTCCGGTCCCTTTACTGGTGAACTTGGTTACAGAAATCTTGAAATTTCCCAAGTTCCTTGGGACCATGGTGTTGTGTGCATGGAAGCCCTCAGCACCCCACGTGTGACTCAGGCTTGAGGGTGGGCACGCCCTTTTGGAGTCTCTGTGCCCCGACTTTAAGTGTGCTCCCAGGACACGTCCATCCAGCCCTCACCTGGCTTGAGGAAGATGCCCCAGCTCATGACCAGTCCCTGTTAACCGGGCTGGCTTCTCTGTCTACTTTTGGGGACATGTGGAGTGTAATTTGCTATAGTTCTCGGAAGCGCTTAGAGGGTGGAAGACACTGGATGGGAGGCAGGCGGTGCCCTGCTGGGTGCTGTCCTCGTGGCCCGGGGCCTGCAGCTGCCTCGGGCTGCCCCTCTGGGTCCTTCCTGTGCTCCCAGGCGGAGCGGCCGGGATGCGCAAAGGGGTCAGAACCTTGTGCTTTTTTAGCCTCATTTTCCTTTTGGTCGTTATGTGAGGTCAGTTGGCCTCCTTGGAGAAGAAAGCATTTATGCAGTTTGATCTTGAAATCCCATGCCCCGCCCGACAGAGCCCACAGGTGAGCTGGGAACGGCTGTGGCCCCCTGGGAGGAGTGCGCTGGGGTGTGCTGGGGGGCTGGAGCAAGGGTGCCCCCACGCCCACGGACCACCACGTGGTGTGGTTTCTCCAAAAATCAAGTTTGGAAACCTTACGTGCTCTGAGATTTCTTCTCGGATGTGATTAAGGTGGAGGCTGGAGCCCTAGGCAACGCGGGCCGAGGGTCGCGGGCAGGGACTGGATCCCAGCGGCTGGTGGCCTCGGCCGCTCACACCTGGTCTCCACGAAGCCTTGATTTTCCCAGTTAATGGAGCAGAGCGGTAGGTGACCCCGCGGAACTCAGACCACAGTCACTGCCTGGGTCCCTCCCCTCGCCCCGCCTGATGTGGGCCCATCCCGAGGTGGCGGCCCCAAGGGAGTCTGGCTGCGGAGGGTTTCCTAGGCTGAGGTCAGAGAACAGGGCAAATCCGGGCAGGGGCTAGGCACACAGCTGAGCATCTCCCCCCACATCCCGTTTACAAAAGTAGTGTTTTTGTAAAAAAAAAAAAAAAATTTAACATAGAAAGTGAAAGCACTTCACATTCACCTCCAGCCACATGGGCGGAGGAGGGGTCGTGGCCGGGTGCCCTCCGTGGGGTTGGCCGCCCAGCCCTCCCGTCCCTGAGGTGTTGTGAGCTGTGTGCTCCTGGAGGTGGTGGGGCCCGGCCGGCGGGAGGGGTCGCTGCAGCCTGACCTCTAGTGGGGCTTTAGGGTCGCTGCAAGATGCAGACAGAAATGCCACTAGGTGGTTTTCAGACCTCTGCTCCCATTTGAGTTGAATGAAAATCTACAGGCCGCCGCCTTCTTGGCTGCTTCTGGGATGGCTGTCAGAAACCGCTGGGCTGCAGGGACAAACCTCTGCTCGTGGTGGATGGCGGGCCCCAGCCCGCGGGTGCCTACTCTCTGCTCTGCCCGGCCCTGGGCGAGCACATGGGAAGGAGGCGCAGACACACCGGACGTGTGTGCAGGGCCCAGAGGGAGGCCTGACAAGCGGACCCGAGGTCCAGCCAGACGGCCCCTCTACCCTGAGGGCACACATGCCCCGCCCAGGCCTGGCCGGGAGGAAGCCAGCCCTGCTGCTGCCTCCGTCCCCGAGAGTCCTGGCTGCCAGCCTGGAGTGGACTTCCCCACGGGTGCTGCTCACCACCTGCGGCCAGGCGATCCCGTGCACTGTGGGGTGCTGAGCGGCATCTGGCCTTCCCCGTCGCGACAACCAAGAACGCCTCCAGACACGGCTGTTGTTGGGAACGCAGTAGTGGACGAGCAGCAGACAGTCTCGCAGGTCACAGCACAGAGCACCCCAAAGGGCTTGGCCGGCCTCCCCCGAGCCCTCGGGGCACTGCATCGGGGTGTGGGGGGTCCAGGCCCGCGGTGCAAGCAGGCGCATTGGACGTGTGGGTGAGTGAGGTGGTGTCCTCACGGGTCTCTCTGTACCCGGGAGGGCCGCCACTCCCTGAACCTCTGCAGGGGCCCAGGAGCTGGGTCTCTGCCGTGCTCCAATCGTGGCCCCTCCGTGGCCCCACCACCTTCCCCGGCATGTTTTGCCTGATTCTGGTGGTCAGGAGGCCGTGGCTGTTGTGTGAGCAGCAGACGCCAGGGAGTAGATGGCCCCTTGCGGGGTGGCTCTGGGAGGCTGAGCTCCACCAGGGAGTGCAGCCGGAGAGGGTGCCCGCCCAGCCCTGCTGAACCGCAATCTCCAGCGAGAGGAGCCCCCAGAGGATGAAGCACTTAACTAAGTGCTCGTAGCTTACCCCCACGGATCCTGGCGCTGCAGCGGAGCAGCTCAGCCGTAGCTGTCGTCACTGCTGCATAATGAATACCTCCTTTCCCAACATCTCTTGGGAAGAGGAATCCAGAGAAAACACCGCAAGGAGTGTGATTTTAAACAAGCATGTGTCCTTTGCACTTTAATAAGAGGGCTGAGCCGCCCTTTCTTTTCTTGGTTAGGTTTTTGGCGTGTAATTTATGTAGAGTAAATTTTTAGTGTGTGTGCATTTCTTTGAGTTGATCAACACATACAGCTGTGAGGAAGCCCTGCAATCAGGATGCAGAATGTTCCTGGGTGCTGCCCCTTCTAGGCAGTGCCCCCCAGCCTGTGGCCGCTGTTCTCTGACCCTATGGTTTTCCGATTCCAGAATGTCAAGTAAACAGTCAGACAGCATGTTAAGTATATAGCTTTTTCAGTCTTTCATTTAGCAGAGTTGCTCAGCCTTTTTCATTGTTGTCTCCCTCAGACTTTTTCTCTAATACTTCCTGTGAAATTTGACCACCACAGATGCACCGTTCCTGGACGGTGTGCATTTGTGTGGGTCTGTGTGGGCACACAGCCACGGACCCAGTGCCCCAGTGTCCTGCCGGCCTGCTGAGGCTGGGGCTCATTCTGAGACCACTCCACCCGACTCCTGAGCCCCCGGGGATTTCTGAGCATGCCCAGAAGGCAGAGTTGGGAGAGCTTCCCTGAGGCGGCTGTGGGGACTGTTTCAGCAGAGAGTGGGCCTGGGAAGTGACCAGACTCTGGATGAGGAGCTGTGGGCACCTGGGCCTGGGGTCGGGGAATGAGGGAGAAGAGCTGGACCTTAGATCTGATTCTGCTCTCTTGTGTCTTGGGGGCTACGCACTGTCGTGGGGGTCCCACCTGCTCTGGAGCCCACCTCGCGGAGCTGCTGTGACCGCTCAGACACTGGCTCAGGGCTGCTGCCATCCCCAGCTGGGGGCCCAGTCCTGCTGCAGTCAGAGACCCGCTGCTGAGCCTTCCTGTGGGCCAGGGGCTGGGGGGCCTGGGACCCGGGGCCAGAGCTGCCTGCCCTGGGTGGATGGCTCTCGGCACCATGGAGCTTCTCTTGTCGCCAAGTTCCATGGTTCTGTTGGGAGGTGGGCCCCAGGGCACCATGGGTGGGGAGGACTCGGGAGGAGTCCTCTTCTAGAGGGCGCCTCGGCCATCTCGGAAGCACTGGGACACGGGTCCTTGGCGCCGAGGCGGGGCAGGGGTGGCAGTGACAGGCATGTGGGGATGAACGGACTTCTAACGGGCTGTCGGGCTCGGGCTCTGTGCCCTGGCGATGGCAGGATGATGACAGTGGTACTGTGTCCTCCCCCTGCAGATTGCAGGATGCAGTGAAGCAGAAGGGGAGACCAAGACGCCGACCTTACACAGCACACTCACCTCTGGAGAGAACTAGCCCATTGAGGCTGGAGAGGTGGGGAGAGCTGGGCATCGAGGAAGCCGGAGGTCCCGCAAGGAGAGGGTAAGGGCTTAAGGGTTTAGGGCAGTCAACTTCCACAGTGTGGACTGGTCACACATGCAGGGCCCCAGTCTGGGTGGAGAACAGTCCTGCCAGGCGCCATCATGCACAACACACACAGGGCAGCAGGTGTGGACAGGATCCCCAAACCGCCCCTTGGCTGGGGCTCGGAGGGATGCTTAACTGCCCAGAGACCCCAAAGTGCCTCTAATGAGGGACATAAGAGTTTAAAAATTATAGTTCTTATTTATATTTTACTTAAAAATAGCATTTATACTTAATGCATGGGACTTAGATTTGTAGAACTCCTTTTCTATGCCTTCCATGGGTCTGTCAGGCAAGCTTATCTTGAGATGACAAGCCAACCTCAAAACAAAATCACAACTTTTTAGTTTTCTGGGTTAGCAGTAACACATGCTTTTGTAGTAACATTCTCAGAGACATGGACATGGAAACGTGTGAGTGGCCTCGGCAGCGCTGCGGTGGCTGGTCTGGGACCCATCCCTGTGCGGGGCGGTGGGTCCTTGTCTCGGTGGCCAGCTCTATCGAGTGGCACAAAGGTGTCCCCACCCTGCTCACACCCCAGACACCCCAACCCTGCAGAGGGTCAACCACAGCTCCTAACCTCGTTGGGAGAGGGGACAGGCCCTTCGCCCCCTCTGAGAGGTTCCAATCTCAGGGAGATCCAGAGGCAGGAATATGGGCTGAAAGAGTGTCGTTCCCCCCCCTGCTGGTGTTCAGACCCGACCTTTGTCTCATCTGCAGTGCCTTCAGTCCTGCTCACTTGCTTACACCGGCCCAGGGGTTTTAAAGCTTTCATAGTACTTTTGTGAGGTTGCTCAGTCTAACGCGGCTGCAGCTGGCCACCCTCACCATATGCAGGAGTGACTGGTGAGAGCCCACCTCTGCCGCCAGTGCTCCAAGGGCACGGCTGGCCCTGGGTTCTGTCCCAGGCACAGATGCAGGTGGCACAACACTTTGTGACCATCTGAACGAGCCCTTCCAGGCTGCAGGTGATGGTCAGAGGGGTGGCAGGAAGGGGTTGTCTTGGTTGGGTTCCCCTCAAAGGCAACCCAGAGATGAAGATCTGCAGTTTCTTAGGGAGATGCTTTGGGAAACAGGCTTGTGGGATGTGAGATGCGGAGCCAGAAAAAAAGGGCAACAAGATGGGCAGCTGGGGTCCCGTCCCGTGGGGATGCCGGGTGACTGCATGGAACATGCCCCAGTCGTCCTGCCTGCAGAGCGCAGCAGCTCAGATGCGCATCCCCCTTCCTGTCACTGCGGAGGGCTGCTCCTAGGGACATTAATCCCCAATACTCCTGGCCAGCCCCCAGACACGGGCCGGGAGACTCTGGGGAGCAGGAGTCTTTGCTGGGCAAACAGCAGTTGACAGACATCAGCACGTGAGTGTTGTGGGGGATGCACAGGTGCCAGCCATGCCTGCTGCAGGGACCACTGCTTCTCTGTGAGCTTCTAGCCAGGTCGACAGTCTCCTCCGGTCTGCTGGCTCCTGCCGCTTGGGTGTCAGGCCTCCGCAGGGCCACCATTAGCCCACTGGTTAAGGGCAGGTCCTGTAAGGTGAAAGTCCTATAAGGTGGCCCCTTGGAGCAGGTGCAGGGGCCCAGCTCAAATGTAGGCTGAATGCCAAGCCTGACCCATGCTCTCGGCAAAGGGCCCTGGTGGCAAATGCACTGTACTACTGCTCCGCGAGCTCCCTTGGCTCCTTCACCTGCCTGGGGGCTGTGGAAACAAAAGCCTGGCAGAGAATGTTTGAAGATCACAGGCTTCTTGGTCCCCCTCCCTTCCCCTGCTTGAAGTGGGAAGGAAAAGGGAAAATAGAGGAAAAACGAACCGTTCCCCCACACTCACTCAAGGCAGTGAATGTGCACAGACACTCCATGCCTGGCTCTCTCTTATGTGCTTTCCACACTCTGGTTATCAGTGTTTTTTTTACAGGTGAAACAGCTTGAAAACGTTAGGTGGCTTGCCTGATAGAGTAAGAGGTAGGCGAGGATTGGTGTCAGGCCCTTGTTACTGGGAGCACCTGGGGTGGGTGGGAGGGTTTGGGTGCCCTTTGGCTCGCCAGCTTGCCTGGTGATTGGTCTGCTTTCATGGCTTTGAATCTCATTCTCATGGAATCACGGGTACTGTGGGGGCTTGCTGCTTTGTGCGTTTCGTCCACACTCTTGTGGGTCATGGTTTGATTTTTCATCATCATGTAGTGTTCCTTCATGTGAAAATGGCGTAAATTCTTTTTAAGATCATTTCTCCTATGGATGGATATTTGGGTCATTTCCAGTTTGGAGCTGTTAAAAGAGTTGATATGGATGTTTTTGTCCATGTCTTCTGATGGACATGAACTCTCACTTCTCTTGGGTGTATTCCCAGGCAAGAAACTGCTTGATTACAAAGTATTTATGTTTAGGTTTTGTAAATACTGCCAAAACAGTAGCCCAATATGGCTATATCAATTTCATGAGCAATGTAACAGGGTTCCAGCTGCCACATCCTCAACAAACTGGGTAGTCTCTTTAATTTTAGCTATTCCTGCGGTGGGGTGGGGATGGTGATGAGCTATTAACGTGAAACAGCAAGACAGTGTCCCAGTGGTAAGGGCCAGAGCTTCCAGGGGACAGGGAAGCCAAGAGCGCTCCAAGGCAGGCAGAAACAAGACAGCTGTAAATGAAGTGTCAGGCTAATGGCGAGATTCCTGGATAATTTTGTCATTAGCTGTAAGTGAGCAGTGACAAAATTTATACACCACATATTCAGAGAGAGATGTTTGAAACATCTGGCAGCCAATAGGGTAGGCGCTCTGCCCGGTGAGCGCTGTTAGGCAAGGAAAGCATGCACATGTGTCCTGGCTCAAAGCTCAGCCTTGTGCACCAAGGTCCTGGCCTCAGTGGTTAGGTGTCAGAGCCAGGAAACCTGAGTAGGGCCTGGCTCTAGTTCCTTACGATGGACTGGGCAAATAAAGACATTGAGAGTATAAAGTCAGCATGAAAATACTGAAAAATGGGGAGAAACTCCTTTCCAAGAAATACAAATTCGAGTCTGTGATAAGCTAAAGGAACATAGAAAGTAAAAAAGACATGCATCCTGTCTTCATTTCAGCAACCACCCAGAGCACTGAGCCCGGGAGGAGGGCGATGAAGGGGACTAAGACTGAAAAAACAAGCAGGATGTTCCAAATTCCACGGCCTTTTAAACCCCAGCTTGTTCGAGGAATATATTTTTTTCTAACTTACAACTTGAGCTCATAGGTAGGGCTGCCATATTGAGCAAGGGAAATGCGGCGCGCAGTTAAACCTGAATTTCAGAAAAAGAACGAGCTACTTTAAATGCAAGGATGTCCCACGTACCGCGTGGGACCTACTCGTACTGAGCTGCTTCGCGGTGCCCCGAGACCAGCCTCGGCCGCAATGCGGGGGCGCGGCTCGCACCTCTCCTCTCCTTCCAGGGAACACAGACCCCCGCTGCGGCGCCCCACAGGCCCATCCAGCGGAAATGGTGAGTGCACGTTCCGGCTCCGAGTAGGTGGGCTTCGGGACCGACGCACCCCCGGGTCAGGCCGCGGGGCGGGACAACCCAGGAACCCACGCGTAGGATCTTCCCTGCGCGGGGCCCGACCTCCGCTCCGCCAGGCCCACCGCGCTGACACGTCAACCCGCCGACCCTGGGGCCCTGTTATCCGGGACCAATTAGCCGTCAGATAAGTGCACATGCCTAGACGGCGGTTGCTTATTGGCTGAGTGCGGACCAATCCTCGGGGCAAGGGTGCACGCGAAGGCCGGAAGGGGCGGTGCCGGGCAACGGCCGGCTGGCCGAGGGAGTCAGAGCGGTCACGGCAGGTGCCTCGCGTTCTCCTTCGCTCGGGTCTCCGTCACCTGCGTTTGGTCGCGGCCAGGCGGAGCCGCGGCGGGCTCTCCCGGGAGCCCTGCGGCGGCCGTTCGCCCTGTCAGCAAGCACTTGCCCCGAGCGCGTCGGGACGGGCGCAGCGGCGGCAGTTCCCGCTTCCACCGAGAGCCGCGGGGCTGCGTCTTCAGGCTCGGCCAGGTGCTCAAGGACCGCGGCCCGGGACCCCGTCTCTCAGCTCCGCTCTCCTGGGCGCTGGCCTCCCTCCTGGAGAGAACATGACCGCCGAGAAAGCGATTCTCTTTCTCGGCGACATTAGCACGAAGGAGTTTAACCCGGAGTGCGTTTCCCTGGGCGGCCCCGGGTGATGACGCCGTGCGGAGCCGGTCCCTGGGCCGCGGGCCTCGCCTGCACGGCTGGGAGTGGGTCCGGCCCCCCTGCAGTCACGACCTGGAAGGGCTGTGCTGTCCCTGCCGGCTGCGCAGGGCGCCATCCCGCTTCTCTGTTTCAAAGCGCAGCTGGCCGATCTGAGCTCAGTGACCCGAAGATACTGTGTAAGGAAATAGCAATGATGTTTAACGAAACACAGAAACACTATCACTTGTATCACCTTGTGGTGTCCATGTTACAAAACACTGACACGTCGCTGTCCCAGACCCCCGGCTTTGCTTTATGTTGGAGTTATGCGCCCTGGAGACCATATGGCCAACATTCTAGCGGTTTGTTGGTGGGAGGATGGGGAAGAGTGACACAGAGTCTGTGTTACCTGGTGCCCCAAATGATTCTCATGATTCTCATCCCAGAATCAAAGCGTCCACGATTTTATGCTGGAAGAAGTTTCATTAAATGTACACTTTCGACAGTGTTTCCTTCAGTTTTGTAAGTAAGCTCGGGGGTGTCTGACAAATCATAGGTGCCATGGTTGGTAGCTCCGTGTCTCGGAAAGTTCTTCCCTGTTGGAATGTTCTCGTCTCTCCCAAGGGCCTAGCACAGCTTCAGGGCAGTGTGCCTGAAGCAAGCAGATCTGAGAACACAGGGTTCTGCAGCAGCCCGACACCTGGGAGCTCCCTGACATTAGCCCATGAACCTGCAGTTGTCACCACATACCCCCTCGCAGGCTCAGAAGAATGACCCTGTTCACCCGAGGGTTTTAATACCATTCAAGAAATTACAAGAAGGCTGGCCCAGGTCCTCACCCCAGCTTTCCTCCCCCCAGTTTACACAAAGCCTGGAACTTCCTAAGCCTTATGTTCTTTTTTAGGAAGAACACATTTCAAACCTTTGGGAAAGAAGTGTGTCTCACAGATCATTTGGTAAGGAAAGCAAATTGTCGGCTACTTTGCCCTAATCCCCAAACACCCCCGTGGGTGGGGAGAGCAGAGAATGGGCGTCCAGGAGCAGCGTCTCGTTAGAGGGTGTGTCAGACCTGGGAGCCTGTGGTCGCAGGGCCTCACTTACCCCAGTCTCTGTGCAGGGCCACCCACCGCCTCCCCACACCCTATAGCTCCTTCTGACAATCCAGGAGGCCGGGAGAACCGTTGCTGTGCCCTAGTGTAGCTGCCGTGGGCGTCAGCTGCTTCCTGTCTGTGGACAGGGTGACTTTCCCTCGCCTCGCCTGTGGTTTTGGTGAGGATTGCACGGGATGGATATGGAAGCCTTTGCAAATGTAAAGCCCTCTCTGAGGACTGACAGAGAACTACAAAAAAAGCAGTCATCTCCCACCAGAACTGTGTTTCCCCATTTTCAGAGGGGAACTGAGACTCACTCACGGTAACATGGCAGTTGAGATGTGAGTCCTAGGCCACTGGTCTGCAGGTTCTGGTGGATGCCCCAGGAGACTTCGAGGGGCAAGCCAAGGTACCTGCCCCTTCTGGGCTGCAGTAGGAACCGAGGCCCCCGTCTCTGCCCCCTGATACCCTGCCACAATGCTGGCTCTCTCTGGGCCTTGGGTCATTGCTCCAGAGAGTTCCTGGCTGACATTGCAGTGTAGCATCATATCCAGTTCTCTCTCTCCAGGCTCTCGCTCGGATGTGTCCTGTCCACAGCACCGCTTGTGAGGAGCCCGTCTGCTGTGCATGCCACATCAAATTCGGGGGCTGCCTGCCAGGGCCCAGGGCCAAGACAGTTCTGCCTTATGGATCCCTCTGTCCCTGAGACCCTGGAAGCAGGTAGGTGACTCGAGCCAGTGGATCTTCACCCGGGTTCAGAGTGTACATTCAGGGACCAGTCACCCTTCAGAATCATAAGTATTATATGAATGTTATTTAAAAATTTCTGGGAAGCAGTTTGTGTCTTTTCTTGTTTGACTGGATTTTTTAAAAAGTAGACTTACAGGGTTATGAGTGACATACATGTAAGTGTAAGGTTTGCTGAGTCTTGGCATATGTATATGCCTATGAAACCATGGCTGAAATTCAGCTGGTGTACATACCGCAGCTCTAAAAGGCTTCCTGGTGCCCTGTGTAAACCCCCCCCACCTCCAGCCCTCAGTACCCAGCTGTCCCCAGGTAACCACTAATCTATTTCTGATGCTATAGAGGAGCCTGTGTTTCTGTCATGTTACACAGATGGAATCATGAGTGTGAACTCTGCTTGTCTGGCTTCACAGTACGATTATTTTTAAGATTCATCCACGTGGTCATGTGCATCAGCCCCTTTAGAGCTGTGTGGTGTTTCATTGACCCATTCATCAGTCAGGGCATCTGGATCATTCCCAAAGTTTTCTCTGTTACAAATAAGGCTGCTGTGAGCATTTGTGTATGAGTCATTGTGTGAGCATGCCTTCATTTTTCTTGGGCAAATACCTAGGAGTAGAATCGCTGGATCATATGGGTAGTATATGTTTAACTTTTTAAGAAACTCAGCTGTTTTCCACAGTGGCTGTATTTTTTACATTCCTTCCAGCAGTGTATAAAGTTCCAGTCCCTTTCTGTCTTCATTAATGCTTGCTTTGGTCTGGCTTTTTAATTTTAGCCATTTTAATATGTGTATGTCATTGTAGTTTTAACTTGTATTTTTATAATGACTTAATGATGTTGACCATCTCTTCATGTGCTTTTGCCATCTGCATATCTTATTTGATGTGTAAGAGTCCAAATATTTTTCCCATTAGAAAAATTGGTTTTTTTTTATTACTGAATTTTGAGTTCTTTACATATTCTGGATACAAGTTCTTTATCAGATATTCAGTTTGCAAATATTTTATCCTTATCTTTGGCTTGTGCTTTTATTCTCTTACCAGTGTCTTTGAAAGAGCTGAAGCTGTAAATTTTGATAAAGTCCAGTTTATCAGTTTGACCTTTCCTGGATCTCCTCGTGTGCCTGCCCCCAGGACAGCAATTGATCATGCTTTCTAAGCATTTCTGAGAAGTCTTTGCCTAACGCAGGGTCAGAAAGCTTTTAGGAGAAGACTTTTCTTCTAGAAATTTTATAGTTCACAGTTTATGTTTAGGTCTGTGGCCCATTTTAAGTTAATTTTTGTATATTGCATAAGGTATGCATTGGAATTCATTTTTTGCACATGGATGTCCTGTTGTTCTAACATCATGTGTTGTAAAGATCACCTTTTCTCCACTGACTTGTCTCTGCACCTTTGTCAAAAACTAGTTGTCCACATACATGTGGGTCTGTTTCTGAACTCTTTTCTGTTCTGCTCTCTAATTGTCTACCTTCATGCCAGTACCATACTGTCTTGATTACTGAGGCTTAAAAAAGTCTGGAAATGAGATAGTGTTAGTTCTCCAATGTTGTTTTTCCTTTTCAAAGTTGGTTATTCTAGGTTCTTTGCATTTCCATGTGAATTTTAGAATCAGTTTGTCAATTTCTACAAAAATGTCCTACTGGGATTTTGATTGGTGTGTGTCTAGATCAATTTGAAGAGAATTGTCTTTTTGACAATATTGAGGCTTCTGACCCACAAACACAATAAACTCTGTATTTAGGTCATTTTTAATATTTCTCAGAAATATTTTGCAGTTTTTAGTGTTTAGTTGAACACCTTTTGTAGGATTTATCCATAAATATTTCATATTTTTGATGACATTGTTTTTGAAATTCAATTTATGATTGTTCATCGCTAGTATTTAGAAATGGCATTGATTTTTGTATTTTGATCTTGTATCTCACCATGTTGCTAAATTCATTCTAATAATGCTTTTTAAAGATTCCATCAGATTTTGTACAGAGATGACCATGCCATCTGCAGACAGAGATAGTTTTCTTCCTTTCTGATATGGATGCTTTGTACTTATTTTTCTTGTTTGATACACCGGTTAGAACTTCCAGTACACTGCTGAGTAGGGTAGGGAGACAAATATCCTTGTCTTTTTTCTGATCTTAGAGGGATAGCTTTCGGGTTTGCACCATTAAGTCTGTTAGCTGTACATGCCCTGTATCAGGTTGAGCAGATCCCCTCTGTTCCTAGTTTGCTGAGAGTTTTTATCAGAAACAAATGTCGGGTTTTGCCTGTGTCTCTTTAAGTCATCCTGTGGTTTTTCTGTTTTGGTTTGTTCATGACTTACAATGATTGGTTTTCAAAAGGTAAGCCAGCCTTTCCTAGGTGAGCCCCATTTAATCACGATGCATTATCCTTTTGATGTATTTCACTAGAATTTTTTATATCTGTGTTCATGAGGGATCCTGATCCATACTTTTCTTGTAATGCCCGTGTAGAAGGACTGTGTGACATGTCCTCCTGTTTTCTGGAGGGTGTCGTGTAGAACTGACATTGCTTCTTGAATGTGTGGTGGAATTTACCTGTGAAGCCATGTGGGCCTAGAGCTTCCTGTGTGGGAAGATTTTCAACTGCAGATTTAATTTCTTTCACTGCTACAGAGCCGTCCCGGTTATCTGTTCTTCTTCAGTGAGCTCTGCTTCAAGGAATTTGTCCATTACATCACTGCCAAATTTATTGGCCTGATGTTCTTTCATCACCCTTCAATATGAGTAGAATTTGTAGTGATGTCATCTCTCTCACTTCCTTTTTTTAAATAAACTCTCAGAGGGGTCACTGGCTTCAAGATGACTGTCACCTTGTTCTGGGCAGTGATGACAGCCTCAACCCCTCCAGCTGCTCATGTATCATTTGAGTGGGCAGGGCAGGTATCACCATAGCCCGTTAGCAGATGGGCACACTGAGGTCCAAAGAGGGACGGGGGCTCAGGTCACCAGCCACAGCAGATCAGGGATTAGAATCCAGGTCTCCGGCTCTGAGTCCAAGACTCTTCCGCCTGAGTCGTGCTGCTGGGTGTCAGGGAAGAGGAAGCCCCATGCAGGATGGATGGCACCCAGGAGTCAAGGTGCCCAGCCTGTCTCATGGGGTGACTGCTCGGCCTCCTAGCTGGCCTCCCTACCTCCATCCTCTCTAGCTCTGACTGTCCATTTCTGATCTGCAGCCCTGTGAGCTTTTAAAACTGCGGGTCTGGTCCTGAGCCTCCCCACGGCCCCCCTGTTCTGTGAGTGTGGGTCAGAGGCCCCGACGCCACTCCCGGGGTCCTCCCTGGCCTGGCCCTGGCTGGCTCCCAGCCTCCTTCCCACGTGCCCTGCGGGCTTCTGCTCC
This sequence comes from Phataginus tricuspis, assembly GCA_029783875.1. Classification (NCBI taxonomy): domain Eukaryota; kingdom Metazoa; phylum Chordata; class Mammalia; order Pholidota; family Manidae; genus Phataginus; species Phataginus tricuspis. The sequence goes on from JAQQAC010015468.1 coordinate 1,888,934, forward strand.
GTCAGAGCGGAAGTGTTAGGTGCAAGGAACGGAAAACTAAGTCCCAGTGCATTCAGCCAGGGCCTTTGGCAGAGAGGGGGTCCTTCTGGGATTAGATTTATGGCTTAACAATGTCTTCAGGGACCCAGATTCTTTCCACCCTTCCGCTCAGGGGTTGGTGCCCTCTCTGGTGTTGCTGCACGGAGGTGCGGGCCTGTCTGACCCTGGGATGTGCATGCATAAAGCAAGCTTCCCTGAGGCGCTCTGGCTTAGAGGGGGCAGGAAGGCTTCCCGTCCCTTCTTCTCTTCTCTTTCCAGGGATAAAAAATTCCCAGAAGCCCCAGTGACCTCTCCCTCAACCCATTGTCCTCACCCCCAGACCCATTCCTGCGAAGGCTTGACTGGATGCTGTGGTCCCTCTGGACTGCGTGCTCTGCCTGTGAGCAACACTGGGTCCTTTTAACAAGAGGCGGGTTGCTGCAGTGTGGGGACCCTGCGTCAGCCCAGGGAGGTCAGTTCTGTCCGCCACATCCGTGAGCCTCCCGCATGGCCTGTGCTGTGTCCCGCCTTCTCCGCCTGTGACCCGGATCACCGACGCTTTCTCACCCATCTGCCTGCAGTGCTCACGGGCCCCCCGTCCCCCCACAGCCCGGCCTTTATTCTTCCCAGCAGACAGAGCAGTGTGTGGGGGGGG
>JAQQAC010015468.1:1889924-1914622 GCA_029783875.1 Phataginus tricuspis
TGTGGGGGCTGCTGTGGGCGGGGCAGGGTCTGGTTTGTTTCCAGTGCAGTGCCTGTCACAGAGAACATGCTGGGCAATTGCCTGGTGGACTGGTCAGGGTGTCCTTATCCTGCTGGGCGAGAGGTCTCAGGCAGGAGGCGTCCAGCACTGGGGTGGAGGAGGTGCAGAGGCGGACAGCGGCTCCTGGCTCTCCAGGCCGTGCACGACTTCCTGTGGAAGGAGCCGTCGGGTCCCTCGGCCGCCCTGTGCCTGCGTCTCACACACACTCCGCCCACAGCCCTGGAACGTCAGCACGCTCCACTCAGAAGTCAGCGGCGTTAGTGTTTGCAGTGTACGATGTGACACACGGCTCAACGTCCCAGCTGTGTGAAGGGGGTCCGTTGATAGGATTTGCCCTCCGCGCCGCCCCGCCAGGCTTCCCCGTGTGTCCTGGGGGTTTTCTGGGTGTGTCACCAGTGATGCACAGCAAGTCCCCTAAGTGCTCGTTGAACAACAATCACTGTTCTTGCTCGCGTGTCTGAGGGGGACTCAGCTTGGCGCATGATTCTGCCTTTGGGGCCAGTGGGCTGGCTGGCGTGCTCTTCTCAGGGTGATGGCGGAGATGCGAGGGCAGCAGGAGGCTGGGGGGCCCCTGGCCCTGACCTCGACCTGGCTGCCGTCCCTTCCTCATTCTGTTGGCCAGGCAGGGCGGTGTACCTGTCCCTTTCCTGGGAGTAGCTCTTGCGGGGCTCGGGAGACAAGCGGCTGGGGTGAGGGTGTGACCCCACGGTGCACATGCGGTGGTTCTGCACCTCAGGCCTGCAGACAGTAGCTCACCGCGTGCGTTGTGCCTCCTGCCTTGCGGTTGGTGCACGTTCCGTGGCGGGACAGGTAGGTTGGCCTCGTTCTCTCCAAGGGCCGCCCGGTCCCTCTTGTCCCTGTGCCCTGTCCTTTGCTGCTCCTCACTGATGGGCATTCGGGCTCCGTGGCCTCCATAGCCGGTGCCTCGGTGGGCGTTCTGCGTGCTCTCAAGCACTGTGTGTCCTCCAGGGTGCAGCCCGGCTGTGGGACTGTGCTGTCACAGGCTGTCCATTTTACACCGACAGACGTGAAATGCTGACAGAGCCCCCTTTTAGATGAGAATACTGAGGCTCAGAGAGGCTGAATGTGCCCAAAGGCACCTTCTGGAGGCCACCAGACTCAGACCCGGGCCGGCTCGAGTATCCTGCCATGGTGCCATGTGGGGTCCCACTGCAGATGTGCCGGTGGGGTAATGCAGGCAGGTTGACTGCAGAAGGCCTGCTGGCCCCCCGGGAGTCATGTGGTGGGCTGTGCCCCTCAGCTAGGTGGCTGTGGTGTGTCTGTGGGAGGCACGTAGGAGAGGGGCTTGCCGGGACCCTGTCCCTGAGGCCGAGGCTGTGCGGAGGGCAGCTCCATCACCCGTTGGACTTTCTCTTCCCTTCCTCTCTGTTAGATACAAGAGATGATCCGGTTTTATACCCTCCAGACCACCGTGGCCTGCCCCTGCCCCTGCCCCTGCTTTGGGGGCCGCTTCCCGATGCCTAGGAGTCAGGCCATGATGCCCTACTGGGTGCCCCAGGTCCTGACATTTCAGAAGAAGGTAAGAGAGAGGCTCACACAGCAGCAAAACCTGAGAGTGCAGGGCGGTCCCAGGGGGGACCGGAGATGGGGGGCTGAGCTGGGTTCACCCCCACGGAGCCCCCACTGGTATCCAAAGGGCCTCCGGAAGCCATGGCCAAGGGCAGCAGAGTGCAGGAAGCTGGCAGTGTGTGGGGGAAGGCCAGCTCAGTGTCCCAGTGGGTGCTGGGAGGTGGGGTGGCACTGCTTCCCAAAGAGGGCATCCGTGGCCGCCGCCGCCTCCCCTCCCCTCTCCTCCTCCCTTGCTTCACTTCTTCTCCCTCATCTCGCCCCACCCCCTGCACCCTGTCCCTCTGCCTGTCTGAGCAGACTGGCTAGCCCCCAGCTCCGGCAGGCATGTGGGGAGGATACCTCAGAAGGACCATTGCTACAAGCTTCTACCCATGCTCTTCGGCTCTGCCTGGTCACCTCTGTAGCTCCTGGTTCCAGGGCCGTGAGAGTGGGGTCCAGCCCTCCAGCCCGGGGCCCCTTCTCTCCCATCCTTTCTGAATGTCCTGGGTGATAGAAGCTTCCTTTCTGTCCTCACCCACATTCCAGTTGCTGGTTTTCCATCAAGTAGCAAACTGTCCCTAGAAGTAAGGCCCAGTGACCTTTTAAAAGGAGGTATTGTGCTGGCCACAGCCCCTTCCTGGTTTCCAGGCCAAACCCCTGGGCTACCCCTCTTGTTAGGTCACTGGGCAGGGCTGACGCGTTTGCTCACACTCTTTTCTTTAGGTGGTGAAAAGGCAGCAGAGTTTTAAAGGCAGCCAAGGTAACTGAATGCCTGTGCCCTATGCCCATTCTCCCCAGAAGGCGGGTCTTGAGACCATCATGATAGGTGGAGAGACGTCTGTCATCCCCCAAGTCTGTAAAACAAGGACAGCCACGCCCAGGGCACACGCGCATTCTCCCTCCCCCCTCTCTAGCCAGGAGGCACTGAGCAGCCACCTCCTTTCCCTGGCGGGCTCAGAGAAGCCTTCGATTCTGCCAGTCTGTCAGTGCTTTCTCCCAAGATAAGCCAGTTTGCAGCCTGGAGTTAGATGGTATCTAAAGTATTTTTTTAAGTTCAAATCTTCTACAATTCATGACATGTGTATGTGTATATGTGTGTTGTATATATCTGTATATGTTTATGACATAGTATATATATTATATATGACATATACACCTACATGCATATATGCTTGACACACTATATGTTCATGACACTATTTATGCATATATGGTAGTTCCCACACAGTATATTCATACATTCATCTATTTGTGACCTAGTACATAAACATTCATGTTCGTGGCAGACATAATACACATATATCATATGTTCATGATGCAGTTCATATTCACAGCAAAGCATGTTCATATATTTATACATTTGTGACCTAGTATATATATGCGTATATATATTCTTGCGCTTATTTATCAGCATACTAGGAGACGGCATCCACACACCCACCTTTACTTTGTCTCTAAAACGAGTGGGTTGGACTTGCCCTTGAAGGTGCTTTCTGGCACTAATGGCCCACACGTCTGCTTTCTCGTGTTGCATGTGAACAAAGGAGTGGACACATTCTGTAGGCTGGTATTGTGTCCTCCCTGGGCATGCTGTGCCCAGACTGTAGCGAGTCACCTTGTTGGAATCTGTGCAGGAGGGAGTGGATAGATGCTGAGGCTTCGGGTGACTGAAGCTGGGGATCCCGTAATGGGCACATGATTTGAGTGACACCCCCAGAGTCAAGAGGTGCGGGAGTGGGGCAGGCGATGGCTTGGGAAATGACTGGCCACCAGCTGGCACGCCCCCCTGCAAAATACGTAATTTTCCCTGATTATGAAAGTAACACAGGAGGAACACCAGCCATTGCAGGTTTTTGGGACAATTTGGAGGCATCCATCGAACCTCTTTTTACTGAGCTGTGGTTGGTGGGTGCACAAAATATGATTGGGTATTTGTGTATAGTGAGAAAGTTCAGTTAATATCCATCACCATTTGTGGCTCTACATTGTTTTTCCTTACGATGAGCTCTTAAGATCTACTCTCTTAGCAGCTCTCATATATGCAGTATATATATGCAGTCTCATATATTACATTATCCTCATGCTATATATTACATCCACAGGACTTACTTATTTTATAACTGGAAGCTGGATCTCTTGACCCCCTTCCTCCGTTTCGCCCATCTATCTAGCTTTATAGTGCGCATAGTCTTTGATCCAGCAGCCATCTGGGCAGTACCAGGTAGACATTCCCACAGGCGCTGTCTGCAGCAGTAATGGCCTTGGCGGATACTGCAGATGACTTAAGCGCCTCTCCGTGGAGGGTGGGCATAGATGGGAGTGTGTTTGACACGTGGTGCCCGCCACCGAGAGCACACAGCTGTTCTGGATGACAAAACGGACTCCCAGACACATTGCAATGTGTAGTCCAAACTGCAGGACTCCACTCACATCGATTTGAAAAGCCAGAGCCTTGCTTGGGTGTAGACAAGGTTGGGTGGTGTGTGCCTGAGCTGACTGTCACAGTGACCTATGTGGGCAGGGAAGAGGCTAAACGCCTGGCATAGAGAGATGGGGGTGGAGGACAGCAAAGAACGAACAGAACAGAAAGTAGTAGGTATCTTGAGTTTCAGGCAGAAGAACCAGAGACCACTTTATTAAAAAAACTCAGCAGTAGTAGATGAGAACAGGGGAGAAATCACCCTTGTAGCAGTATAATCCCACATTTATGGGCTTATTTTTATCTGTTGTTTTTGGCTTTGATTACTCTGCATCTTTAAGAAAACCCAGAAGCTAACTTACGTTGTAGAATCATTTACATCAACTGATATGTTTTCAAAACTCAGTATTAATTTTTGCTGCAGTTATTGTTGTATAGTTCAGGTAATTTATATTAATAATGTGTCAAGCCTCAGACCCATTCGAACCAGGAGGTGGTCACAGGACAGAATTAAGAGCAGGACTCACTGGTAACAGGACAGTTAGGACCCGTCTCTCCTCAAGCTTTGTAGAGAGTGATTTAAAAATACGAAACTTTTCCTGTAGCCTCAAATCCAGTTGATTTCCATTTTACAGAGAAAACCCTTATTTTTCATCTTACATTTTCCTTGTAAAGAGGGGGCTTATATGCTTTTCTCTATGCTTTTGTGGTAAAATTTTTATAAGGAAAATATATGTTACTCATGCATTTTTATACTAGTATAATTTGTGTACATTTTATATTAGTAGTTGCATATTAAGTGTAATAAAAAATGAATAAGAGATATAATGTCAGGAGGGCACATGTTGACCAGAGCAGCTCTTGAAAAGCTGGAGTGTCAAGGAAATGGAAACACTGGAATCCCACATGGCCTCTTGGTTGCTGTTAACTTTTTATTATGGGAAATTTCAAATACTCAGAAACAAACCCACGTTTCCATCCAGTCATTATCAGCTCCTCCCCTGTCTGGTTGCGTCTGAGCTTCACTCACTCCGTCCCACTCCAAAAAAAAAAAAAAAGAAAAAGAAAAAGATGAATGTGAAGTGAATCCCAGCTGAGCGCCGTATCCTTCCAATCCTTTCATCCCTGACTGTTTCAGCATGCAGCTCTGACAGACTGGGCACAGCCCCAGGCTCACCCATCGCCCTGGAAGTAAGCAATCAGCAAGCTCTCTTCGCCTCCATGAAGGTCGGAGGGTGAACGAGGGGCAGCATTCACGACCCAGGCTGGGACCAGCCTTGCTGAGATACGCTTTATAGCCCCTGGTGCCGGCGGGTGGGTTCTCTCGCATGCACCCTCCCCACAGCCCACCCCGGCCCGATGCGCTCTCTCCATCTAGAAGCGGCCCTGGATGTGCGTGTCTGGCACCGGCGCTGGTGGGTCTGCTGTAGCGGCCAGCGCCTCCTCAGGTGGCAGCAGCTCCAGGCCCTGCACCAGTGTGAGCAGCTCAGCCTCCGCCTGCTGACCCTCCTCCAGACTGTCCTGAGGGCCCAGGCGGCCTTCCGGTGAGCAGGCGAGGGATGGGGCAGGGCCCTCTGCCTGGACTGCTTTGCCCAGGGGCTGGCGGGATTTAGTTGAGGCAAGCAATTGGAGAAACACCATGCTTTCTGTCCTGTTGCTACCACCCAGAGTGTTGCTCACACCACCACCATGCATGGATCACCTTCCCCAGCAAACTTCATGGAAGCACAGTTGGACACACAGAGCCCATGCTGGGAGCCAGCCATCCTGGTCTAACCCCTTTCTTTCTTCACCTCTTCCCTCTTTCCAAAAGACTGCTAGTTCTGGTTTCTGAAAATTTCGGTTATGTCTGGGTTTTAAGGGCATCTGAGGGCCAGCACACCTAGTCAGCCCCTGGGGTTTGAGCACACCTTTGCGGGTGGGGACCTCTGCTCCTCCCCATCCTGCTCCGGCCATGGAAGCTGCATGTGGGAAAGCCCTTCCCTGCCTGAACCAAGCAGCCTCTCCTGCCCAGTCCCTCCCTCAGGAAGCCCCTGGTGCCCCCAGGATGAGGCAGGGAGGGTCACGGCAGGGCCTCACCTTACTTGGCTGCATCCTCCAAACCCGCCTCACTCAGTTTGCCCATGACTCCTGTCCAGCCTTTTCCTATTCATTTTTTCATCACACTTGTATATAAATGCAGGTAAACACTTGCACAAATATATGTAAATAGAAGGCGTGCAAAAACACATCAGTACGTAAATGTACTTGAGTTGGATTTACACATATTCATCTGCTTGCTTTTTAATTCTTTGTCTCCTCCATGTAAATGTAAGGAATATTCTAGAACATGTCCAGTGTCTGCAAACAGTTGTAGGTTTCTTTTGCCCAGTTTCCTAGTTCACGCCAGCTTAGCTCTGCCTTTGTCACACTGTCGGCTGGAAGCGGACGTCCCTTCCTGATCCTGCTTTTCCACTCTCCTCTGTCACCCCCAGCTCCCTGCAATTACAGATGACACACCTGCTTGTATGAGTGGACCTGGGTCACAACCTCCCCTAGGGCACGTGCTCCCAGGAAGGGGGCTGGGGCGGGGGTCTGTCAGCTCTCCGTGATCTGGGAGCAAGAGGGGGGCAGCATTGTGAGATTTTCCTTCTTTGTTTTGCAAAGATTTATTTTTTGTTTTATGTTAGCCAACTTGATGTCAGATTTAGTTGGACTCCCCTGCACCCACCTCTTGAAGAGCAGAGAAGATCCTGACTGTAGGTGCTGCATGTGACTGGCCGGGGCAGGCCAAAGGACAGGTGTCTGCTTCTGAACCAGGCTCCCGGGGCGGAGGTGCAGGCGCCAGCCGGCTGCTTAGGAGAACTAGCTTGTCCGGGTGGGATGTGCATGTGAGATCTCCCAAACTACACGACCAGCTTATCTCAGGGGAAGCAGCTAGCTGCCTGTCTGCTGGTTGGCAGAGACTGGTTAGAGCAGCAGAGGCCGGGGAGAGCGGGTGTGCCCTCAGCCTTCCCAGCAGGGAGCCCGGAGCCGGCTGAGCAGAGCTCTGCGGGTGGGGCTGCAGCCCACTCTCTGGGGCTCTCCCCCCTGTTCCAGAGGAGGGAGGGGCTCTCAGGTCCCGGAGCTGGAAGGGGAGCTGGCTCAGGCACACCCTGGCATGGCTTACTGCACCCCTGTTCTGCGGGCTTCACAGGGCCTGAGTGTGGTGGGGACCCAAGCGCCGGGGCACCCCGGCCTCCGAGGGAGGCCCTCCAGCAGGCCCTGCATGGGCAGCGTGGTCTCAGTGTGGGCGACAGTTCCTAGTAACTATTTTTCTCTTTACTTTCCAGCCAGTTATTTTGGGTTTGAAGTTGGCATCTTCAACTATGATCAAGAAAATCAGCAAAAATGTCAGTCATAATAAAAGTCTAATGAAAGGCTCTAAGTCAGGAGTCTGCAACAGCCACTATTTTCTTAGATCATACAATTCACACCCAAGGTTCAAGCCAAATTATTTATCCTTAGGTAACTTTAGTTGCTGTGAATGTGGGTGGTAAAAATGAGGTCAATAAATATTTTTTGTGAAACTCTCCGCAGCCACTTTTAAACGATAACGCCTGATTTTCCTTTGTGAGGGAGGGACTCTGTTCCTGCCTCCTGTCGCTGCGGGAGGGGGGGCCGTCTGAGTTTCTACTCCCCGCAGGGGACAGCAGACCCACAGGGCAGAGGTCCCCATAGGCTCTCACTGCAGGTGGCATAAAATTGTGTGTGAATTGAATACTTTTAAACTGAGATATCATTCACATACTATAAACCTCAGCTTTTAAAAGTATATGATTCTGTGGTTTTTGCAAGGTTGTGTGACTGTCACCGCTGTCTAATTCTAGACCTTTTCATCTCCCCAAGAGAAACCCTATCCCTATTCAGTCAGCCCTCCTTCCCTTGTCCTGCAGCTCCTGGAAACCACTGACCTACTTCCATCCTCTCCTCCTCTGGACGTTCCATGCTGCTGGAGCCTTCTACTGTGTGGTCTTTGGTCTCCACGTGGCGCGCTCGGTGTGGTGGTTTCCAGGCTGGCCTGCGGCATGGGTTAGCACTGCGTTCCTCGGGGCGGAGTTATCCCTGCGCCAGCTGGGTGTGTTCGCCGTTCGCCGGGGGCTGGGCCTCGGCGGGTGTCCCCATTCTGGCTGTTGTGACCCCTGCTGCTGGGCACGCGTGTACAGGTCTTACATGAACGTGTTCTCAGACGTGCGCCTGGGAGTGCTGTGTCATGTGGTGACTGTTTAGTGTTTCGAGGAGCTGCATCAGTTTTCTACAGTGGAAAACACCATTTTTAATTTTATTTTCCTGCTAGCATGGCACGAGGGTTTTGGTTTTCCATATCCTTGACAACACCTGTTATGATCAGTCATTTTGTTCCTAGCCGTCTTTGCGGGTGGGAAGTGGATATCTCGTGGCTTTGATCTGCATCCCCCTGATGACTAACGACATCGAGCGTCTTTTCACGGGCTTGTTGGCATTGTATGTCTTCTCTGTAGAAATGTCTTTTCACCAAATGCCACTTGAGGAGAAGTCCTTTACAGCCAATCAAGAGCCGGTTCCCTTGCCGTAAGCCCGTTTCTCCTGGCTTCCAGAACAACGGTCAGCACCCTCCTGCTGGCACCGGTCCGGTGTTAGGCCGGTGTCTCTATCCTGGACAGAGCAGACCCCACACTGTTTTGGGCGCAGGGTGACTGGCTTTCTCATCTGCTGTGTGTGGCTCATCCGTCATGTGACGGCACCGCACCTGTCAGCTCGTCCGCAGAGGACTGCACACAGAGCAGCTGTAAGCCCTCCCCCCGTGCCGTCAGCCCGGAGGGCACCGAGGCGAATGGTGCTTCCTGACCTGATGGCACCTGCGCGCTCCCCAGCCAAGAAATGCAGCACTCTGTGAGGAAGAGTCCTGCAGAATCTGCAGTCCAAGGGCCGCTGCTCGACGTTTGGCCATGTGGACAATGTCCAGGCTTTGGGAGACACTGGAGAACAGCGCCCACAGCTGGAGGGCTGTGACCCTCAGGCTCCTTTCAGTGAGAGGAGTTTCTGGTTGAAGTTTTGTCACAGAACTCAACAACGTATCAACTTCATTATTCATGACTTGTTCGATAGCCACGTTCCCCTCAGGTGCCAGAGATGAGGATGTGGGCATCTTTGGGGGCTGTTATTCTGCTGGCCGCAGCTCCCTTGAAGTGGCTTTGACCAGCCTGTTCATGGACGTGAGTCTTGTGGGACGTGCTTCCTCTCCAGGTCCAGACCTGGCCCGTGGCAGCACCTCCCGCAAGGGAGGCTGGGAGTGGGGCTTTTCTCTTGGGCAGCGATGCCTCCCGCTTCGGGCTGGGCTCTGTTACTCAGAAGTGGGGAGGGTGGACACTGGGCAAAATGATTAGCAGTCTCTGCTTCATCTGATAATAGCCTTTCCGTCCTGCCTGCTCCGAAGGCAGGGAAGTGGAGCCTCAGGGACGCTGAGCAACAGGCTTTCCTCACGCAGCTCAGCAGCAGAGCCAGGATTTGGTGCCTGAGTGGCACTGCCCGCTGTTTGTTTGCCGTGCGCCAGCCTGGGAGGCATTTCCTACCAGAAGCCAAAAGCTCCGAGAGGCTGAGTGACACCGATGGGTTCAAACTGCTGCCTTCTGATTCCGGTTCTCCTGACCAGGGCCACACGGGTCACAGTTCCAAGAAGCCCCTGTGAACCGCCCACCAGTAATAGAGCATCTCACACACACTGAACACCAGGGGCACTGCCCTGGGCTGATCTGGGGGCAGCTGTCTGTGGTCCTTGCCTGGCATCCAGATGCTCTCTCGGTGCCTCCCCCACAGACCCAGAGCCTGCCTCAGCTGGTGCCCTGTTCCCCGTGTGCTCGGGTCCGCCACCCCCACCTGCTGCTAGACTTAGTCCCTAAGCTGGCACCTTGGGTGCCTACTGTGTGACACAGAGCTTGAACACAGTAGGCACTCAGGAGCTGTCGTTTGAATGAACAAGTGAGTGAATGAATGAATTCCAGAGCCCTAGCTATGTGCCAGGAAGCATCAGACTCTCGTCTGTGGAAGTGACCTTGGATGGGGCCCAGCGCCCGAGAGCTGGGTGCTTGTGTGGCCTCTGGAGGTCAGCATGCAGCAGAAGGACTGTGGAGGGGTATCGTGGGGCCAGATGCCCTGCATCCCCTCTCAGCCCCGCCTGTACCTGCACCGGCCTCCCCTCTGGCTTCCTGGTGTGGGCAAACTTGGGGTCGCCGTACATTTGTCTTACTGGGAACAGGGTGAGAGCCCCGGGAGTTCAGGCAGCCCACTGTTGCCCAGTGAAGGTACCAGCAGCCTGCCCAGCCCAGCCCAGCCCTCTCCTGGGTGGGCTCCTGCCCGGCTCCTTCTTCAAAGAGCTCTCCAGTTACCCGTGTGCCAAAACCTAGGGGTTGGGAGGGGCTGTGGGGACACCCAGTCCAACCACCGTATTCACAGTTAGGGATGCTGAGGTCCAGGGAGGGCAGTGCCGTGTGTCCAGAGCCACACAGCAGGCTTGTGGCAGATGCAAGACTTGAGCTCAGCTCTCCCACATCCCACCAGGTGACCTCTCTAGGAGCCTGCTGTCCACTTCTCCACATGTGTGAGCTCCCCGAGGCACTGTGTCCATGGTCCTTCCAAACTCCCCCAGTAGAGGCATGGCCAGTGGGTTTGAGTTCGCATAGAGCTCGTCATGTTTCCCGGGTACTGTGGCCAAGATGAAAGTTCGTGTGGGCTGCTGAGGGCGGGGCTCTGCAGCCAGTCAGGGGTGTCTGCTGTAGGCCTGGGCTGGGGCTGGGTGGGAGGGCTGTGGACTTTACATTGCTGTGTTAGCAGCTCTCATGTACTTGGCATGCAGTAGGTGTTTCCTAAGTACCTGTTGATTTTGGGTGTCCACTGTTTGGTGGGTGAGCCACTGAGGGATCTGGGAACCCACTGGAGCAATTGAAAACTTCCTGTGTTCACATTGCCGTTTCCTAGAGGGCAGCCCCATTCACAGGCACTGTTTTTGTTGAACTAGCAAACCTCAGGGCTGACCCACGAGCAGTGGAAGGTGGTGGCATTCCGGAGGAGGCCAAGTGCGGCATTCCGGAGCTGCAGCTAGGGGAATTTTGTTGTCTCAGCACCGGCTAAGCAAGTGTATCCTTTCCAGGCATCCCACATTTGAAGGAGGAGATGTTCCAGAAAATGCAGTACGTGTGGTTCCTAGGCAGGGAGCAGGGGGTGTGCCGGGGATGGGCGGCCTTGACCAAGGTGGTCTGAGCCGCCTGCGTTTGTCCCTCCCATTGTCATAGCCAGGGCTCTGGGCTCCAGGCCACCTCGCTGGGTTGGCAGGTCATCCATAAAGTGGTGACAATCCCAGTCTCTGGCTGCACGTTTCACTGGCATCAGCCCTGCCCCCTTCTCACAGGCCCAGCAATGCTCCTCCCAGCCTCTCTCCTTCCGTCCTCCTAGAGACCATTTTACGTATTAAACAAGTCTGTGAATCTGAAAATGGGTACAAGACAAGGATTTTTAAAAATGTAGACACAACTTGTCACCAGTCTGTCCCACATTTCCATCAGTGGGCGGCCTTGACTGCGGGGCCCAGCAGAGCAGGGGCTGGCGGCCCTCTGCAGATGAAGGGCCGTGTGTGCTGGCGGTGCCGGGTCAGCAGGCTCCCACCCTGTGGGCCCCGCTCTGCTGGTCCTTTGGCCGACCAGCCTAGCCTGGCCCCAGGGAGCCTTACCTGGTGGCAGGAACGTCCCTCGATGATCAGGGGCTTCTGCTCATCACTTCATGGAGGGGTCGTGATATACAGATTTAAATAGTATTAAGTCATGTTCTTCCATCCCTGGGACCTCATTTAACTCTTACAGTTTTCACAGTTAATTATTAGAAGCTGAGATATTGGTGTCCTGTTTTTGCAGAGGGGCAGCCAATGCCCAGAGAAGCCCGTTGCTGTTTATGAGCAGGGAAAGTAGGGACCAAACCCTCATGTATTTCTGATTGCGCTCAATTGACAAAACTGGGGACCAAGACGTGCCACTCCATAGACGTTGCCTTCCCCTCCCTGGGTCTGACTGTACAGAACACTGAGAGACAAAAATATATAAGCAAATAAATGCCCTACTGGGTGGCGATGGGCTAGGAAGAAAGGTGAATGCAGTGCAGGTACAGGTGGTGGTGGGGCAGGGTGGCCTCTCTGGAGAGGGAACCCCCGGGCTGGGGAACGAGTGGGGAGAGTCTGGGGGCAGTGTGGGCAGGGGCGGCGGGTACAAGGCCCTGAGAGTGGGCACGGTGACCGTGAGGAGCAGCAGGAGTCCTGCGGGGCCGCAGGGTGGTGGAGGTGGGCGGTGGGCAGGGATGGAGGCCTGGTCACCAGGCTCTGCATCCTGAGAAGGTTCGGGTTTATTGTCCCACTTGGGGAGGCCCTCCAAGTTCCTGGAAGGAGCGGCTGACCAGGCTGGACTCTGAGGCCGAGGTGTTCCCTCTAGTGGCTGTGCTGGGGATTGGCCCAGGAGGGCTGCGGAGAAGGGCATTACCCCCCTTCCAAGGCTGGGACCGAGCCCCGGGCCGGGAGCGAGGCTGAGATGCTGGGGTATCCTGAGGATGAACACCACAAGGATTTGCTGATGGACTGGCCGGGGGGGAAAGCAGGAAAGGAGGCCCTGAAACCTAAAGTTGCTGCTTCCCTGTGGGGCGGGGAGAGGAGCAGGTGCCGTGTGGGACCCTGCTGGGGAGCCTCCTGCAGACGCACAGTGGCTGTCAGACTGAGTCTAGCGGAAGGGAGAGTCTCTGCGACTTGGTAACTAGCGTGGTGCTTTGCTGTTCTTACGTGATTGAACATGTGCCGTGGCAGTAAAAATAGGTTCTGGTGTCACACGGACCTGGGCAACTCTCAGCTCACGCCTGGCAGCTGTGTGTCCTTGGGTCGGCGTGTTGCCTTCCTGAGCCTCGCTTTCCACGCCGAGAAACGGGGCGATGATGTCCCTGTGTGTGTTGGGTTTCAGTGAGATAATCTGAATCAGGCACTTTGCAAGGGCCCTGTGGGCAGAGAGCACTCCAGTGACTAGTGACCTCTCTGCCTGCCCCTCCTCCTCCTCCCCTCCCCTCTCCCCCCCATTCCCCTCACCACCTCCCCTTCCTGCTCTCCCACTCCCTCCCCCTCCTGCCCGCCTCAGCCCCTTCTCATCCTCTCCCACGCCTCCTCGTCTCCGGCGTCTTTCCACCTCAGTGGTCACGTAGGGGCAGTGCTTGCCACAGCCCAAGAGGGCCACCTGGTGCCCCACCCTCCAGTTCTCCCTGCGCTGGGCTTCCGGGGAGCTTGTAGGCCTGACTGGCTGAGCCTTGGTCGAGCCTGCCCGGGTGCCCAGTGCCCACCTTGCCTTTGCAGTCGCTCTGAGCCCTGCATGCTGGCTTTTGGGAAGAGCTGTTACTGGGGTCTCGGAGCATCTCGGGGGAGTGGAGGATGTGCTCTGCAGGAGGCTCCCTCTGTCCTGGGCACCTTCCTGGGCACATCTGTTGGTGGGAGCTGGCAGGTCTTCTGTGGACATGGGGAGCTCTAAGGAGTTAGATGCCAGCTGCCAGCCTTCTGCCATGGCACCTAGAGGCAGAGAATGCTGGTGGAGATGTAGGACGTGTGTCTTTGGGAGGGATGCTCTTGGTGCGTCTCCTTAGCTCTTCAGCATGCCCTCCTCCGTCCTTGGATGTTTAACAGGAATGTACTGTGAGTCACATATGGAACTTCAAGTTTTCCAGTAGGCACTTATTTAAAAAAGTAAAAAGGAACACATGAAATTAACTGTAATGATATTTTGTATTTAACTCAATTTGTGTAAATATCATTTCAACGCGTGACACTGGCCATACTTTGAGAGCTCACTGGCCCCAAGTGGCTGCCCAAGTGGACACCACGGCTCTGGACTCTGCCGCTGGTGGGTGGGTTGGGGATACTCTGTGGCCCGATGGTGCAAAAGTCCTAACTTTAAATCCAGTCTTTATCTCTCACTAATAATGTGGCCCTGGACAAGTTTCCTAAGTGTCTATACCTCAGTTTCCCCTGTGGTAAGATGGGTCTATAAATATCAACAGCATGCGATTTGGGGGAGGATTAGGTGCTCTGTTATGTATTAAGTGTCTGTGATATGATAAATGTTCAACCTGCTGGTCTCTCTATTTCTTGGTTGTTTCTGATGTGGACTCTGAGCTAGGTGGTCTGCTTTAAGTCCTGGTTCCACAGCTTACTGCATGTTTGATCTGTGCCTCAGTTTTCTCATCTGTAAAATGGATAATAGTAATTGCTACCTCCTAAGATTCCTGTGGTGATTAAATGAGTTAATAATTATGAAGCAGTTTCAGCAGTACCTGCAGGTAGTGCCAAGGAAGCACTTGTTAAATGGAAATGAGTAATTGTCACGATAAAAACCCTTAACGAACCAGGAAAAGAAGGAAACTACATCAACCTAGGAAAAACCATTTATGACAAACACAGAGTGAACATGCTCCTCAGTGGTGAGATACCGAAAGCATTTTCTTAAGATGGGCGACAAGGCGAGGTTGCCTGCTTTCACCACTTCTATTCAACATGGTGCCAGAGGTCCTACTGGAGCCATCAGGCAAGAAAGAGAAATATGAGTCATCCAAACTGGAAAGGAAGAGATAAAATTACTTCTGTTCACAGATGATAAGACCTTCTATGTAGAAGATCCTAAAGATTTCACAAAAATATTGTTACAACTAATAAGTGAATTAAACAAAGTAACAAGATGCAAAGTAAACACACAAAAGTCAGTTGCATTTCTATATACTAACAATGAACAATCCAAAAAGGAAATCACCAAAACATTTACAACACCATAAAAAATACTTCGGAATAATCCTAACCAAGTTGGTGAAAGACCTGTACTCTGAACACGACAAATCATTGCTGAAAGAAATTAATGAAGATACAAGTAAATGGGAAGACATCCCATGTTCATGGACTGGAAGATTTAGTAGTCTTAAGATGTCAGATCTTCCCAAAGTGATCTACAGATTCAGCAAAGAGCCTGTCAAAATCCCAGTGAAGTCTTTTGCAGAAATGGAAAAACCCATCCTAAAATTCAAATGCAATCTCAAGGAACACTGAATAGTTTCACTTGGGGAAGATGAAAATGTTCTGGAGATGGATGGTGGGTGGTGACGGTAGTTCATTATGCATGTATTTAATAAACATTGAACTGTACAGTTAAAAATAAGGTGGTAATTTTTATGTTTGTGTATTTTACCACAACAAAAAAGGTAAGAAATAACTGAACTGTTGATATTTATCATTCATGTAGACCATGTGCTCTGTGTGCTCAGTTGGTTTCAGCTCTGAGTATTGTGGTCCTCGTCTCATTTAGCCTAGGGCACTTGGGTGTGGGATCTGAGGCAGAGCCCTTTGGTAGAGTTGGCTAATCTTGGGCAGGGGAATCTTGTTGACTTGTTCTCCATGTTTTATGAGGTGCCTACTGTGTGCTAGGGGATGTGCCAGCCCCTTCTGTGGTTCTGACACCCAGTGTGAGGCCTCTTAATTGGCTTCAAACATAGCTGCCGTCTTCCTGAGCTGCTTAACAACCCTGAGTAATGAGGTGTGTCAGTCTCAATATTTGTTTAATGCTTTATTCATGGGCAAAAAACAGTGTAATATTAATTTTAGGGGAACTTTAATGATGTATGTGTTTGGTGAAGTTCCCAGCTCCTGACCCTTAGGTGCTAGATCTGTCTGGGGCCATGTGAAATGTTTTTGCATCATTTGCAAGAAAGAAAAAAGAGGTGCCGCTTTTCCTTAGAAAAGAAGAGGTATTTCACAGCCAAACCTTGTTCTCCTGTGGAACATTTGTTAAAGACCAAAAAGCGAACATGTGGAATTTCCCATGCATCTAAAGGAAGGAGTTGGCCTTGTCACACCCAGAACAATGGGCCTCTTCCTCCATTTGCTGATCTGTTCATCAGTCTACCCATCTTCAATCCCTCCAGCCTTCTACCTGGCCACCCACCCACACAACAACCCACCCATCCATCCACCTACCCGTACACACAACCACCTGCCCATTTACCCCTCCGTTCCTCCATTCCTCCACGCACCACTCACCCATTCGTGCATCCATCCATCCACCCACCCATCACAGGCTGAGGCTCACTTTACTCTACCAGCCCTGGGGTCAGTGTGTGTGTCCAGTCAGCTGGGTGAGGCCAGCGGCTTCACCTTTCCGAGCTTCTGTTTCTTCACCTGCCAAATGAGACGGTGCTGGTGATATGTTTAGCCCAGTGCTTGGTCTAGAGTGAGCAAATATTCAGTACTTCATCAATAATAATAGTGGCACACCCTGGGAAGTGAGGTCGAGCGCTCCGGCTCTGTGGCATCTCAGAGCACAGATGTGACGTGTGCAGGAGCCTGGCTGGGCAGCCCTGCAACCGCCCTTTGCTACTTGTGGTCCTGCCACTCCTTCTGGATCCTGGGGGTCCCCAAGTGCCCAGGTCCCAAGGGCTTGCCCAGAAGGAAGCCAGAGGCTGTGCTTTTCTACCTCTGGAAACAGTGAAAATATTAAAAACAAAAAGATACCGCCTCATTATTTTCCTATTAAAATAGCTACTTTCCTTCCCATCCCCCTCAAGCTATTCCAAAGTTTTCTTGGAGTCTCCAAGCTTCTCCTGTTTCTCTCCTTCCAGGTGAGAGAGAAGCTGATTATAATCCGATCAGCAGAGAGCCCCAGTTTGCACAATTCCAAATTCTCCCTTTTTTAATAAAACTTGAGACCATATGAAACAAGCTGCAGAGCTGACTTTCTGGCTTTGATTCTTGCTTGGATTTCTGAAGTGCGCTCATGGCTTGGGCCTGCTGATGCGTTGAGATGACCGCCCTGGGCTGGAGGGACATGGCAGAGCCAAGGGATTTGCATGCCAGTTGTCCTGCAGCTAGTGAGAAACAGAGCGTCAGCCTCTCCAGGTCACTGTCAAGTTGCAGCCTTCCCATCCTTTGATTGCCGGCCCTGCTATAGGTTCTAATTAATGGCAGTCACTTGGTGCTGCACCAGAAGACATGGGTGCCCCTGTCCGTGCTCCGGATGGTGTCCTTGGGAACAGACCTCAGACAGGTCATAGCAGCCAACCTTTGTGATCCCCAGTGGTCCCAGCTCCTGGAATCCATAGCCTTGTGCCATCACCTCCCTCACTGCACCAGGGTTGGTCTGTGTGACTGGTAGAATCTGCCATGTCACTTCCACGATCAGGTCATAAAAGATGCTGCCGCCTCCATCTTTTGGGGCCTCCCTCTTGCTCTCCTTCCCCCCGTCTCTCTTGGATCCTCTGCTCCGCAGGGGCCAGCAGCCATGTCATGAATGACCCTACAGGAGAGTCACATGGTAAGGAACCGAAACCTCAAAAGCCATGTGAGTGGACTTGGAAGCAGATCCTTCGGCCCCAGCTGAGCCTCAGATGATGTAGCCCTGGCCGTCAACTTGACCACAGCCTCAGGAGAGACCCTGACTCTCCAAGCTTCTCTTGAGTCCGGTGAGCTGTACCCTGACTCAAAAACTGTGATGCAGCAGATGCTTGTTGTGTTAAACTGCTAAGTCTTGTGGGACTTGTTATGTAGCACTTGGTGACTAATACACACGTCGTGCTCCTGCAGAAGAATATCTGGGATCTAGTGAGAGCGGGAAACGTTTTCTCAGCGGATGGGAGACGATCATGTACATGCTCAGGAATGTAAGAAGCTTACAAGAAATGAGCCTGAGGGCCTTCCTTGCCACAGTCATTAGTGACCATATCACAGGGTTTTGTTTTTCTGTGCTGGGAAGGGGAAGGGAGGTAGGCTGATATTTTTTAAGTGCTAATAATCATGATAGTTCTATCCACTGTTTCCTGTCTCTACCCCATCAACAGCCTTTAAACATGCGTGATCAATTTATCCTACCTTTAACAGGCGAGAGAGAGGTGTCATGACTTGCCCACGGTCACACAGCAAGCAGCAAGGGAGTGTGGGCTCAACCCAGGGAGGATGTCTGCTCGCCCAGGGGTGGACAACGAATGGAACCAATGTGGAAGGGACAGGATCTCAGAGCTTGAAGGCGTTGCGGTTCTGTAGACTGTGACCACGTTCTCAGAAAAAAGTAAAATTGAGCTATACAGACTGGCAAAACAGTTTACCCCAGATGTATGAACTTAATAAGAAAAAATCTTAAAAGGCATTCAAGTTAAATCATTTTTAATCATACATTTAATAGATTGCTTTGGAAAGAAGAGAGTTCTGTGAAGGGAAACCAAAAATTATGCAAATTTACCTGTCAATGTCAGTCAACACCGGATCTGAAAACTAGGAGGTTGGGGTATATGGTTGTCATGGCTACACATCCCAGGTGAACTCTGGGAATCAAAGCTTCTGTCACCCCTTCATCTGAATCAGGCAGCTGGGTCTTCGCTCCTGACTATTGGTGTGTCAATCAAACTTTTTTAAAGCTTTTATTTTGAAATAAATTTAGATTTATTGAGAAGTCACCATGATGGCCCAGTCCCTACATGTCCTGCACCCATTTCCCTGAAGGTATCTTAAGTAATCATGCCATTAACCAGACTAAAACCCAGGGCATTGGCTGTATTAACTAAACTCTAGATGGTACTTGGATTTTGGGTTTTTCTGCTAATGTCCTTTGTTCTGGGATTCAATTCAGGACACCACAGTGCTTTTCGCACACTCTTTTTGAGTGGAGAGTTTGCTCTTCTAACCGTGGACTCCAGTGCTGAAGTCCTTGGTAATCAGGAATCTGCTCAGCACGGCCTCAACAGGTGGTGACGCAGGTACTTCCCGCAGTTGAAGCCCATCTCCTCAAGCGGTGTGGACGTCTCAGCGGGTAGATACAAGGCATCCTCTGGGTCATCTCTGGTCTGCTGTCAGGTGCCTGGAGCGGTGCGTCAGGAAGGAGGAGACCACATCTGAGCCCTCTGTCCTGGGCATGCGAGTAGAGAGGGTGGAGGCATGCTGAGTGTCTGCCATGTGACACTGGAATGTTTCATATTTGAGCCTTCTGTCCCCATGCCCAGGAGGGGCACCCACATTTGAAAGTTGGATTATGAAATGGGTGTTTCTGTCATGCTAACCACACTTAGCCATGGAGAGGCGCTGGTGATGCTGATGTAAAAATTGCTTGATACCACTTACTGGGGACTTCACATGTCCCGGTGCTGCATTAACTGTGCCGTACAAGTGTGGCACTTACTCCTTACAACAGCCCTGTGAGGTAGGGCATGCCTGTCCCTCCCATTTTACAGACGGCAAAGCTGAGCCCTAGATAAGTGAAGGGGCTTTTCTGGCTCCCGCAGCTGGTGAGGGTCCCTGTGTAGGAGCTGCCGTCCAGGTGGGGCACGCTGGCCCGTCCTGGCCTTTCAGGCTATCGTGTGATAAGTGCTCTGGGCTGGGCTCTGGCTCCCGCTGTGTTCCATGGGAGTGAGTCAGCGGGGTTTGGGGCAAGAGCAGGGTTGAGCACGACTCCACAGAGGCGATAGATGGGGCGGCAAAGAGAATTTCTGCTGGATTCAGGAGAGACTGTTTCCTTCAGGGTGATGTCTGTCTATGCCAGGGATGCAGATTAAATTTGCGTTTCAAAGGAACGGTTGTCATCCCTGTAAAGGAATGCCTCCAGCAGTTGCAACATAGATTTTCTCCTTCCGGTAGGTAAAGTTCTCAGTAATCCACACCTTTCTGGCCTTCAGCATCCCCGCTCCCCAGTCCTCCCCGGGCCATACACCCCAGCCAGACCATCTGCTAGTTTTTGTGTCTGGCCTCCCCTCTTTGCTTGCGGGCGCGCTCTGCCTGGAGAGCCCTCCCAGCCTCTGTCTCTCCTTCCCAGAGCCCCTTTTCTGATGGATGCTGCCCCGCTCATCCTGTCTGGCCCGGCGGCCTCTGGAGGGCGGCATTGAGTCTGCATGTCCTTGGGGCTCACGGTGTAGAGGCAGTGCAGGAAGTTTGCACGTGAGTCAGTATCTCTTGAAAAATGAGCAAGTTTCTAGCCGAGCGGAATCTTACTTCTTCCAGATACTTTGTCAGAATTGCAGGAGCTCCTTGGGCAGCACTGTGGCTGGAGCAGCGATGAAGCACTCGTCTGCCACACTCCTGCCTGCACACAGGCCGCCTTATTTCCCTTCACTGTGGCCCTCTGAGGTGGCAGGTGTACCCGTTTGTAGAGGAGGTTGCAGAAACAAGTTGCTTCCCAGGGCCCTAAGCTGTCGGGGATTGGTGCCGATACTCGAACCAGCAGTGCCCAGAGTGCAGGCTCCCACCCTGGAAGGATTGCTAGGGCCGAGAGGACGGGGGGACCTGGCCTCTCTCCACACCGCCTCGCTGTCTCCCCTCTGTCCAGCAAGGGCACTCTGTGCTAATCTCCTGTATATACACCTTCCCCCCTTTACTGGGGAGCTGCAGGCACATGAAACTAGCAGACTCCTTAAAATGCTGTTATGAAGACAAAATAAAAACCAGTTACCCAAAGCTTTGCAGAGTCTTCAGAATGCGTTAAAACTATCCCACCCAATATAAGTTGCTCTGACCATCATAAAGAGATAAGCACACTTTTGGTAAGTTGTCAACTGGCAAATTCCACAAAGTTGGTCACTGAGCAAATTAATTCTTTGGGGGAGATGTTGTGAGGCCAGTTGGCCCCAGGCGGGGCTGCTAGGACTCGATTCTGTGGGGGCTTCCTGAGAACGTGTGCAGAATGAACCTAGAGTTGTCCGCTAGAGGCAGAAGACATGAGTCAGTGTCCGCCAGCTCTGGTCTCCTGCTGGTGGAGGGCAGTCCCACAGGTGGCACATCTTTGGCGCCTCCATGGCGGAATGTGCTCTGGAGGCCATGGGCCGAGAAGCAGGCAGAAAGCCAGCCATGCCCGGCATGGAGAGGCAGGGCGTGCTGCCCGGCACCCTGCGCAGCTGGCGGCCACAGACACTGCTGGAGGAAAGTAGCGGGCATCAAGTGTCCACACACGGGCCTCAGAGGCCCGTTGGCCCCTCCCAGACAGCCCCGGGCATCCGCCACCTCCCTTCCCTGACAGTTCCTTCTGCGGGGCTGGCTCACGCTTCTCCATACAAAATGGAAAATGGGTAATTTCTTTGATTTAAAAATCTTTCCATGGACTTTGATTGCTGCTCTTAGCCTAGGATTTGGGTACAAAGCCCAACGGAAATTGTTATTTCTTAGGCTTCATGAGAGCCACAGCAATATTATCTAATAGTAGGTGTACTGGGTTCCTTGTGATATTTACATTTCGAGGGCGACTTGGAGGATGTCTGTCATTGGCGTGCTGTAGAGTTTGAGTGTTCGGACATTCATCTTCGGACCAGCCAGGCTTCTAAGGGTTTTCCCAAGGTCGGACACCGAAGTGCTCATCACGAGATAAACGTGCGTTACAGGTGTTGGGTGGATTAAAGAATTCCCTTTCTCAGCGTGAGCTGTTTGTGGCCCTCTCTGTCCTGGTCTCTACTAAGTTTGTTTTTCCCGACTGCCATTACCAGCTAAACTCTGTCGGCCTCACTTACAAGAGACTAAATTTCTGGAGGTAGGACTGATCACAGATGATATTACAGACCAGGACTTGAAGACACAAAGCTAGCTGGCATTTAACCCGCTTCCTTGTGAGCCCCATGTAGGAAATCTGCCTTCAGCTTTGGGATTCTCTGCCTCGGAGAAGTCTAGTTCTGTCATGTAATGAATGGCACGTATGCTCCTGTACATTCAGTCATTCATCCGGCAGATGTTTCCCGGGCACTCACTGCATCTCAGCGCCGGGCTTGATGTCGCCGTACATGATCTCATTTAGTCCCCTTCACGGCTCCGTGAGGTAGGCCGTCTCCTCGTTTGGCAGATGGGCTTGGTCTAGTCAGAGACGTGTGAGTAAAAATTTCCTCCGTCCCCTACCTTTATGCTATTTTCCTCAGACATTTTACTTTGACATGTAAACACCATAATCCATTGTTATTATATTTTTATTAAATGGTTAATGACATTTTATTGGCTGTTCTAGGGTTTAGAATACATCTTTAATTTTCCACAGTATACCTTCATATAACATCACTTCATGTATAGTGTAATAAATAGTCTACTTCCAATCTCTCCCGTCGTCTGTGGTATTGCTGTCAGACATTACCTTTACGTAGACTATAAATCCATAATCCTTTGCTTCTGTTTTTTGCTTTAGACACTTTTAGAGTGACTAAAAAGGCCTTTTATACTTACCTTCATTTAAGCAGTTCCACAGCTCCCCATCTGGCTGTGTAGATCCAGGTTTCTGTCTTGTTTCATGTTTCTTCTACTTGAAAAACCTAACTTTAATACCTTGTTGCATAGGTCCCCTGGTCATTAATTATGTCAGATTTTGTTTTTCTGAAAACACTTAAAAATTTTGCTTTCATTTATGAAAGGCATTTTTTTTCAGGGGGTAGAATTCTGCACTGATGGAGAATTTTTTCTCTCAGCACCTTAATGGTGACCCTTAATTGTCCTCTGGATTGCACAGTTTCTGGTGAGAAGTTTGCTGTTACTCTTATGTTTCCTTAATTTCCCTGGCCTGCCTGTAAGATTATCTATCTTTACCTTTCAATATTGTGAACATGGTGTGTCTTTTAAAAAATAACCCTGTTTGGGGTTCTCTGATCTTTCTGGATTTGTGACTTGGTGTCTTGCCTGAGGGTGTCGGTCTCGGGCAAGTTCACTCTGGAATTGGAGAGACTGGGTAACAACAGTGGAATGTTTTTAGGGTAAAAGGTCTTACACAGGCTTTATTCTCATGATGGCAAGTCTAGTGCTAGAATCATGTCTGCAGCAAATCCGTCTCTACCTCTGGATCCCTCTGCAGTCCCGGAGCACTGGGTGGAGCTCTTTATATAGAGTCAATAATAGCTTGTTGCCGATGTGTGCAAGCATGTGCCTGTGAGCAGTGCACGTGCGCGGTGGGTGAGCAGACCAGGGTCAGGTGAGGATCCTGGCCACAGCAACCTCCATTCTCCCTAAACCTGATATCTTCCATTACTTTTGTAAAATTCTCAGCCATTACCTTTTTAGATATATCTTCTACACTGTTATCTCTTTCTTTTTCCTTCTGGATTTCAGTTACATTTATATCAGATTATTTATATTGCCCCAAGTGTATGTAAAACTCCTCATTGGCACCATCAGCCCTCTGCCTCCCTTCTCCCCCCCTCCTCATCTTCCTGCCCCTCCACCGCCTCCTTCCTTTGTTTTATAGTTCAGATGATTTCTGTTGGCCTATCTTCATTGAATTTTTCCCAAAGGTATTGAGTCTACTGATAATCTCATGAAGACAGTCTGTATCTGTTACTGTGTTTTCAGTGCATGAGGTTCACCTCTGTTTCCACTCTCTCAGGTGTGAGTCTCGTAAACTGACAACTGTTCATTTATTTCTTCTTTTTTCAGTTCTGTATAAGGTGGGAGGATAAATCTGGTGCTTATTACTCTATCATAACCAGAGCCCTTCTTTTACTTGAAACATGTCCATATCTTTATATTTAAAGTTTATGTCTTGTAGACAGCATGTCACTAGTTTCCTACTTACTTGGATCAGAAGATTGTGATTTTTCTAAATCTGGGCCAACCCTGAGAGCAGTAGAGGACATATTCTTTGCCATTTGGTTTTGGAGATGAGGATTGGTGTTTCTGAGACGGGAAGGGAGGCGATGTATGTATGACGCTCTGTCAACTTTGGGATCATACAGACCTGGCTTCACGGTCTCACTGTGGAGGTTACAGCCTCTCTGCGCCCTGGTCTCCTCATGTATGAAAAGGAAGAGTAGATGATCATTTTGAGGGCTGAATGTGGCGACTCCTTTTTCTCTCTCCTTTAACACAAGGCCTGGTATACAGTAGATGTGTATTAAGTGCTTTTAAGTGAATGGGTGCTTTCTAGAGTTCTGCTGATTCATTAAACAAAAAGAGAGAGAAAGAGTCCCAAACCATTCACTCCATTTCGTAAGATGCCGTATCAGGAAACCGCTCTTGTCCTGACCCCCAGTCTCACCGCCTCCCCTCTTACATACAGCATGTTCATCCTCCAGTGAGCTTCTTCAAATTAATTGGGATATATTGATTTAATGCCGTTGCCATCCCCCAAAAGGCCGGTGTACTTTGCTTTTTCTCCTGATATAAACATTCATTTAAGAGCCTGATTAGGAGTCAGGAAAACAAACATTTCTTGCCAGCTTTGTTGCCATGGGACTCTGGACAAACCCTTTACCCTTTCTGAGCCTTAGTTTCTTTTTTTTTTTTTTTTTTAATAATTTATTTTATTTTAGTATCATTAACCTATAATTACATGAGCAATACCGTGATGATTGAACTCCCCCCATCACCAGGTCCCCCCCACCAACCCCACCACAGTCACTGTCCATCAGCGTAGTGAGATGAGAATCGCTACTTGTCTTCTCTGAGCTGTACAGTACCCCCCGTGCCCCCCCACCCTATGTCTGCCAATCGTAATGCCCCTTTTACCCTCTTATCCCTCCCTTCCCATCCATCTCCCCAGTCCCTTTCCCTTTGGTAACTGTTAGTCCATTCGTGGGTTCTGTGAGTCTGCTGCTGTTTTGTTCCTTCATTTATTTATTTATTTTTTCTTTGTTCTTATACTCCACATATGAGTGAGATCATTTGGTA
>JAQQAC010015468.1:1919622-1963273 GCA_029783875.1 Phataginus tricuspis
GCATATAGATGCTCGTAATATTCTCTTATAATTCTTTGTATTTCTGTGGGGTCCGTCGTTATTTTTCCTTTCTCATTTGTGATTCTGTTTATGTGTGTAGATTCTCTTTTTCTCTTAATGAGTCTGGCTAGGGGTTTATCTATTTTGTTTATTTTTTCAAAGAACCAGCTTTTGGTTTCATTGATTTTTTCTATTGTTTTATTCTTCTCAATTTTATTTATTTCTTCTCTGATCTTTATTATGTCTCTCCTTCTCGTGACTTTGGGCCTCCTTTGTTCTTCTTTTTCCAATTTCAATAATTGTGTCCTTAGACTGTTCATTTGGGAATGTTCTTCCTTCTTTAAATGGGAGTTTCTTTGTTTTTAAAAGAGGGTAAGTGGCTTATAGCAAGTATGAGACCCAGAGATGGAGTTGACTCTCAGTATGATTCATCCTCCGTTTTCTCTCATCTTTTGATGCCTTTGTCTCCCCTTTCTCCTGTGCCTCCAGTAGATGTAGACAAGGGCTCCAGCTGACTCAAAGGGTTCCCAGAGGGATGGGCGGGGAGATGTGAGGAGGGAGGGAGCACCTGTTGTTTCTTGTGGTCTTCACTCGGCAGCAGCTGTTACTTTTGATCTCCTCTTTCATACCCAGCTAAACTATTTAATCGCTTCCTCTGTTTGCCCTCGCTCCCCTGAAAAGAGTAGAACATCAACCTTGAAATACATAAGAATTGCAAAATTTGCCTCTCCAGACAACAATGGCTTCTTACAGAGCAAGCTCCTGGGTGGGGAGATGACCTTGCCCATGGTCCCTAGGCTATTCTGCTTCCCCACCTCCAGACTCTGAAGGACTCATTTGCATCAAGGGGGCAGATCCCATCTACCTGGCACTGCTTGTAGAGGGAAGTGGCTCTTCCAAGGCACTGTGCAGTGTGGGGAAAAGGGGGTGGCTGGGGAAAGGAGGATTTCTTCTCTTGTTGTTTGATGCAGAAAGTAGGTCTTTGTTACCTTGTGACTCAGTGTGGTCCATGGATCAGAGCAGCAGAATCCTGGGCACTTCTAACAACACAGAAACAGAGCTTCACCCCAGACCCACTGACTCTGCAACTTAACAGACCCCAGGTGATTCATATGAACATTACAGTTTGAGAGGCACTCTGCATGATCAGTGAGGAAAAGCTGGGGCATCAAAAGTGTCAGTTGTGTCAGTTAGCAGCCCTGGGTGTAGCCTGGAGTTGTCAGGTGGAAGGGACAGCAGGTTCAACAGGGTCTGTGGAGAGATGGCTCAAGCTGGGGACCCCATGCCCAACAGGTTATGACCCAGAAGAGGGCTCTGTCTTCTGTATCACTGCTGCCCTAGGGAGGGGGTTGTTCGCTTTTTGATAGTGTACTTTGAAACTTTTACATTTTGATGAAGTTCAGTTTATCTACTTTTTCCTTTGTTGCTTGTGCTTTTAGTGTTTAAGAATCCATTGGAAGTTCAACATCATGATTTACCCCTGTTTTCCTTTAAGAGCTTAAATTCTGGCTTTTACGTTGGGCTGCTTGATCCATCTTGAGTGATTCTAGTGTGTGGTGTGAAGTAGGGGTCCGACTTCATTCTTTTGCACGTGACAGGCTTTGATTTCCTTGTTCAAAGGATCTGTCCAATCACTGTGTGGAGGAAAGACTGTGGGGGCAAGAAGGGGGCAGGGAGGCTGGTTTCCCACGGTCATGTGATCTTCTGTCTCTAAGAGGAGGTGTGCTCGAATGCCCGCTGATGCAGTTAGAGGAGATGATTAGGACACCACCACTTAACAGCCGTCACACTAATGGTTGATTTAGGTGGGGATCACTAGTGGATGCTAAAACTAGTGGGTGGAAGTTTTTGGAATGACAGAATATTTATGTGGTCTCAAAGTACCTCCCCACAAGAAATTATTACAAAGGGGTAAAGAATGGACTTTACAGTGAACAAACCTGGCTGGCACCACCTTAACTAATAATATCATCATTAATGGACACACAGACTTCATGGGCCCCCTGATACAACAACTAAGGAGGCCACAACATCCCTTTCTGGAGTTCCTGCCTGGAATGCACACCCTGAATCTAATCCTGATAAATTGAAGGACATTCTATGAAATAACTGGCTGCCGAAAGATCAGAAGGATTGGAATGTTCCAGATGAGAGGAGGCTGCAGAGACAGGGCATCAGGGCACAGCGTGTGGCCTGGGAGGTTCTTTGGGGTGAAGGACATTGTTGGGACGGTGGAATCCGAGCAAGGTCCGTAGATGAGATGGTGACCCCATATCACAGCGAGTTTCCTGGTTTTGAGTCTCTGCCCTGGGTGCCATAGGGGGGAAGAGGGTGTCGTGTTTGGAGGGCATGCACTGGAGCCCCGATGCCAGGGGCCGTGTCTGCGTGACAGCGTACTCTCAGATCACCCTGAACACTCGCAGAGAGAACGTGGGACACAAGCAGGGGAGCTGTTAGCATTGGGGATGTCCAGGTCGAGGACATGTGGGCATTTTTATGCCATTATGAACTTCTCTGCAAGTCTAAAATTGTGTGAAACTAAAAAGTCTAATAAAAGCAATTTTCCCCCTTAAAAACACGACATACGTCCACCCTTCCTCAGGGGCCGTGGACAAGGTATTTGGTGCATTGGTCACTGCCTGCTGCTCTCCCAGCAGCCCAGGGTCAGAGTGGTCTGAATGCCCCTCCCCTGCTGCCCACTGGGCGCACACCTGTGGGTGGATGGAGCAGCCGCTTGGGTGTGTGCTGGGCCCAGGTGTTCTTTAATCTTTGCATTACTCCTATTTCTGTTTGACAGATGAGAAACCTGAGGCTCAGAGAGGTGGAAAAAGAGCCAGGCTCTGAAGGTCTGTCCAGCTGCACTGCAAGCAGTCTGTGCCCACGCCTCACTGCCTTGCCCATCATCACCTGTACCCCTGGGCAGCCGTCTCTGAGGGTGGGGCCCTTGTTCTGATCACTGGTGGGCCTGGGAACCGGGCCCGATGCCTTCCCCACGGCAGGAACTCGGTAGACATCTCCTGGCTGAAGGACATTACCTGGGACTACTATCTATGCATTTATTTGTGTGTTCCTGGTGTGTCTGTGTCAGTGCTGGGGAGGCTGTACCCTCACCATGCCCCCTCGCTGAGGCTCACGGCAGGCGGGCATGACAGCTTTATTGGGGCCCTCCCTCGTGCCAGGACCTGGGCTGAGCACCAAGCACCTGCCGGCCCTGACTTTGTCTGCTCTGTGCCCCTGGGCCCCCAACAGACAGGACTGGACTCCCTCTGTCCAGTTGCCCTCCCCAAGAGCCTGCCTTGGGGGGCTCTCCCAGCCCAGCAGGCCCTGCACCCCTCGCTCATGGGCCTGTTTGGTTCTTGGCCTTTGAAATATGCTGTTGGGCAGCCCCGGAAGCCCCTGTGTTATTGTAGTTCCTGCAGCAGCTTAGGGAGCTCAGGGAGCCCCATCTGACCTCTTCCCTCCTGAGCACCTCGTGTCGCATTTACTTCCTCTCCGAGTGGGATGAAGAGGCTAAACTGCTCAGGAAGTCTCAAGGACAGACTGCTCCTTGGACGCCTCCAAAGCCCGACGCTCCAAGCTGGACGCCAGCTGTCCCATGCCTGCTGGCCAGAAGGTGGCGCTGTCACACATTTTATGGGCCAGGGAGGTGCAGGAGAGCAGAGAAATGCCTATTTCATCCGCAAAATGCCGCTTGAAGATCAAGGGAAAATGACGGGCATTTGGACCAGTTATCTGGAAGAAAAAAGAACTCTGAAAATAAATCGATGAGCTTCCATGCAGCTTTGCATCGGAATTTGAGTTCTGTTCACATGAGGACTCATCCTGCAGGTTAGAGGAGATTTGTTTTTTTTCCTTAGCTCTGCCTGGAAATCCTGCAGGAAAGGCTGGTGGGGCTGAGATCTCAATTCTGTTTTCCAGTGTGGTCAAGAAGGTAGATGGGACACAGAGCACTCGGCCTCGGTTTCCACATCTGAGAAGTGAGATGAACGTCCAGATGCCAGTGGCTTGTCGAGGGTCAGGGGCTGATGGGTGTGCAGCGCTGAGCCCGGGCCCTGGGTGGAGAGCCTTTGCTGGGGCTGGGGATGCTGTGTTAGAGAGGGGGCGCCTGGCACCCTCTGACTGATGGGCTTGGCCACAGAGTGCAAACCCCGTCATCACTGTGTGGCAGGGGATCCCCTGCCGTGTGAAGGGAGCCAGGCCGGCAGGGATGAACACCCCCACCCCAGTTCTCAGGCCTGAGAGGAGGTGTGTGATCATCTTATGGGGACTCCGGGAACTCGGGGGCACAGACATGTTCTTCCTGGGCATCAGCGTGGGCGTCATGGCGAGGTGGTGATGAGGAGGCCCTCAAGAAAGGGCGTGTGGGCAGAGGCAGAGGTGTGGCGATGGAAAAGCTTCAGGCATGGCAGAGGGTGGGCCAGGGGGCAGTTTGGGGGAAGGGCGGGGTGCACGGTGGGCCCCCGGGATTGTGTTGTTCACTCCAGGCCCTTGGTTCTGGGTGGGGCCTTCAGGAGGGACATGCAAACCAGGCAGGGAATCCCTTCTGGTTGGGGACAAAGCCCGCTTGCCCAGACTGTACTCCAGGCACCTCCGTGGAAGTGCCCCGGAGGCACCCCTGGCTCCTCAGAGCTGGAGAGCTGAGCCCTGGCTGTCAGAGTAGAGGAGGGGCCCTGCTCCGCAAGCCTGCCCCCCCCCCCCGGCCTGCCCCCAACCCTCACCCGGCACCTTCCTCCCACTCCCCCATGCTTTCCAGCTCTGCACTTGGGCAAAAGCCGTCAGGTGCCTGTCTTTGCATTTTGTCCTCCAGACACATGGAACTCACAGGCCATTGCAGAAGCGGGGCCCCCAGGGCCTGGCGTTCCTGCCCCCCCTCGGCCCCCACCTGACGAGGTTAAGTTGCCAAAGCCCGTTTGGAATCCACCAGAGCTTTATCTGGAGGACCATCTAAATCACTTCATAGACTGTTGGCTGGACTCGGGGAATAGATGTGGGAACCCAGGGGCTGCTGTGACTCTGTCCTCTGTCATTTCTCCCCACATTGTGAGCCAGCCCACAGTGGTCTCTGTCCTAAGAGGCTCTTTCTCTCTCAAACACGCATGTGGCTCCTGACTTGATCCTTTGGATGCTGCATTTGGCTTCCTTTCCTGGGTCAGGTTTGATTTTCTGTGGCAGGGACAGTGCCAGAGGCGTTTGAGCTCAAGGCAGGGATGTCACAGCTGCCTGTCCATGTCCAGCTGGGGACAGGACCCTGCTGGTGGGTGCGCCCTTGAATTTAAATGCTTCAAGGTGAAGAAAGGGACTAGGTGACTCTGTCCCTGGTCACAGAGCCATCTCACTGGAATGCTGGGGGAGGAGCAGAGGCCGGGCATCGGCCCCACAGAACAACATTTTGGTTTTTACACCCGACACTGAAAAGCCATTAAGCGGAAAGGAAACCTCTGCCCCTTCCCTCCGCAGCCCCGCCAGCCGCCGTCCCAGGCGCCTCACAGTGCAGCTTTTGTTCAGGGGGCTGGAGTGTAAAATTGGAGTGGCAGGTTGTCGGTGTGCACATTTTGAATTTCCTGGCTTTCATCAGCTGCGCCACTCAAATGACAATATTTAATCCCAAATGTTTCCTTCCCTTCCCCGCCCCTCCCATTTCATCAACCAGGGGGCTTTCCCTCTTATTTGCAAAATAGACCCTGCTTCAGTTTCTTCAACCATAATAAAAAGTGTATTTGTGATTTTTGTCTCATGTATTGGCAATTATACAAACCCCCCAGAACACAGTAAGGGGCCTTCCTTAGGAGAACCTGACTCTCTGGGTCTCAGTTTAATGTGACTATCTTCTGTTGATTTCTTCATCCCACCAACCATTTTATAAGGAACAGTCAGACACGTCTTACTTCCAGGGGTCAGATATCGTGGCCATTTTATTTAGTTTGATGTGGCTGGGGTTACATTGCCCATTGGTTTGAGTCAGACAGTTTTTCTGTTATTAGAGAAACAACATTGTCCTTTCCATTGTCTTTTTATTAGAGGATGACTTGTCCTAGATAGGAGTATTAGCCATCTAAGATTTCAAGCTTGGTTTCTTCTTGTTGCCCGGTGATTTTGTAGAAGCAATTGCTTACGAGACGGGACTTGTGAGACGACAACAGAAAGGTTTTAGTGCCATCACGGCCGGATGTCTGATGGATTCTGTACGTGCACATAGGTAAGACCTTTGTTTGCAGTTTTCCCAGTGCACTGTAGTAAGCCAGGTAACATTTCCCATAAAGCAGGTGGCGTGCGGCCCAAGACGGGGCACTTGGGAGTGCGAAGGGGCAAGTGTGGAGCCTGCCACGCGTCAGCTCTGGCTTCTTGGCGTGCGCAGCCCTGCGCGGGGTCTGAGGCCTGAATGAGGCCCCTGCGGGCTCTCTGGTGGTCTGTTTCATGTGTGGCCTTGGTCAGGCTGTAGCACCAGTTCCTTGATCAGACGTGAATCGAGGCCTCTGGCAGATGTGGTTGGCGTCCGCGATCAGTAGGCTTTTGAATGACCTGGACGGCCTGGGTGGGCCTCATCTAATCAGGCGAAAGGCTTACGGGCAAATTTTGATGTTTCCCTGAGAAGAAGAAATTCTGCCTCAAGACTGAAGCACCAGCCTGCGTTTTCAGCCTGCTGCCCACCTCACAGCCCCCAGGCTTGCCAGGTCTTATGATCACGTGAGCTAGTCTCTCGAGACACATCTCATGATATGGGCATCTTTCCGGTTGCTTCTGTCTCCCTGGAGCCTGAGCGACACTGGCTTCGGGTATCAGAGCCATCAGAGCTGAGCTGAGAAGGGGTTGCTGGCTTGAAGCATGTGAGAGGACGGCAGTTCTAGGCCGCTGAGGGCCTCTGAAAACCCGCAGTGAGCGTTTCTGTGCCGCTCTGAGACCTCCTGGGACTCTTGAGATGTTTCCAGCAAGCATTGTGTGTGGTGTGTGTGCAGGGGGCCAGTGGCCCAGGAACAGGTGCACAGGGCACGCAGCACCGCGTGTGTGCCCAGACCCTGCGGTAACACCTGTATTCCCGGCCACGGGCAGGGACTTCTGGGTGGGCCACGGAACTTCTCAGTCCCAGGTTTAATAAATATTGATGAGCCCAAACGTGTTAGAGGCGTGCAGCCTCGTGTCCTGCAGCAGCAAGCAGGTATGGTTCAGGTGGACTGTGCAGTCACAGGCCTCCAGCTCCTCCGCGAGCCTGACACAGAGCAAGCTGGTCAGCCTTTCTGGGCTGCAGCTGTAAAAAGGAGTCAAATCAGTGCCGGCCTGTAGGATTCTGAGGAATGGATGCATCAGTGCAGGTGAGGCCCTCAGAGAAGTCGCCCCCCACTTTGGGACACTGTGTGCGGACATGATTTCATGAGTAAGATAACAAGTTTCTGCTCTGTGACCAATTGGAGTTGGGCTCCAGCCCCAGCAGTGCCAAGCATAAGCTCTGTGGCCTTAGGCAGGTTTCTTTAGCTCTGTGAGCCTGGGGTACAGATGGGAGGTGAGCAGCCCAGGCCGTCTCATGGGCTTGTGAAAACATAAAAGACCTGTCTGCTGCCTCCCCAGCCTGCACGAACCCCGCGCGTCAGTGAACCTGCTGTGCTGGGCGCTGCAGGGTCTGTGTGTCGTCAGGGCCCCGCCCCCGTGAGGAGAGGGAGGCCCAGCGTGCAGAATTTAGGTGGTGCCCACCTGGCCTTGCACAGGATGGCTCTGAGAGCTACAGCCACCTGAAATGTCATGCCCTTGGGGCCCTGCTCCCCTCACCCTCATCCTGGGCCTTGCTCTGCCAGGTAAGGGGTCGGTCCATCTGACAGAGCTTACAGCCCTGCCCTGGGCTCTGGGGGGAGCTGTTGTCCCTGTTGGTCTCATGCGAGTACCTGGCATGGACGCAGAAGATGCACCATAAATGCTTGCAAACGCGGACTGACTTAGGGAGGGGGAAGAGTCAGACTCTGACCCTGTTTCCAGGATTACGGCTGTGCTCCAGCTACCGTCAGCAGGGATTCACGGAGAGGGGCGGAGGAGGCCACCTCTCCGGTCTCCAGCGGAGAGCTCTGTCGGGGGCAAGGAAGAAAGCCCTCGCCCCTGAGGGCGACTGTGGCTCATGCTCGCCTGTAGCCAGATTCCCGCCAGATGCCGCTCTGCGTCTGCTCATTTGGGTGGAACGTCCAGGATAGGTCCTCTGTGGAGAGGGAGGCCAGGGCAGCCAGGGGCTCGGGGGCGAAGGGCGATGGCAGTGACTGCGGGTCTCCTGCGGGGGTGATGAGAGGCTCTTGGAACTGGAGATGATAGTCGCACAATCCCATGAATGTGCTTAATGCCACTCAGTCGTATGCTTTAAAAGTGGCTAAGGTGGTACCTGGTACGTGTATTTCCCCACACATGCAGCCAGGCCCGGCAGGACTCCCTGGGTGGACGTGACAGAAACGAGACTGAGCCAGAGGTCAGTCACTCGGCTCCTGGACTTGAGGTGGGGCGAGCCAGGAGCCAGGAGCTGTTGCGGCCCCCTTGTTTGCTGTTTCTGCTTCCCTGCCTCTTCTCTTTCATTCTGTCACCCTGCCGCCTCCCAGCTGCCTCCACCTGGGGGGAAATGTGGCCACCCACACCTGGGGCCCCAGGCCAGCCGCGAGCGGTGAGCGCTCCTCTGAGAGTCTGGAAGCTTCTAATGGGGCCAAGGGCTTAGTTCGGGGCAGAGCAGCCCCTAGAAGACGGCCGCCCACCTCACTGACTTGCGGGTGGCTGGGGGCTGGGCTTCCTGTCTTTTGCAATGTGTGTCACTCAACGGCAGTGTGGCTTTCCGTGGGACCTCTCTGTCTGCGTCCTCTTCAGATGCATTCAGAGCAGCTCTCATTTTCTCCCCTCCACAGCCTCTGGATGCTTACAAAACCCTGGGCTCAATGGCAGAATTCACTGAAGACACGAAAGCCCCAAGTGGGGTGTGTTTGGGAAGGGAGGAGGTGGGTAAGGACAGGCACACCCGGGAAAGGTGTCACACTTGGCGGAGTTTGGGATGGGAGGGTGGGCAGGAGCTGCAAGGCTGGCCCGACTGTCCGTGCCAGGGTGAGATGGTGAAGCAGCCCCAGCCTGGGACTTCCCCTATGGACTGTGGCCCCCAGAGCCTTGGGCAGTGAGTGCTATCTGGGGGCCGCGTGGGTATGCGGTGCTGATCACCTGAGCCGATGCGGCACCGGGAGTGGGGGTGGGACGCGGGGGCGGGTGTCACGTGGGTGTGAGAATCCGTGAGCGCCGGTGAGTCTGGGTCCTGGCGGTGCTTCTGCAGCTGCAGGAACATCTGCTCAGCTTTGGCTGGAAGTCAGCGGGCACCATCCTTGTGGGGTCCCTGAAGACAGGTGCAGAACACTCCGCCACAGAGGGGCCGAAAACCCCGCTCCACAGGCGATGGCCATCCCGGGGGAGGTTTCTCTCCCCACCTTGATTTCGGCATCTGTTTTGGAAGTTCCTTGGTTGCTGGTCCGTGTGAGGGTGAGTGTGTGTGTGTGTGCATGCGTGTGCGCTTATGTGTAAAAAAAGAGACGCTAAGAAGAGAACGTGTCCCGTTCTCTGAAACCTGTTAGTGGCCCGAGGCCCCTCGGACCTCGGGGGCAGCTCCGGCGTGGGCGCCTCCCACATCTGGGGGCTCCCCTGAAGCAGGCTTTGAAAGAATGAAAGGGAGCAGGCTGCCCCCGAGCCTGTCCCCGAGGTGGCTCTGTGCCAGGACTGTCCTCACCTGCGTGCTCAGAGCATTTTATCATTAATCCAAAGTGATCTTGCTTAATAAAAATACAGAGGCAAAAGGTGGGAGCTCTCTGCCTCCCAGCTTTGCCCCTTTATTATTATTCATTAAGACATAATAACTCACAACTCTGTCCCATAGGCTCCCCACTCCTGGAGGTGGGGGGTCAGTGCTATACACCTTTCTCCTCCGAATTTATTAATTTTAATTTCAAGTTATGGGTCACCGAAGACTCTTTTTAATGATTCCTGAATTCTAGTGATCCAATAAGGGGTGTTGGTCATACACGAATTCCTTTTTTGTCTTTTTTTTTGAAGCGGTATCTTTATTACTTTATGGACCATATAAGCCGTGCAGGAATGTATATACAGGGTTAAAGGGTCAAGTGCGTCCGACTTCCCGAGCCAAAGGTGCTCTCTTCCCTCCCCGTCTGGCCGGTACCGATGCCTCCTGCCAGGTTCCTTCCCCGGCACGTACATAACGTGTGTGGCTAGTAGGACTTCCGTCATTCAGCACTGTATGCAATGACAATATTCAGAACAATAGATCCATATGTGTGGAATGAGTCAGCGTGTTCACTGGTCCAGCTGCTGACTCAGTGTGAGCGCAGGGGCCCCACCCCGGCACGGCCCACGGCCCACGGCCCGCAGTCTGCCGGCCCTCCTGCTGGGACGTCACCTACCTTCTCCTTTAACAGAATACCTACTGTTTCCCCCATGGCCCTCCTTGTATGTCTGCCTTGCGCTTTCTGATGTCTAGAGGTCTTGAATTTTGATGGGCATCAAGTTATTTTCCAATTGATTTGCTATAATAAAAAACGAAGCAATGAAGGTCTTTTTTTGCGTCTCTTTGAGCACCTGGGTGTTTTATAAAATTTAAAGATTCTTTGGATGGCAACATACAACACACTGACCCTTGGATAAAGGAAACTCCCATCTGAATCCTGGGTTACAAAGGACTGTTCCCGAAACAGTCTTCAAGGACAAGGTCTCGCTGAGTCTTCACTGCCAACCTCAGAAGCAGGTACTGCTATTCCTACTATAAACACATGAGAAAACGGGGGTTCAGAGCAGTCAAGAAAGAAGTCCAGGGTCACACAGCTTAAAGAGGCAGGGCAGAGCCTTGAATCCTAGCTTTGCGATACATATCCCAATGGTTCCTTTCAGTCATGTGTGCAGTTCGGCTTCTCTGCTCAAGGGTTGAGCTCTGCCCCGCTTGAGTACCTCTTGGGCTCGTTGTAAATCTGAAGAGCGAGCTCATACCCTTCTCCAGCCTTGACAGAAAGCTGGGCCTTTTCTCCTAGTGTCCAGTGGTTGATTTCATGTCAGAACCAGGGCAGTTTCCTATTCCAGGGGTGCTAAGCTGGGACTCCCTTGAAACATTATCACATCTCAGTATGAACAGTTCCAAACGGCCCCTGCTGTCAGCATCTCTGCAGTCCTGACAGCTGGAGGAGGGGAGCGCTCCAGGCGCAAAGGTGCCCTCTGAGTCCCTTCGGCAGGCGCATGTCACTCTGCCGGAACTCTTTTTCTTGAAGGTGAACCCTTTTCAATGGTCTGAAACAGGGCTCCTCCACTGCGAGCTCTGGCTGTGTGCTGTTTTAAAAGTCAAACGTGGAGCTTGCAGAATGCATGTGGCCTTTCATGCCATAATCCGAGGGGACGGGAAAGGCTGTTGGTTCTGTCCTGGGCGTCCAGGAATTCTCGCCCAGACCACCTACGGGAAATTAGCCTGAGCCCTGAGCTTACCTGGGAGGCGACAGCGGCGCCCTGCTCTGCACGGCTGGTGGTTTGCACCACATAATCTAATCTTTCAAGGGTATTCTCCTCTGGAGAAGCAGGGAGCCGAGTAACTAAACAGGCACAATTCTACTAATCCCCCTTTCCTGAGAGTGAAGGGTTTGCCTCCTTGCCTTCTGTTTTAAGGCAGTGAGCTCAAAGCAGGCGGTGGGGGTCCGTATCAAAATTTCATAAAAAGCGTGTGGTGTTGTACTCCTGTTGGTGGGAACGGCGGCTGACACGGCGCGGTGCCCCGGCTCTCCTGTGTGTGCGGCTCGAAGCACTTCAAAGGCAGGGACGCCATTGCTCCCCCCAGGAGTTGGGTGCTGTTCTTAGGCACAGAGAGGTCAGCTAGCTTGCTCTGGGTCACAGTGAGGAGTGGGCTTGGGCTGGGAGTCGGACCTGGGCCAGCTGCTTTGGAGTCTGTGCTCAAGCCCCACGTCCTCAGGAAACAGGAAGGGCCCAGAACGACCGCATGTCTACCAGTCAGTTCTCACTCATTCACCCGCGCACACAGCCTGCTTGCCTTCAGCACCTGCGTGGAGCCAGTGCCAAGGATGGAGGGTAGTTAGAGGCCGTCTCTGGCCTCCCAGGAGCTGGCAGCCACATCCTGGAAATGAATAAACCTAGAAATGACCATGGGGCCGAAAGAAGGCAACTGTTGCTGTGCAGGGGCCAATGGAGGAGGGGAGCATGTGACTCAGATGTGGGTAGGAGGTTGGGGAAGATGCACAGGGGTCAGGAGGGAGCATGGGACATTTGCCAGGAAGGGGGGATGTGGGGTGTGCTCAGGCTGGAGAGAGGGGCCTGTGTGGTGCTTTCTAAGGGACCTATGGGCTTGGTGGTCAGCGTGGAGGACTGAGAGGGAGCAGAGCAGAGGCAGAGGGGAGCCTGGGCTTGGGAGCATGCCTGGGCAGGCTCCTAGCGAGAGTCTCTTGGAAAAGCAGGCCAGGTGAATAATTCCATTAGGTCTGCTCGCTCAGCAGCTCAGGAACTCATTTCCAGGTGGCATACAAGGTTGGGCTCTTTGCCGAAACCATAGGATGGAGAACTCTGTTTCTGCAAAAGTAGCAGCTCTCACGTGGACAGAGTGCCACTGATGAAGCCTCTGGCGGGCTCTGGAGCTGCTGCTGTGTGGCTCGTCCCCCTCCCCACAGAAAACCTGGGGCTCTAGTGAAGCCCCGCCCCCAGGACGCAGGTCAGGGGCAGGTTCTTGACCCTCATCCATCACAGTGTGACCACCAGCTGCTGCAGGATGTGGCCGGTTCCAGCTGGTTCCATCCCAGCGGCGGCAGACAAACCATCCTTGCGTGTTTGCCCTGCGGCCCCAGCCCAGGGCAGCAGCTGGAGGGACCCCAGCAGAATGTCCCTCTCCCGAAGCCTGAGCTGAGGCCTACAGCCCGCAGGGCTGGCCCTGGGGGTGCTGTTCAGCCAGCTGGGATCAGAGGTGCTCTGTGACCAGAAAGCGCAAAACTGGAGCTGGAATGGTTTCAACAGTTACTTCTAAATGTGGGGACCACCTTTCTGCCCTCACCTGGACCCTTGTCAGTGCTCCCCGTGGAGCCCAGCGTGCGTCAGTGTGAGGCAGGTGCTTCTCTCCCCCGCCTCCCTCCTCCTCTGCTCGCCCCCTCCTGCCTGGAGCTGGGAAGGCGCACCTCTAAGGGCACCTCCTTAATGACTTAGGTTTCTCTGACTCTGACTTCTTGCTTCCCTTGTTTTTTCCAGGCATGTTCCTTAGCTAACCACATAGAGAGGGGCCCAGTTTGTTTTTCTTCCTTCATTTCTCCCTGCCAGTCCGTTCTTCACCAAACAAAAGCAGTGTCCTTCCCGCCGGCCATGCCAGGACTCGAGGGAAGTGGAGAGCTTTTCATAGAGGAAACGATTCCAGCAGGCACACCTGCTTCGGGAAAAATGGCCCATTGGGAAGGGCTGCTTGCCTGGTGATGCTGCAAATAAAAAGAGCTCACGTGTTTGTGCCAGAATGACCCTCGGCTTATAGGTTAGGGACCCGGGGGCAGGTGGTTGCTCAAGGCCACACAGCCCATCGTGCGGGTGTGGCCTGAACCCATGGTCTGTCTGAACCAGTGCCGTCCTAACGAAGGATATGAGGAACGTGTATAATTTTGAATTTTCTGGTAGGTATGTTATAAAGGGTGAATGTGAAAAATTAATTTTAATAATAAACTTTAACAATATATCCAAAATATTCTCCTTTCAACATACAATCAACCTTAAAAATATGAATGGGTGTTATGGACTGAATGTTTAATTCCCCACACATTCCTGCGTCGAAGCCCTACTGGCACAGTGTGGGGGTGTGCGGGAGGCGGGGGCCTGTGGGTGGGGCCCCGCGGGGTGATCAGGGCTCTTGTAAGAAGAGGAAGAGAGCTCTCTCCACACCAGGACACGGCAAGTGGCTGGCAGTCTACTAACCAGGGTTCCTGGATTTAAAAGTCAGTTGCTGGGCGTTGACCTGCACACCACTGTGTCTTTGTGGGGCAGGGTGAGGCGGGAAATCTGACGCCGTGTGACAACGTCAAGTCAGCCTTAGAGCCTCTCTGTGATGCTTTCAATGCCTCTGTAACTGAGGAGGTGGGCAAGGTCAGCTTCAGGCCCGTCCCTTGTCAAAGACAGGGGGAAAGCGGGTGTACAAGTCCTCCATCCGTCTCTTGCTTTTACTTGCCTAGAGTGAGGCTGGTTTTTTTTCTCTCTCTAGAACTTTATTGTGTATTTTAATAGCAAAAAATATTATATTAGAACAATGGGGACATATTGAAAGCATATCATAAAAATACTAAATTGCTCTGAGAGGCAAATTTGCACACATGTGGATTAGTAGTTTGTACGAAATATAGAATGTAACTATACTGTTTCCAGTGCTAATGAAATACATCAGTCACTGGAACGCTTTTTTAAAAAAGGTCTTAGTCCTCTACGTGAATTCACTTTCCCCAGTTTATAAATTTTGAAAGCAAGAAAGTGGGAAAATACAAAAACGGAAGAAAAAGTTAAAACATACCGATTCCAATGATGTAATAACCCTGAGTTTTATCATCTTTGGAACAGGAGAATTCTCCTTGCACATTTAGTTTTCATTCTGTTTATTTATGAATTTGCTCAACAAATATGTCAGTCGGATCCTGAGTTAGGAACTGGGAAAACCACAGAGAATAAGATGAATGTGGTCCCTGCTCATACAGGGCCCTGAGTCCTGTCGGGGAGACAAATAAATATTGTAGAAGCACAGTGTGGTTAGAATTACAAGGGGAAGGGCAGGTGTATGGGACCTTGTAACGGGTGGGGGGCGGAGTCAGAAGTGTCCGGCAGGAGGTCACCCCTGGGGACCGATGCTCATGCTGAGACCTGGAGGAGAAAGGAGTTGGCCAGGTGGAGACCAGGAGGGGCAGGAATGTTGCAGACAGAGGGAACAGCTTGTGCAAAGGCCCTGAGGCTGGATGGAGCTTGGAGCCTTTGACGCAA
The DNA here is from genome assembly GCA_029783875.1 of Phataginus tricuspis. Taxonomy (NCBI): domain Eukaryota; kingdom Metazoa; phylum Chordata; class Mammalia; order Pholidota; family Manidae; genus Phataginus; species Phataginus tricuspis. The sequence goes on from JAQQAC010015468.1 coordinate 1,934,608, forward strand.
GTCTGTGCTCCTGGTGTAAACTGGCAGGGAAGAACCTCTGAGAGACCCCAGTGTGGAAAGGAGCCGCATTCCCACCCAGCTACTCTGCATAGAGCCCACGGTTGCCCGTGTTCCCACCCCAGAGGGTGGGTCTGGAACTGGAGTCAGTGGGACAATCCTGAAAGCTGAGTGGAGAGGGCCCCTCCTGTGGACCCTGCAAAAGCCCTCCATCTGGCAATGCCCGGCCCTTCCTCTCTGTGGCCCTTTGCAGGTCCTGCCCCTCGATAGTCAGCTTAGTGCTGGTGGCACCTGCTGCTGCTTTGCTACTCAGTGTCTGTCCCTCCTTTCCCTTCCTTCCAGAACTTTGACTTGATCCAGGACATCCAGCCCTGGCTCCATCTATGTCAGGCTTCAGCAAAGCCCGCCTGCGGGCCACCACCCCTTGTGTAAATAGTTTTATTGGAACACGGACACACACACACATTACTGTCACAGTAAGACAGAGTTGAGTAGTTGTGGCGGAGGCCGTATGGCTTGCAGAGCTGAGGATGTTTACTACCTGGGCCTTTACAGCAAGTCTGCCAGCCCCGGGGCTCAGTCAGTCATGATGCTCCAGGTCTCCCGTCTCCCAGCTTCTGTTACAGCTGGAGGGGGGTCCTAGGTTGCGGAATGTCGAGCAAGTTCTCTCTGCAGTTTCTCTGAATCTCAGCTTCTGATCTCTAAGCACTTTGTGTACACCATTTCGTTTAATCTTCACCACAGCCTGTGAGGGAGGTACTGTCATTACCTTGAAACCAAGGGAAAGGAGGAGCAGAGAGGCCCAGCAACCCACCCCAGATCACACAGCTTGAAGATGTCAGAGGAAGGATTGAACTCCTGTGTGTCTTCTGTGTTTGGGCCTCAGCGTCGTCAGAGCCCCGGGGTTGGGGGCAGGAGGAAGCCGCTGTTGGAATCCAGTGGCTCTCTGGTCCTATTAGTGGTGACCTCTGGAGGACGGGTTCGCCCGTGTCCCTGCTGCTGCCCCCTTTGTGTTAGCACAGGGCAGGGGTCACGCTGGGTTGGAATCCCAGTCCTACTGCTTACTGCACCTCAGCCTCCCCATTTGTCTAAGGGGAAAATGGCATTAGTAGCTCACAGGGCTTCTGGAAGGGCTATTGGCTGCTAATCTGGGAAAGTGCTTCGTACATAGTAAGTGCTCAATAAAACAGGACATTCTCACTCACTCAGATCCACCCTTTGCCAAAGGGAAAACACAAGCTTAAACTCAACCAGGTGGTGAGTCGGTTATTCGAAAAGAATCGGAAGGCGGAGGTAAAACCATTGCATGGGATTCAGTCTGGGGGTCAGGCCTTGGCATGGGGGTCCTGCTTTCATCCTGCTCCATCTTGATGAGGGGGCTTCACTACTCCCGGCTCTCTGATGAGGAGCAAGGCTCCGGGAGGACTGTCCTTTGGCCCCTGGCTCTAGCTGGTGCATGGCAGGCGGGCGCTCCGGGAGACCCCGAACCTCATTCTCTGCCCAGATGGGGGCCAGTCCCAGCCTGACCAGCCAGCAGCTAACCCTGCACAGTCCACAGTGATTTTTAACTCTCTGTGCAGAGAGATGGAAAGCGAGGCCCAGGTAGCTTGCCCAGGACCCCAGGAAGTTAAAAGCTGGCCCGAATCAGTGCTCAGAGCAGCCAGGTTTATGGTCAGAGTCGGAGGTTACTAGCTGAGACCTCATTTCTTTGGCCTATGAATTTCTACTGAGTCAGTTAAAAAACAAATGAATCTATTTAAGTGAAAATGCTTAGAGGCAGGGAATTTTCTCAATGACCTTTTTCTTTTCTTTTTTTACTATTGGAGTTAATTAAAAAATATTTTTGAACATGTATGCCTGAGACTCGGCCAGGAATATGTCATGTGTAAAGTTGTTCCTCTCAACCATGTATTCATGAATCCCAACTGGTCATCTGTTTTCGTAAAACCATTTGAGCCCAACTTCAGAGATTTTTTTTTTTCCCAATCAAATTAAGATTTGTAACTTTTCCTTGGGGAAGAAAATCCCGATGGATGTATATATTATATATACATGTACACATACCTCCACACAAACACATACATAGCCACATATATGTGTGTGTAAACACATGTGTATATGTAGTATATGTGTGTGAATGCATATGTGTGTATATATAAATATATATATATTAAACATGTGTGAGCATGTATGCAGATTACCTTGACATAATTTCTAAGCTAGGGAGCTTGTTCTGATTGGTCTAAAACAGCTGTGATCTCTTTTATCACACTTGTTAGCAATAGCTTTCTCTTGCTTAATTTGTCTCCAGCCGCTCTAGAGTGACAGTGGTGGGGAACAGTCCTGGTGGCTGGGCCCAGTGGGGTGTCCCAGCCCCCATGGCGGCCTCAGTCACAGTGGGTTCCCTGCCTCCTGGGGGGCATCTGTGGGAGGCATTACCCTGAGCCCTGGGGCCTGGGCAGGAGTCTGCCTTTGGGCCTGTGGGAACTCTGTGCACAATTTGCTGTAAATCTCAGACGGCTCTAAAAACCAAAGTCTATTAAATTTTTTTTAGAAAAGATCTTTTCTGGTCTGTTCAGGATCTTAAGTAAGAGCCAGTTCAGAACTCAAAACAAAAGGTCATATTAACAAGAGAAAAGCTTATGTAAGACACCTGGGACAGACAGGCCCAGAGGAAGCAGAACGGACTGCAGAGCTCTGTGCCTAAGGCCCAGGGCAGCCTGCCCCCTCTGACTCACTGTGCCCACCGTCATCCTCGTCCCCGGCCCTCAGCATCACACGTCCCTGTGTTGGGAATCTTGGCGGGGCTCATTTCTGTCTTTTTTCCTGTGCATATGAAATGCTTTGCACCAAAGGAAAATTATGCAGTATAAACATTTATTCAGAAAAATGGTTGCAGTGTTACCTCCCCAGAGAACCTGGCTCAGAATGAAAGCCTGGTGCGTGCGCCTGCCGGCTGAGAACAGGAAACGCAGTCCTTTGCTCAATGTATTTCCAGCTTTTATGAGGCATCTTTAGGGGAGATGTGTCTACTTCTCACCTGAAGCGCAGGCTGGAAAGAGCCCTGGCTTGCAAAGCTGGACGGCAAGGTTGGTAATCAGCGCCAGGCGCTTGGTGGCCAAATGACACTTGTGACGATTTTCATCTCAGCTTTGAATGGGCCATGGAGAAAAGAGAAGGGTCCACGGGGGGTGGGGCCACTCTCAGTGGACCTGCTAAGACGACTACTGCTGAAAATGTCCCTGTTCGGACACACAGCCACATGTTGTCCCCTGATTCTCGGCACTTCCTTTCTCTGCTTTATTTTCTCCAGACACAATTGTGGATTGAACTGTTTCCTTTGAGAAGATGTGTTCAAGTTCTAACTCCCAGTTCCTGTGAGTGTGACTCTCTTGGAAAGAGGGTCTTTGCAGATGATCATGCTGAGCTGAGGCCATCAGGCCGGGCCCTAACCAGTGTCAGGTGTCCCCGTAGGAGAGGGACACAGAGGCACAGGAGAGGCCGTGTGATGACAGAGGCCGAGAAAGGAATGTTGCGTCCACAAGCCAGGGCATGTCAGGCTTGCTGGCAACACTAGGAACTGGGAAACAGGCAAGGGACAGGCTTCCCCTCCAAGTGCCAAAGGGCGTGTTGCTCTGTCAACACCTGGAGTCTGGACTTTGGCCTTCAGGACTGAGAGTACATTTCTGTACTTGAACCTCCCAGTTTGTGCCACTCTGTCATAGCAGCCGCAGGACGCTCATACGCACCCATAACTTATTACTGACGTTCAGAACCTGCCTCTTCTCCCCGCCTCTGGGAGAACAGAGCCCGTTCCATGACAGGCACTCCTGGGCCCTATGTGCCAGGCTCCCAGGAGGCCCTTCACGACTGTTTGTCAAGCACGTGGATGGTCAGCACGGCCTTTTGTGGGTCAATGTTGGGGGTCCTCTTGAAGCTGGATCTTGGGGTCTTGAAGCATCGTTGAGAGGAGGCTCCTTCTCTGTCCCCTCCCAGGAGTCTCTGCACTAACCAGAGTCCCACACTCCCGCCCTGCCCCTCACACGGTGGAATGCGGAGCACATGGGAAGGTGCAGCCAGCTCCTCTTTCTTGTTCACTTTCAGACTATCTGCCCTACCCTGGTCCACGCGCATCACCTGGGTCGTGTGTCCTGAGCAGCCTCAGAGTAAGGAGAGGAAGCGGGACACAGGAGAAAGGAGGTGCTGGAAGCCCCCATGAGAAACGGGAAGGAAGCTCTCATGAGGCTCGAGTGCAGGGGTGGGGTCCCTTTGGGGCCCAGGGAGGGGACAGAGCCTCATGGAATTGGCACTAGACCCAGGAGGCCTGTTTCGTGTTGATCATTCAGTAAAGACTCACTATAAAATGTTTTGGGCATAGCCCATTTGTCTGGCATGGTCACCAAGCACCTCCACATGCCAGGGGCCATCCGGAGCCCCAAGGACGGAGCGGCCCCAGAGCCCATCTGCGTGCGGCCGGCATTCTGGTGACTCGTAAGGGCTCACACCGAGGTGGCGCACGCGTGCTCGTCCCCTCGCTCAGCCCCGCAGAGAGTTTGGCAAGTGCCAGCCCAGGGGGTGGGCAGGCGCCCCCGAACCTGCTGAATGCCAGAGCGCGGGGAAGGCCTGCGCGCCGGGACTCACAGCCCAGCTCCTCCTGCACCCTGGGGAGGCGCTGGCTACCGCCGGACCGCGCAGCAGTCCTGGATTGTGATCTCATGAAGGGGGCCTGCCCAGCTCAGACTCTGTGGGACCCTCTGCTCTGAGTGGGGGAATTCCTCCAGACTTGGGTCTGCAAGCACCCCGTGCCCTCATTATCTTGCCTGCCCCATCAGATGTCGGGGTTCAGACCTCCAGTCATCTTGTTGGGGACCGTGTGTGTGCCTCTGCTCGCCCAGCCGCCAGCGCAGGGATGGATGCCTCCCGGTGTTGGCTTCTGGAGGGCGCTCAGCAGAGGCTCAGCCAGCTCCAGCAGGGAGGGCTCTCTGTGCAGCACAGAGGACCCAGGGCCGCCTTGGGCTGTTGTTCCCCTAAGTCAGAGGGTGCCACCCTCACTCTGTGTTCCTCGTGGGAACTCAGGGAGGCTTCAGAGGGCTCTTACCACAGTGTGAAGAATGACGGGAGAAAGGAGGACATGGAGCGGAGAAGGCCGACCACCCCAAAACGAGGTGACCCCTGGCAGTGCGCGCACGGAGGCACAAATGGGGGTCAAGCACCCCAACCTCATGAAACTCTGAGGCCAGGCCGCTGTTTGCTTTCGTCCTCGCAGCTGACTGTGTCAACAAGCAGCAGGCAATTAGCTGTGCTCGCTTTCTGCACCAAGCTGTTGAGGCTGGTTTGCCCATCTTCCCCAGCCCGACCAGAAAGGAGGCTCTGGCACCGTGTTTCTGGAAAACGGAGAAGAAAAGCAGCGGTTGGAGTTGCCTTTCCTCTTGGGATTTTCAAATAAAATCAGAAACTAATCCCTCATCTAATACCAGATTAGTAAGGGCTGGGTTGGAACGTAGTCACACCATTTATGAACACAGTTAATATTTCTTTATAGAAAGCTATACTATTTTCAGAAGTATTTCAGACAAACATCCTAAGAAGACTTTGCAGGCTCAAGATGTTTACCTTGGACCCGAATCTTATTTCTAATTAACCAAGTCTTCAACAGTCCATCAGAGAATGCAGTTACCTGCCAAATTTCACACCTAAGGGGAAAAAATATTCCCAATAAAAATTTCCTTAAAAAAATCCACTCACTTTTGCCACTAAGACGTTCTCAACATGTTTAAATCAATCCCTTTCCATGAATACACAGAAAACTAACGTTCCAGATCCCCATGCCTGCCTCTGTGGGCCCCAGATTTCGGGGAGGCATTTAATGTGACATGCAGTTTTCAGCAGACCCAAAAGCAGGGTTCTGCACAGACTGAGGGGCCGGGTTCCCTGGGCTGCGCACACACGTTCCCGGGGTACTGAGCGCTCTCTGGGGAAGCTTGAATGGTCATCTTCTTTTAATTCACCTTACAGAAGCAGCTGCTTACAGAGGGCAAAGCTTTCCTTGTGGCTGCTCACAAAGGGACTGGCCTCCTGGAGAGGCTATGGGTTTCCTGGTCTCAGCATCCACCCGCTTGGACTCGATCTCGAGGTATTGGGTTGGACGTTGCTTTTGCTTAGATGGAAACTTCCAGGGGGGGCTCTGAGCCTGCAGAGGTCGAGCCTCTCTCTGTGTTGTTTTCTGCTCCTCTTCCCTCCGTGGTGTGGGGTACCAGGGGGACTTTTGTAGGGTATTGACTGGAAAAAAAAAGGTCATTGGATAGGTGTAACAGCATGTTTTTACCTGTAATTTCCTAAACTTTGGCTATAAAGATAATTGGATCTTTGAATCGTGGGCACCTGGCCGTGCACACAAACATGCAGAGCTCTTGGGCTGTCACAGACCTGTGAGCAGAAACTTGGCCTCTTTTCTTTTGATTTAGCTTTTAGGTTGTCCTGATAAAACAAAAGCAAAAAAACTTGTATTGGTAAGCTAAATTCCAAAGTCTGTCCCATGTGTTTTGGTGGAATTAGGCACATTTGTGAAAAAGGCATGGTATTTATTATAGGAGAGCCCAGATCTCAGCTTCACCACTTCCAAGGTATGTGACCTTGGAAAAGCTATTCTGGGCCTCTGTCTCCTAATCTGTGAAATGGTGGGACTGGAGCCGATGCTGTCAGCGGTCTACCAGTTCTTGCATCCTGGGTGACTAGATGCAGAAAGGACCCTCGGGTTCAAGACTGAATTATAGGTGTGCCTCACTGCCTCTGAATGGAAGTTAACAACGAGAGTCAGACAAGAGGCCCATAAAGACAACTTTGTGTTTCTGAAAGATGGACTACGAATGTACTGGTTTTCTTTTGCTGACTTTTTTGGGGAAAGGATTTTTATAGTTATTTGTGTGTTTCCCTTGCAATCTTCTATCTACCATTGAGTAATGTTATTTATTTTGGTCTGACATCTGAGAGAGCAGGTATTTATTTTAGTATTTATGTTTTACCCATTTTTAGAAGAAATTTGAAATGATTTAAACATAAAACAAAGCATAAAAATCATTAATCCAAAATAAAAGGCAAGAGTGACAAGAATAAAAGTGCAGAAGCAGAGAGAAATTACATTAAAAAAATCTAGACTGGGGAAGCTGTAGCTGCTAAGCACACAATTTAGCTTTGAGCTTCCTAGCAGCCAAGGCAAAAAGCAAAACCAGTAGAATGTTGTTATCAATGTTAAATGTAGGGAAGCAGAAACCCAGGGGAAGTTGATAGTCCAAGATTGTTTCACTGGGATGAGTCCCTGAAAGTTCCTGGAATATTCTTGATCCCACTCTGAAAGGAAGATTTTTGTGAGAGTTTGGAATCTTCTGCTGAAGTTCAAATCCAAGAGGCTGAAAGTTCCAGTCAGTCAAGAAATGTTAAAGTTTCCTGGCAAAAGCATAGATGGTATTTATTCCAGGAATTAAAAAGTGATTAAAAAGAGAAGTAAACTTTACTAAGAGAGGGTGTGTGACGAGGGAAAAAGCACAGGACCACTGGGTGAAGGCAAACAGTCCTGGATTTGAAGTGCAGCTCTGCCAATGATCTCTGTGTCGTAGGGAGGGTCCCATACTCTCTCTGGGCTTCAGTTTCCTCATCTGTAAAATTAGAGGGTTAAACTAGACTCCTTTGAGATCTCGATATGATGGGTTCCACTCGTGTGACTTTGATGGGTATTAGCAGGGAGCACTTTTTTGTCCTCTCCAATCAGACCTGCTTAAGGCCCAAGCTCTACATATCATATATCCTTGAGACCTTCATACTCCCTACAGTGGCTTCTTTTAATTTAACCTCTTAAAAGAAAAAAAAGATCTTTTCTGATCGTGTAGAATTTTTCCGACCGAAGCACGTTTGCACAGCCGAGGTGTGCGTGCAGGCCACGGGGGAAATGCGCAGTGTGGGAAAGCGTGTCAGTGGCTTCTCGGGCTCAAACGCAAGGCTGAGACTCTGCAGAGCTGTGTTTCCAAGGAGTTGTCACTGGGCAAAAAAGCATTGCCCCTTTCATTAGGGGAAAAATGGTTTCAAATACTGGCTTTTGTTTTTATGGAAAATGGTGAAAAGTTTGAGGGAAAACCACAAAACTCTTTGCTTTTATTGAAACCACAAAAATTGATTAATTTAAAAAAGAATCCCAGTTTTTGCTGAGGACTGAACTTTCTTCTTTGAAAGGCTCTACTTTACTTTTCTTTTTTTGAAATATCTCCTGAGAGCCTTATGAAAGGTCTTTCTGTCAGCCTGGCCGAGCCGAGCCCAGGCATTCTGAAGCATATTCTTTGTGCCCAAACACTGCCTTTTGGGGATGTCCTCACGCTCCTATCCGCAGACACTGGCTTAACTCTTTCTGAGTCCCCAGGGGTGCGGTACCCATGAAGCTGCAGAGCGTCCCCTGGGCGCCCACTGCAGCCGCTGACCCTGGCTTTGCTGTCTGCACGTCTCTCCGCAGTACCACTGTCTCCCCCACAAATGGAAAGCCATGTGTTGGCTCTGCCTGTGGGGGCCTTGAAAGCTGACCTTATGAATCAACTGGCCCCCCACCCTGTGGCTGGCATGGGCTGTCCCTGGACAGGAGACAAGCCATCTGTCCCAGCTGAGGTCTCTTCTGCTCTGTGCACAGCAGACCCAGTGCGATCTGGGCCAGCATACTGCTCCCTTCTCATGGCATTTAGTTTTTCTTAATAAAGGCGGCTGGGGAATTCTCCTGTGGCATGAAGAGGTAGTTGGTTTCTGGTACTAGAACAGATTTGGGTCAGACCCCACGTGCCTGCCATCTCCTCCAGCAGGTTCATCGGCCTTCTGGGCCCCGGCTTCTCCAGCGGTCAAACGGGGACGATGACTGGCCCCCACAGATCTGTTGTGACGGCTGAACAGAGCAGTGCTGGGCACACAGTAAGGATTTTAGAAATTACTCTTTCTATCCTCCCAGCTGAATCCAAGTCCTCCCCTCATGTTGCAAATGAAAAGACTGTAACAGGCACAACTCAAACGAGTGTAAAGGGATGGTTATCGGCAGCCTCCCCCTGTCCTAAGGCAGCGGCTGTGGTCAGCTTCCAGGGTTTACTCTAATACCACTGGTGCTGCTGAGCACCCACACCACGGCATTCACCTGCCCCGGAGTTAGAGGGCCTTGTAAGCCGGGCACCGTGTGAAGTGCTCTGCAGGCCTGGCTGCTCAGCGGGCCCAGCTCCAGGGAGCATTAGCCCCCTTTACAGACGGGAGACCTGAGGGATGGAAAGATGAGCCCCACCTAGGTCAACAGGCAGAAACTGCAAGAACTTGAGCCTTGACTTCAAAACCTCTGGGCTCAACCGAAGTGCTGTATTCCTTCTGTTTCTCTTACGTGAGTTTTAAACCAAGAAAGTTGCACTGTATAAAAGAAAAAAGCAAAAAGGAAGCCTCAGAGGGAAGCACTGCTCTGGTCTCTGCACAGGAAGCGAGGCCAGTGGAAGGTCTGGTCCTCCCTCCGTCTGGGAAGGTCTCCTCCAGCCTCACACAGGTCCTGGGGATGAGGGAAGGGCCCACCGGGCCCACCCACGTTGCGTGTCCCTTCCCTGCCTTGCGAAGCACGTGACCTAGTGTGTGACAGCCTGGGGACTCAGTACCCCAGAGCCCAAGCCCAGATCACACTGAAGCCCTGGAAAGGCCTTGGGATTGCTTTCCTTCACTCCTTCACTTTGACCCTGAAAAGACACTCAGGGCCGGATCTGCTTCCGGAAGCCCCCCACCCTTCTCTCCTGGGTTATTACTCAGAACACAGCCCTCTTGTCCCAGGGTGAGGAGAGCCTGTGATTTCATTAGCTTTCACACTGAAGGTAAATACCGTGTGATCCTGGGCTCTGGGTGGTTTGGAGCAAGTCTCCCTTTTGCTTTCTTATCTGATTATCTTTTAAGAAAACACTTCATTGTTCAGATTCAAGAATGACAAGCTTCCCACATCCAGTCCCCTCACCTCTTCATTTCCTTCATTCTTTCTGCCTACTCAGCGTCATTTAATTATAGGAGCATGCCTCTAAGCTCCTTGCACATCTGATAATCAGATTTTCTCTTGTTCCTGACTCCGTGGCCATCGGCTCCCCACGCCCGCCCGTTCTGCCGCATCTGGAGGGGTCCCTGTCGCTCCAGGCACTCCTGACGGCTGAACGGCTTCTAAGTCGCAGCCGTCTGCTCCAGTCCTGGCTGCCTGGCATGCTCAGCCATAACATACTCAGATCCTCAATGCTGGGCGTCCCTCATTCCTCTCTGCTCAGATGGTAACTGTGGGGCAGAGGCATCACCTCCTTTCTTCCATTCTGATCTGGTCATGTTCAAATATAATTTAAAAAAGGTAAAATCACACCTCCTATGCAAATATAAAGTGACCACACTAAGATGTTTTATTTAGGTCACTGATAAGCTAGTAAGACATTCGAGCCTGTCCACAGGGAAAGGTGTGGATCAGGCGTGTCCTAGGCCTTAGGAAGAGGGAGATGAAGAGGCCCACACTTAGTTCGGTGTCTGGAGGACAGCAGGTGCATGGGGCCAGCCCTGTACAGGGCGAGTGAATCACGTCTCCATAGGGCAGAGTGTATTTGCACTTCTGGGGCCGGGATCTTTTGCGCTGCTCTGTGTCCTGCGACGTCAAGAGCTGTGAAATACCCTCTGCTTGGAGACACAGGCGACGCTGGAGGGCCCGCTGGGCGTCCCCAGCACTCCAGTCAAGCATCCACTGATATTTCAATTCAGCTGTCAATTTCATTGATTTCAGTGATACCCAGTAATCCTTTTTGACTGTTTCAAAGTGTCTCACAATTTTTCTAAGCACTTATTTAAATCTATTTTGAATGTTCACCGACCATAGTTTCCGCACCTTGTTTTGGGAGAAGCTCAGGCAGACGCAATCAGGTAAAGAGCAGGAGACATCGTTAGTTCAGTGCAAATCCTCTAAAAAATGACACTTTAGTCCAGGAAGTTCTACGCCCAAAGCCCCTCTGTGACTCCCTGTCTCTTGCATGATAATTTCCAGGCACTCCCACTTGACATCCTAGCCTTTACACAACCTGGCTGTGATACACATTTAAATCCTCAACGACATGTGTTAATATAATACGAGGCAATGGCAAAAAATTAAGGTTATAAACCATATAAAATGAAGAAGACCACGAGTGAAGACCCAGATCTTCAGCACGGATGCACAACGAAGGGATAACTGGTTGGTGACCGTTGGTTCCCGGATGAGGTCAACTTGAAGTTCATTTGAAAAGTGCTTGAGAATCAGAAATGCCGATGCCTCCCCAGGAACTTGTGAGTGGCACCATGTAAGAGGGTTCTGTCTGGACCAGGTGTGGGGCAGTTTTTCATTATCGTTTCTCTAGAAATGCCCTTGATGTAAATAATCATGTTCACATTCACGTCTATGTCTATATAGTCTTAAACATAAATGGTATCATTTTCTATCCATACCACTTTTTCAATACTATCATTTTTGCATTGGCCATGTGTCCCAGATATTGCTAGGTACAGGATATGTGTAATGTATCTTAGGGCACTTTCTGTATCAGCACAGATATCTACTCACTCTGGCCCATGATACAAAAATATCCCACTGTCTGGGTGCACTATAATTTTTTTTTTAGGGCTATTGTAAGGATTTTTTTTTTATTAAGGTATCATTGATATATACTTTTATGAAGATTTCACATGAAAAACAATGTGGTTACTACATTCACCCATATTATCGTGTTCCCCCCCCCGTACCCTATTGCAGTCACTGTCCATCAGTGCAGTAAGATGCCACAGAGTCACTACTTGTCTTCTCTGAGCTACACTGTTTTCCCTGTGACCCCACACACACCATGTGCACCAATCATGATACCCCTCAGTCCCCTTCTCCCTCCCTCCCCACCCGCCCTTCCCCACCCCTCCCCTTTGGTAACTGCTAGTCCCTTTTTGGAGTCTGTGAGTCTGCTGCTATTTTGTTCCTTCAGTTTTTGCTTCATTGTTATACTCCACAAATGAGGGAAATCATTTGATACTTGTCTTTTTCCACCTGGCTTATTTCACTGAGCATAATACCCTCTAGCTCCATCCATGTTGTTGCAAATGGTAGGATTTGTTTTCTTCTTATGGCTGAATAATATTCCATTGTGTATATATACCACATCTTCTTTACCCATTCATCTACTGATGGACACTTAGGTTGCTTCCATTTCTTGGCTATCGTAAAAAGTGCTGTGATAAACATAGGGGTGGGTGCACCGCTATGATTTATTTAACCACTAAAAATCCTGGTTTACTTTCTTACTCCATGATTTCTCCCAGAGCCATATGAATTCAGTATCATTCCTTAAAAATATCTAACCCACTTCTACGAATTTGTCTTTCCATCCAGTGTAATTACATTCAAAATACAGGGGCGGACCAAGCAGAGGAGCCCCACCAGTGTGGGTATGGCTGTGTCCCTGCCGACGGGAGAGGACAGTCCTGCCTGTCTGACATGCCTGTCCCGTCCATGGACCTCAGCCATCCTGTAAGGCCCAGTTCCTTTTTGATCTTCCATAGGAAGCCATCCTCAATGATAGTTACTGAAGTGTAATTTTCAAAAAGTTAAAACCGTGTCAGGCAACTGCTGACCAGCTCGTCAGTTTGGAGACTGTGGGAAGTGACGTGCCGCGCAGGTGCTTGTCCGCACAGTGCGTCCCTGGCACGGGGTCCCTCTTCCTACCCGCCCTCTTTCCCCCTCTTCTGTCCGACAGTAGCTGTGCTCCAAGACGGGCAGTAGGCACTGAGGATCCAGCAGTGGGTAGCAGTCTCTGTTGGAGCTTCGGAGTCCGGTGGAACATGGAGCACACGTGTTAAGGAAGCAGTGCAGTTGGAGGTCCGTGTGCTAAGGGAGGAGCACGGCGTGCTTGCTGCCAGGGGGCCTTTGTCAGGGAGCTTCAGGAGGAGGCTCAAGAGGGTGAGCAGGGCAGGGTGGGCGCCTGGCCACATGGCAGAAAGGAGCCAGTGGGGGTGATGGGCAGGCCCAGCTCATGCTGGCCCTGGCAGCCTCGGTCCCAAGTGCACACCTGACAGGACATTCAGTGGGAACACTCAGAGACTCCAGTCTGTCTGGGCTGCATCTGCAGGGCGTCTCGTAGGAGGCGAGAGTCCGTAGTGGTGAAAAGTGGGGACTCTGGGAGTCCGACGTGGGTTCAGAACTGGCTGCGTCTCCTGCTGGCTGTGAGGGGCACTGGGGCTCCACCTCTCTGTGCCTTTGCTTCCTCACCAATAAAATGGGCAAGACAACAGTTCCTCCCACACTGGGATGTGTGGGTGACCGAGTCCACCCCTGCTACGTGCCTGGAGCAGCTTCTGACCTACAGCGTGTTCTGTGCGGTTTGTTACAGCGTCTGTTGTCATACAGCTTTGCTCTGAAGCTCTCAACAAAGTGGACTTAAAGTTGTGTTTTAACAGGCAAGGTGAAAGTGGGAGTCCCTGATTTATCATCGTCGTCTGCCCAGTTCCCTCCTTCTCCCTGTTTCTGAGGCTGAGGCCTGCCAGCAGCGGCAGCCTGGCCTGTAGTCTGCATTCACTGCGGCATAGGGAGGGGACGTTAGTCATCTCGTGGGGATGTGGATAAATATAAGATAAACATTTTTCTCCATGCTGGTGAGTTTCCCAGGCTGAGGGTGGGAAAGCCAGAGGCGGGCGCCCCTCCTCACCAACCCAGCCAGCCTTGCCCTCCCACCTGGGGCCATTGCTCGGCCTCTGTCCTCTGCCTCTGCGCTTTCTGCACCATTTGTCTGGTTAACTTCCACATTGTTTTGATTTTAACTCACATATCACTTTAGATCCCAGGTCAGCTTCCCCCATTGCCACTCCCACCCCACATCACAAGCTCTCTCCCCATCAAGACCCTTCTCTCGTGGTGCTTCCGGAGGCTGGAAGCCCACTGGCGTGCTCATTAAATGCCTGTCTGTCTCCCCTTGGGGATCAGTGACGCCATGAGGGCGGCCAGGTCTCTGTGGCTCCTCCTGGGGTCCCCCCAGCTCGCACTGTCTGTGTCTGGTACACAGTAGCGCTCAATGCGTATTTGCTGACCGACTGGATATGCGAATGGCTTCTGGGAGGAAAAAAAAAGCAGGGTGGTGACTTTTTTTGTGGCCTCCTGGATATGATTACTTGTGTCAGAGAAGGGGCATTTCACCACAGGTTGGCCGATCAAATTCTCTGCTATAGAAATTTGGGATTTGGAGACACTACTCTTTGGGGATGACTTGAAGAGTCGGTGCATCACTGGGGGCATTCATATTCCACTGTGTGCACAGAAGACTAGAGAGATTGGGGCTGGAGTCAGGGAGAGGCAGTGATCCCACACAAAATTATGGGGAGTATATGTGACTAATCCAGCTGGGGGTGCAGAGAGAGGCAGACAGAGACTGGGAATGTCTGTCCTGATTTCCAAAGGCCTTTTATTCCTGGTTCCAGCCCTCTGAGTCCCGAGTGTTTCACTAACTACCTATGTCATCTTACAACAAATCCCTCTCTTCAGTGCAAGCTGATTCAGGTAAGTTTCTGCCCCCTCCTATTCCCAGGCACTTTATGAAGACCCGTTTGCTCCCCAAAGCCAGATAGTCAAGCAGCAGGCACAAACCATGAACCCAGGCAGCCTCACACCTAGGATGTAGGCTGAGCCTTCTTCAGTCTCAGAGTGAAGTTCCTCTTTCCCCTCCCACTGCACAGCAGCCAGCAATGAAAGGGGCTGCTTTCTCCCTGAAACACATGCCCTGGGCTCCAGAAGGGGGTTTGCAGAACTCCATAAAGAGTGCGACCAGCTCAAATGGGCAGGGTCTTGACACACATTCCACCCAGGAGTGGGAGGGGCTCCTCGGGGCAGGGCTGACCTCCTCCTTTAGTGACCCGCCAGGGCCAGGCCGCCAGGCCGGCCCTGTGAGCTTTTATTGGCCCTGACTTTCCATTTGGACCTGCACGACTACTTCAAGCTTCCCTCCAGGATGGTGCTGGCTCTGCCTCAACATTTACACCTTATAAAGCCCTGCTGTGACCCAACTGGGGCTGCTTATGTGAGGTGGTGCACAGCCCCTGGGAACAGGGAGTAAATAACCCAGCAGTGTCGCCTCGCACTTTCCCAGCTTTCGTTCAGTCTCAGAACAAATAAAGCAACTAACCTAATGACATTCTTTAATCTTCTGCACCAGTGGCTTTCTTTATAAGGTGTTACACAGAGTCCGTGTAAATCCAGACTCTGCAATGGGGTCAGTGTTTCTCAACAGGTGCTGGGTGGGTTTCGGGTAAGGTGTGCCCGTCCCCAATCCCCAACGTCCTGAACAAATACAGAAGCAGGAGCTTATTTTCCAGGACAGCTCTGACTGATAAGCCCCCGAGCTGCTCATGGCCAGCCGCCAGGACCCTCCCCCTACACCCTGTTCTCACTCCGGCTTGGTGGAAATTAAGTGAAGATGGGGATTTATTGAAATGATGAAGCCCGGGCCACGGAGCAGCAGGAGTGGGCCTGGGTCTCTGTGTCAGGTCAACCAGGGGAGCATGAGAAATGTCTGTCGCTCTCAACCCATTTCTCTCTGGAGGCCACTCATTTCTCTCACTCTCCAAAACAGCGTCCTCCACGTGGGGCAGAAGTGATGGCGTCTGAACCGTTCATCTCTTGGCCACACACGAGAGGGACTGTTCCTGCTCCCTCTCCCGGTGACTGTGAGAAATCTCAGGGAAGCACTCTGCTTGGGTCACAGGTTCTCCCCTGGGCCAATCAGTTGTGGCCATGGAGGCGGAGTCAGGGAAGGGTATGGCTGCCCCATTAAAAGGAGGAGACAGAGAGGAGAGACAGGTGACTTATATCGGGAGCAGGGGTCCGGCCTAGACGAAACAAGGAATGGGTGGGTGACAAGACTAGAGACTCAGTGCCCCTAACATGGTCCTGCTACTACCTGGTTGCTGGGCCCTTGAGGGAGACTGGAGCCCTAGCACCTCGGCTGGCCCCCAGCTGCTCAGGGACCCCAGTGTCACCCTGGCAATGAGGGCATGAACGAAGGATCCAGGGTGGTAAAGAACTTGTCCACACCCTCATCTCGGCCTTCCTGGATCCCATTACTGTCTAGCCTCCAGGCCAAAGGGTTATCCAAGCTTGGGTTCCTGGCATTCTTATGTGTGAAAGGGTCCAAGGGCCTATAAGGCTTCCTATTGGCCTAATCTTTTTGTCATCAAGGTTCTGATGTTTGAGTGACCTTGGTGCCCACTGCACCCCGTGTGTGATCTGGGATATACACACACCTTTATCCTTATCTGCAGTGCTAAAACCTTAAAAGATCAGAGCATGAAAACATTTTCCTAAGCTTGCCGTGAACTGGTTGGGTAGCAAAACTTGACCCGAACTGATGTGAGTCTGTTTAGGTCTTTGTTTATCCCATTTAGTGAGGGAACGTTCATATGTTTTGCTGTAGAAGTATTAACATATTGCAGCCAGAGTGTTAAGATGAAACATGTGTACCTCATTGCCTTTCTAAAATCCCCAAATCTCTGAACTCTGAAATCTATCTGGCCCCAGAGATTTCAGATAAGGGACTGTGGACCAGTGATAGTCCTGCACTCTCAGCATCGTGCTTGAAACATTACATGGGGGTAAAAATCGACCAGTTCTCCACTAAATGCTATAAGACAGAGAAAGCCCAGAACAGAATGTTTGGAGCAAAGTAATCCTCCCATAAGTGTCAGCTCTTAGCATGCCATGCTTTAGGTGCCAGGTCTTTGCAGCACTGCTCTGAGGCTGGCCTCACCACCACCTAGCTGAGACTGGGAGGGGAAGTAAGGTACTGCCCGAGGTCACAAAGCTCAGAATCCACCATGATTGACTGTGCAAGGCCCCAGGGTGTGCTAATCCATCATGTGACCGTGAGCTTCATGCTTACCCTCTTCAAAGGTCAGGGAATAGAAGTTAGCATTTAATGTGCTAGCACGGTTCTCAGCAGTTAATATGTGTCACCTAATCCAGTTCTTGCTGCAGCCCTGGGAAGTGAGTGATCTTATCCCCATTTTAAAGCAAAGAAACTGAGGCACAGAGTGGGTAGGTAACTTGTCCTAGGTCATACAGCTAGAAAGTGAGGAAGCCTTGATGAGGGTCTTCAGTTTGCTGCGGGTCTGTGAGCACATCCCTGCTGCTGAGTTGCTTCAGAGCGTGGAGTAAAACCCCCTGTCTAAATGAGCCCTTCTGTCCATAGCTCCCCTCGGTGCTTTGGTCTCCACAGCCCTGCGGGGTGAGCACAGTGGGAGGCTGTATTCTGTGTCACGGTGGCTCAGGCAGGCCGAGTGACTGGCAGAAGGCACACTGCCGGGGGGGGGGTGCTGCCGTCTCTTTGCCCTTCTGGAGGCTGTGAGGTCAAGTTTAAGGGGGCTGGAAGCACGAACTGAGGCTGATGGAAGCGTCCTTTGATCACAGTGGCCATGTGCACCTGCCGTCTCAGCCACTGCTGGGTGGAGAGAGGCTGGTTTCATGCGGAAAGGAGCATGGGTGTGATGTCTGGCACATTACCACAGCAAACCAGGGGTTGATCAGCACTGGGTGTCAATGCAGCTACACCACAGGATGAGAGACAAGAGACTCCTGGCGGAAGAGCATGTGATTGCTCATAAGAGTCTTGCCAAAACACCAAACTTGAATGTGGGCAGACCTCCTGATCTCACCACTGATTCACAAGAAACACAAAGGACAGAAGAACAGGTTGAGTGACACCACGGGGATGCACCCAGCCAACCCAGACTGCGGGGAATCCATGGACAAGTGATACAAGTTCTTCAATCAGTCTCTCCCTCTCAGTCATTCTCTTGCTCTCTCCATACAAATGTGCACACCCAGGGCCAGCACTTGGAGGTTCTATGCTGCAGCTTCCCTGAGAACAAGATCATCCACTTTACACACACACACACACGTGTACCTACATATGTCTCTATAGACATATATTCACACAAGCATACCTATTTATGCATGCATATTTGTGTATATTTATACATACCTACATATGTGTATATAGAGAGAACAAATATTCTGTAATAAAAAGACTTTAAAGTCATATCAAACAATTGTAACTTTTGGTCTTATTTGGATTTGGATTCAAACAAACTGTTAAAAAAATGATTTATAATATTACAAGAAATTGGAAATGGGAACCCGAGTTTGATGACATTAGTTTGTTGTGTTTTAGGTGGATGACAGTGCTGGCATCTGGGTGGATAGAGGAAGGAGGAAACATCATTGGACAGGAGTTCATCATCTTTGAAGCTGGATGCTAGATGTTGGGTACATCGGGGTTAATTGTGTGTTATTTATATTTTTGCATATGTTAGGGTTTTTCTACAACAGCCCATAAAGGAAAAATATGGTTACTAGCTGAAAGCAATATCACCTAGGAAACAATCCAGTAATATAAGCGTCAAAACGTCAAAGTTGTTTGTTCTTCCAACTTGTTCCCTGTGTGGGTAACCACTGGCTGAGAATCGATGGATATTCTTCTAGACTTTCCAACATCTGTATAAGTAATCACATATATCTATACTTTTTTACACACATGGGATTATGGTATACATACAGGTCTGCAACCTGCCTTTTTCACTCAACAGTACGTCATGGCCGATTTCTCATATCATCACTGCATTTCTTTCTTTTTAACTATACAGTGTTCCTTTGTATGGATGTACCATGATTTATTTAAGCCTTCCCTTTGGGTAAACTTCTGGGTTGATTTGAGTCTTTTGCCATCACCAGTTGCACTTCAGTGAGTATCCTTGCACACACAGCTTGGTGCATTTGTACAAGGATACCTGGGGGATGAATTCCTAGGAGGAGAGGTGCTGGGCTGGAAGGCGTGCCACCAGATGCCCTCAGAGATTGTTCTCTGCCAATGGGGACGAGGTGACCCATGTCCCTGTTCTGCCTTAAAAACTCTATTGATTTTCCCCCTGATCATGTAAGCAATATGTGCGCTTTGAAGGAGTCTGGAAAATACAGAAAAATGGGAGAAGAAAGTAAGCATCAACTGTATTTCTATACTTTGTCTCCATTGCTGTTTATCCAGATTGTTTCCAAGTTCTTGCTAGTGAACATCTCTGTGTGTAAATCTTTATCCATACTTCGCTCATTCCCTTGGGAGATATTTGGCCAGCAGGAGTTATAGAGTAAAACTTTTTTGGTTAATTCTAGGGTTCTCGCACTGTGCCATCAAAACAAATACGAGAATGTGTGTATGAATCTGAGCACCACAAGAGCACGTGGAGGTCCTGCCTCTGCGAATCTGATCCAGGCCGTCAAAGAACCGCTGCTTCTCTATTGGCCCGTTTGCAGGAACAAGTCAGACTGTGCTCTTTCATGTTTGCGGTGCTCAGTCAGGGTCATGGATCAATCACTAATGTGGTTGACAACACAGACCCTGGTTGGGAAGACGAGTCTTACCGTGGGAGATTAGATCAGACACAGGAATTTAGGTCATATGGAAGGCGCCAAATGGAGACGTGATAGGGGAAGAGGAGGGCGAGTTCCTCAGGGCTTCCTGGCAGAGGTGGTGATGGAGCAGAGCCTTGAAGGGTGAGCACAGAGTAGCAGGAGAAGGGCGCCGGGTGGGAACACGAGGGATGGTGGGGCCGAGGGCGCTTCTCTCTCCGTCTGTGGCCTGCGATGACTTTCAAGGGCGTCCATCACCATAATGGGGTCTCAGGGAGAGAGCTGGGCGGGGAGGGGACTGCCGTGCAGCCGAATGAAGAGCCTCGGCCCTTTGGTGGGATGGATTCAGTCTCGCTGGGCAATTTTGTTTTGAATAATTAACTCACAAAGCTGGGAGATTTCATAACAAAGACAGAAAAATATGGAAAAGCACTTTCCAGTGGGGAAAAAACGAGAACTTTTCCTCCAGTTTCATTAACACCAACAGTAATAAAGCTCATAAACGTTATACAACTTCTCTGTTTCTCAGTGGAAGCTTGCGGGGTGAGTGTGTGGGACATGGAGAGGGGCCAGTGAGCAGACTGCAGGGTGGGCCTGCCACTCAGGCCAGGTCGGGGCCCAGGGGCACGGTGCCGCCCTGAGACGTGGGCCAGCAGCTAAATACGCCCATGGGGCTGGTCTCTGGTGGGGCAGCTCTCCCAGGAGAAGGTGTTCAGCAGGGGGCGGCAGGGGCGCCGGAGAGGGAGGGAGGCTGCGTCTGGCGCTGCGGGGAACCTGCCGCTCTGATGGCACAGGGGTCAGGATGCCCTGGTGGGCTGATGAGGTCACGGGCTGAGGTCAGGAGACATGCAGATGCTCTCCGGAGATCATGTGGGCGGCGGCCTGACAGCGAGGGCCCTTGTGTTGTGCCCGAGCCACAGGTTCGCCTGTGAATCAGGATGCTTTGGGGCTCAGAGGACCAGCCCAGCTGGTCTCCAGTAGTTAGTGTTTTGGACGAATTCCTTAGTCTCTCTGAGTCTGTAATAATGCCCGAGTCACAGTGATGACAAGACAGCAGAGGAACGTAGGTCAGGCGCCCTCTGCTCGTCACTACTGCGTGACCACCATCCCGGCAGAGGGGCTGACGCTCAGTCTCGGGGCTCCGTGAGCCGGCCGGTGTGAGCTGGCGGTTCTCCCAGTGTCTCGCTGGGACGGGTGGCCACTGGGGCTGGGGCCCATGGGCAGCGTGGCCTCTCTCATTGAGCAAGGTGGCCTGCTCTTTTCCTGCAGGAGGCTCAGGCCTCCAAGGGCCAGGTCTTCCTAATACCTGGGCTCTGACAGCCCGGATGTCACCTCCTCCAGGGTGTCCGCCAAGAGGTCACAGGCCCGGTCGGGTCACCAGCCTCAACCGTCGTGGGCAGGGCTGGGGGGAGTTGTTTGGGAGGCCTGTTGGGGCTGCACCACGACTGAGGCCCCGCGAGCCTGCCTGTGGCCCCTGCCGCACCCTCAGGACACCTCTCCCTGACCTCCTTGTCACCCAGCCACTGAAGAGTCACACTGGCGGATGGGGCTCCTGAGACTGGGTCCGGGGCATTTTTATCTGCTGGGCCAGGCTTGCCCGTCGCTAAGTATTTTGAATATCACTCTGTTGGACACTCTCTCCTCCTCTAAGTGTTCAGTAAGTGGGAACTTCTTTCATTATTACTAGTGCTGTTTTGGTGTTATTTTAAGACAGGGGGTGGGGGCAGTGTCCAGAGATTGTGCCTGTGAGGAAAGCGGCTGAGCTGGCCATCTGTGCAGGTCTGCGTGATTCAGCTTTCCTTTTGGGAAAAGCCCTAGCAGGCAAGCAAGAAAACCAATGCTTCCTACCTGACTTTGTACTTGGTCAAGGTGATCAGGGCCTCACATTGCAAAGTGAGAGTGGGCAGGATGGCGTCAACGAGAAGGGACTCTGTCCTGGCGGCAGCCCCCTGCTTTCTCCTGCCCTGACGGCCTGTCCCTGGGCAGCCTGCACGCTGCCCCAGACCTGGGCCTCGCCCCGGCTCGCAGCCCGTTTCCTGAGCTCGCTGACAGAGCTGTCTGCACAGCTCCTGGGCGCACATTCCAGGCAGTCTTGACTGTGAGGCGTTTCTCCAGGCCTGACTTCAACAAACACAGACAGCCCACCACAGTCCGACCAGCTCTCAACGTGGGGCTGGCACCGCACGCCTTGGCGGTGAGGAGCCGAGTCCCTGTGGCCAGGGCAGCAGATGTGGGCCTTCCGAGCAGCGTCAGCCCCACAGGCAGGAAGAGGCCGCCTGGGGGGCAGCTGGCCCACCAGGGGTTGTAGGCCTTGGGGCTGAGAGCAGAGCGGAGCCATCCGGGGGCTGTGACCTCTGTGAGTGCAGAGTGGGGTCCCTCCTCCCTGGCTGGGGGGGGAGTCATGCCGTTGGGGGAGCTCATTGGAATGTCGCAATGCGCTCTGTGATTCCCATGGCCGGGGCCCAAAAGCAACCTCCGGGCAGATGGGAAACCCTGCCTTTTTGTATGAACTTGAAAATCTGCCTTTTTGTATGAACATGAAAATTCTTTGAAGACTGCTCATCTCTGTGTCCTGTTTGGAAAGTAGGAGGCTTGAGAAAAGGGAAGCCGCCTGTTCCATTAAATCATCAGGTCTGGGGTAGAGAAGCATGGAATCTGACCTTCCTTGGAAGTCCACAAGAATTAAACCTGCTTAGAGAATGTTTCCTATGGAGAATGGCTGATGCCTGGAATGTGTTCCCAAAGGTCTCATTTTGGGAAATTTTATAAAGAAAATAACCTCCTAGTTTGGGGAAGACAGTCATGTGTTGTTCTTCATGGGACTTTACATCATTTGTTTAATCCAAGTCCGCTGCCCCCGCCCATGGCAGACCTTGCAGAGTCGTCTCAGAGCGCCAGCCCACTGGCCTTAGATTTAGCTTCAGAATCCTTCTTAACACAGTTCTCCAGTGCTAGACAGTAAACCTGGGTGGAAACCCTTTGGCCATCTCTGGGTTCCATGATCCCACACTCATTCCAATTTGCGAAGGAACATTTCAGGCATCACGATGCCCTCTGACAACACCTGTCTGCGGAGTGTTATGCCATCCACACAGCCTCATGCCATGCCCCCTGTCTCTGTTTTACCCGTGAGAAGACTTGCAAATGGCTCATGTAGAGTCTCTCCGAGTGTGGTTCTGGGACGGGGAACCGGGTGCCCCCTGTTCTCCTGCGGGGTCCTGTCCTGATAACAGCACTGTCTCTAGTCTACACTGCAATTGTCTTGTAAGTATGTCAGAGGTAATTAATTTTTGGTTTTAATCATTGTAAAACAAATTAACTGGCTTTAAGGCATTGAATTAATTTATTGTAAAACAACCATATGTTCCTGGTTTTAATTGATTGGCTTCCTTAACGTTTGTGTTACCCACCCATAGTCAGGACCTCAGGTCTGCAGCGGAAGGACATTCGGTGAGATCTCCTGTCTCCCTTATTTCCAGCCCCCTGTCGTTGGTCTGCGTCTTATTTCGGAGTGATCTATCGTGACTGGTGCTCTCAGGCAGATGGTTGCCTCCCGGGCCTCAGAATCGGGCGGTCAACTCAGAGATGCGGTAACAGGAGCGTTAGGGTGCAGCTGAAACCACAGAGCCTTTTGCTGATTTTCTTTTGTGGGATTTAAAAAAATGACAAAAATATTGATGTGCTACCTCAGTAGCTCCAAGAATCAGAGCAAAATGTCGGAAAAAAGTTGATTTGTATGATGCTTGTTCCAGAGGTTCTCCAGATGTGGGCACATCTCCAGCCAGGGATATGCATTGGTGAAGTGATCCTGCATTTGAGCCTTGGCAAGCCAAACACAAGTGCGGTGTTGTAGCTGCCCCTGAAGTGCACCACAGTGAGTGACAGAAGGGCTGCCACCCCCTGCACCCTCAAGCCTTACTTGTCCTGCAGAGAATGTGGAGCAGTGGGGAGATCTGTGGGCTTGGATTCGGGCAGACCCAGGTTCAAATCTCACTTTTTCCATGGAGCAGCAGGGTGGCCTTCGAAACATTGACCTCTCTGGGCCTCGGTCTTCAGATTTGTGCAATGGAATGATGGGAGGGTTAAGGAGATAATAGCTCCAAAAATGTCCAGCATAGTGCAGGTCAGATGTCAATAAAGCTGGCCTAAGTAAGGGTGGTGGGGTGCTATAGATAGGCAGAACTCCAGTGGGAAAGCAAGTTTTCCTTATACATGGTGACCCCCTGTCCGCACCTGAGCTGAGAAGGTGTTAAAATGCTGGAAGCACCTTGAGAACTAGGCTGTTTCTATGAGAAACCACATGTCACGAATGGTGAGCAGCAGTTCTGTTTCTCACTGTTTCTTCAAAGGGAAGTAGAAGTGGTTCTTGTCCAAGGAGGGCTACTGTCTTCATCTGTTGATGGGTGCTTCAGGGCTGTGAAGTTTTACCTATAAATGGATGCTGTCAGTTTTATCTGTAAAATGTACAGAGTGGTTTTGTTTTGGCTGAGTTCCTGCTTTGGTTAAAAACAATAGCTGTGGAGCCCAAATACATCAGGTTGGAATGGCCTCTGCTCCTGGCGCAGTGTGTGACCTTGGGCAGGGCACCTCCCCAGCGTCAGCCTCAGTTTCCCTATCTGTGAAACAGGGATAAAAATACCTCCCTCAGAAGGTTGCCTTGAGGATCACCTGGATGCCCGCAGTGCCGAGGGAGGGAAAGTGCCATAGCAGATGTTCCCTTACTTTGCCCATCTCCAACTGAGTGTTTCTGTGAAGGGGAAAAGGGGAAGTAATGTTTCGATGAAATTTGAGCAAAACTTGAAATTTGGATGAGACCCTCATTGGGGAGCAAGCTCTTTGAAGCACTGATACCCTGGAGGAGAAATTTCCAGTTTTTCAAATGCAACTGAAGAGAAAGAGGAGGGGGTGTTCTGAGTGGATCAATGAGAGTAGAAACTAATATTTGCTGAGAAATTTCTAGGAGCACTTCATTTGCATTATCTCACCATATCCTAACAGCAACCATCTGAGGTATGACTCCAGGGACCACACTCCTGGCCTCCCTGCTTTGCTGGCAGCTGGCTTTGCAGGGACACTATCCAAAGTGCATTTGTTTGGATGCGGCTGAGGATGGAGGATACGGCCACTATGTATAGTTGCTCAGGTTGTGCGCTGCACAACCCCAGGAGCTCCATTCACATCACAGTTATTACAGATATGGGTGCTTTTTATGACACTTCCCAGCAGATGGTAGCAAAGTAACTGGTTCCAACAAAAGGTATGTTATGACCATTTTCTGACACAGTGAAGAAAGGGCACCTTTTCTAATTCACACTGAAGTTCTCTATGGGTTATTAGTGGCACAGGTATTAGATGGAGTCGCTGCCTGCTTTGTCGGGAGGCATGGGGAAACTGGGCTTGTTATATGTGCTCTACATCTGGTAGCCAAGTGCCTACAGCCCAGGATGACTGTTGGCGGGCATCCACAAGAGGCAGGAAGCATGGTGGTTAGGAGTAGGGATCAGAGCCAGTTGTGAGAAAGGCCTGGGTTCAGAATTCCAGCTCTGCCACTTATTAGCTCTGTGTCTTTGGGCTACTTGCTTAACTTCTCTGTGCCCCAGGTTCCGTATCTATAAAATAGTGACTGTGGCAGTGCTCATCTCCAAGGTTCTGGTGAGTCTTAAACGAGTTAATATGTGTAAAGCACCTAAAACAGTACCTGGCCTGCATTAGGTGTCAGCTGTTTTATTAAAGTGGCCAAAGGCCTTTCTCACAGAGGGCGGTCTCGAGAAGGTGAGCTGACCCCAGATTTCAGAGCTGTCTGTCACTCAGCTGCATGCGATCACTTGTAAATCCCCGCCTTTTCACGGAGAGGCGGCCTTACAACGGGGCAACCTTCAGGAAGAAGGCCAAGACATTTAGTTCGTGCCCCTCGTTCAATAGAGGACTGATTCAGTGCGATCCGGGCCTCTCTCACTGCCTGACAGCGCTGATTGCTTGTTTTTACCACCTAGATCTTGCCGCAATTTTGTAGATGGAATTTCATAAAGGGTTTTATATATTCTGTCATGATCATTAAGTTGGCAGTATTTAAAAATAGATGTGTAAAAGATACACAGCACAGGCTATAAAACACCCTCAACCAGCAAAGTGGAACGGATCCATTCATTTGGGCTTCAGCTGAGTTTACCTTGTATTTTATTTTTTTTTAATATCCAAAGAACTGTAGAAATAGGTTATTGAGTAGGAAGTTGGCCAGGCCAGGGTTCTGTGGCCAGGCGGGCACTTGTGAGCGCTGGCAAAGCCTTTGGAATTTGATCCTGATTGAAATGTAGTCATTTTTCCACCTGTGAAAACAGTTTTCTCCAGGGGTGGGGAGAGGCCTTGCTCATTCCTGCCTTCTCCACCGGGCTCAGCGCCCTCATGTCCATGCATACATGATGGAGCCCTTGGAAAATGTTCAATCTGTGGGCTTGAGTTTCTGAACTTAAAAAAATTGTTTGCCTGGTATTTTCTATCAGTCTGTGACGAAACGAGCCACGTGAAGTTGAACTCAACACCTCGGGGTTGTGCAGACCCCCCGGGACCCTGTGAAATGTAGGGATGAATGTATCCTGGTCAGTGCGCGAAGAGGGTGGACCTCATGGTGGCAGGATGGAGACGCTTGGTGGGGAGCTCAGCACGACGGGCCCGAGCCAGGACCTGGAGGCTGAGCAGCGGACATGGACGTGGGCCGGCCTGGCCGCAGACCCGTGATTTCCCGGGTCTGTGGGACGAGGAGCAGGCTGTGGGACGAGGAGCAGGCCACCGACCTCTCTGAGCCTCAGCTTTCTCATCTACAAAATGGGAAGAGTGAGCTCCCCTGATGGTTTTCATAAGAACTAAAGGAGCCAATGCAGATAGGACGTGTAAGAGATGAAACGTGTGCAGTCAGGGCTCAGTGCGTTAGCCGTTGGCAGTGAGGGGGACAGCAGGGGTGGCGGGGAGGATGACAAGCGCCCCTTGTTCAGCTGAACAGGTGACCGCCTTCTGGGATGCTACGAAGGACCGTAGCTGCTTATCCCTGAAGTCCCAGTGCTGTTGAGCTGGTCACTGGGATTCGGCCGTGCACCCTCTCCAGCATCCCCAGATTCATCAGCTTTTCCTTTATGTGTCTACCTCTTGTTTAAGAAATCCTCGAAATTCATAAGACTATTCGCCTGTGTTTTCTTCCAGAAGTTTTAATATTTTACTTTTCATATGTAGCTATTTTAATGCATCTGGCGTTTACTTCACCTATAAGGTGAAATTGGGATTTAATTTTTGTTGCTTTGAAATGGAATTCGTATGTTGCCACATCTCCAAGAAGGCCTCTAACCCGTTTTGGTTGGTCAGGATGATTTTCAGAGGATTTGAGCTCTCTCTGTTCTCTGGGAGGTGAACTTGGCAGTGTAGTGAGTTAGGAAATTATTGTTTGATTTTCAACTAAGGGAGTCTTCCGAGTCAGGTCATCAGTCACGTCCACTGTTACGGTATTCATCTATCCGTCCATTCGTTGCAAGCTGCTTTTGAGTCAATATGTTTCTTCAGTCTGAATACTCATGCCTTTGACATGGGTCGTTTTAGGTGTTATTTTACATAAAAGTACTCCTCTTTCATTCTCTATTTTCTTCTTTAGGAGTATTATTACATCTTTTTTGAAGCTTCTCATTCTATCTTCCAAATCTCCCAACTCTCCCCACTGCTTCCTAACTTCTGTGTTTTGCAGTCTATGTGATCTTTTAGCACTATCTTCTAATTCACTGATTTTCTTCTTTACTGGGTCTAACCTACTTGGCCTACAGAATAGGGATGGTTATATGTAGGTCGATAATATGATGCATAAATGGAAAAATCCAGTGTAAACATGAGTGTGGAGTCAGACATGACTAGGAGAGAGAAGGCAGCCGTGCCCCATTGCCAGAGTCCCGGAGATAAGGTCAGGTGAGCGTGCCCTGCCAGACACATGGTGGAATCTAGCTGGTTTATTTGGTTGGCCTCTGGTTACCCTGGTGTTTTCCAGGATTGTGCGATGGTTGATTTAATATTAATATCCAGGTGTATGTTTTTTTATTTATAGTTCTTTGGGGTTTTCATGGGAAATTTTAAACTGTGGTGGCTCAGAACACTTTTGTGTTTTGAATAGTGGGCTGTTCTTGGAGAACATATTGATAAAGGCACCTGCCTTGGATTTCAAACTGTGGAGCACCGACCTCAGAGGTGTTTTGGGACCAAGGGCTGCTGCTCAGCACATGCTTGTGCTCTGAGGCCTTAAACGTGGCCCCGGTTCAGGGAAGAGCCAGGACTTCCTTAGGGTCTGATGTGTGACCTGTTTAACTCTCCTTCTCTGAGCCTCCGTTTCTGTATCTGTAGAGTACGGAGGCTCATCACATGACATAACAGATAGGAATGTACTTTGCAAACTGTGAAGTGTCTTGGCTGCTTGTAAGTCATGTGTAGATAGATGAGCTCGGGGGCAACTTCTCTATCCGATGCTGGCTCCGAACCCCAAGTGGCCAGTGTGGGGAGCCTTGCTCGTCACTGGGACCTGAAATCCCTTGCAGGGGTCTGCATACTCTGTAAGGTACAGGTCGGCCATTGTTAGGCATTGGCGTGATAAGCCCTCTTTCTTTCTTGGCTCATCACATAGGCTATGATTCTGTGATAACGTGCAAAAACTTGAGGGGACATCATGTTGGGGTTTGTGGGAAAGACGCCTTGTAAGTCACAGAATCTAATCTTTCAGCTCCATGTTGAGGAACTGTCATGATAGTGGCTTCCACTGGCTGAGTCCTGTGCACATTGAGGTACTGGTCACTTTACATGTATTAAGTGAAAGGTAGGCGCCATGACCTCTCTTTTACAGACCACGGACTTATGGCTTGGAAATGTTGCTGTAAGGGGACGTTCCCTCGGTCACAAGGTCCGAAAGTGGCAGAATTGGACATGGGAATGATGCTTCCTGACCCCAGGTCCATGTTCTCTTTAGGATATCTGCTTGTTCACATCTGGGCTTTGTTTTCAGCCAACCGAATAATCAACTAGCCAACCAACTAATGAACAATTTCCCACCCAAAAAACATTCACGCAATAATTAGTGAGCCAACGAACCAACCAGCTAATCCACAACCCACCCACCAACCAGCGAACCAGGTAACCCACAACCCACCCACCAACCAGCTAACCAGGTAACCCACAACC